>OX104063.1:104952094-105174777 GCA_944474145.2 Dicrocoelium dendriticum | reverse complement strand
CAAAGACCAACTCAGCGGGACCACCGCTGAGATATTCTTTAATGGTGTTACGAATACCAAGCAAGGCAATCGGTAAACCTACTGACCATTGTGCGTTGGCTTACAAAGCAGTAATTACAGCTTTACTTTGCCGTTGGAATCGTTCAACGAGGTAATTAGCAGCTAGGTGATAGAAGGTTGTCCGTAGATGGGAAAAACCGAGCAATCGGTGCATGTTACAAAACAAGGCCGCATTGAAGTGCGGCCCTCCGCCGGTAGTAATAGCGGCTGGCGTGCCAAACAGGACAAACCAATTCCTAATGAATGTTGGCGCCACAGTGTCTGTAGAAGCATTACTTAAATGCATGGCAAGTGACCAACGCGTATAACGAACAACAAATGTCAAGCAGCAGACAAAACTGTTATATAGGGTCAAGGGTCCAAGCATGTCAAGATGTAATGTTTGAAACGAGCCTCGGGTAGAGCAAACGTGCCGGCGACGATGATCGAATGACCGTGGAGCTTGCTGGTTTGCCAAGCGTTACTGTGTTTGGCCCACTGCTGGAACTCGAAGCACATGTTGTGACAAAAGAAACGATTATTAATCAACTTGACAGTGGCTCGGGTGATCGGGCTGAGATTCCATGCAGGTGGTCAAAGACGATTCGGCGGTTTTGCTGAGGGATAGAAGGCCAGGACTTGCCGGTAGAAATTTACCAGTAGATTTTGCAGCCTGTTTTAATTATTAGCAACTGTGCTTTGTGCTCACTGGATTTGATCTCAGTTGCAGAAGCTCAGGCTCTCCTTCTTGATGGGCTGTTATGTTTTATTAGTTGATTGTGTGCCGTGAAACTTCGTGAAGACATATACGCGACATGGTATCGGCGACAGCGTTATTGGCGGCATCAACGTGGCAACTGCGCGCTATAAACCAACTGAGGTGTTTCTCTGGGGGAGAACCGGTTGGATGAACCACGGAAAGCAAAGGCAAGTGGTTTATGGTCTGTAGGCATGGTAAACATGCGTCCTACAAGCAGATGCCATAAAGGTTTGATAGCCAGGTAGACGGCTGGAGGTTCGCGACCTAAGGTGCTGTATCGCGTCTGTGCTGGCTGAATTTTGCGGGAGCAAAAGGCTGGCGGCTCCGGTTGGCCGTTGATTACCTTCAGGAGAACGACCCCAAAGGCTGTCTGAGAAGCATCCGTCTTGAGGATGAGAGTGGTGTCGACATCCGCCCTCAAATGACTAAGCGCGGTACAGTTGGACAAGGCGTGTTTGCCCTTGTCGAAAGCATCAATGGCTTTTTGAGTGGGCTCGAATTATCGTGACGTGCTTTTAAGTAAATCGGCCAATGGCTGGAGTAGCCCAGAGCAGTCTGATATGAACCGGCTCTAGTAATTCACCATGCCAAGAAAAAGACGGAGGCTTTTAAAGGATTGCTGCATGATGTAGTCTGCAAGAGCTTGTGTTTTCTCGGTGTGTGTACTACTGCCGTCGCAATAAATTCGGCGCCCCAAATAGTGAACAAAACTTTGGCCAAAAGCACATTTGTTAACCCTGCTCGAGGTGCCGTACTGAGCAACGCGTTCGAAGTTCGATCGATCATGTAACAGATGCTCATCATGATTGGAACTGGCCAGGAGGATATGGCCGATGTAGGCATTGAAGAAGTCGATCCGCTAAGGACTTGATCGATAAACTGTTAGAAATTCTGTGGGGCGTTTCGTAGACCAAATGGCGTGCGAGCGGATTCATAAAGACCAAATAGCGTGATTATGGTGGTTTTCAGCATATCGTCGGGAGCGACCGGAATTTGGTAGTATTTCCCTACCCACCATGTCATTACAAGTTTTAACCGCCGATTAGGCTAAAAGTAAAACCAATGCGGTGCTTGCAGTAGTTGGCGAGTTTTGCACGTTTGCATAGCGGTCTGCCAATAACGAAATTATTTTTGCTAGAAATGGCTTTCTGCTTTGCAAGCAGAAACCAGAAAAATGATAATAAATGGTGAAGTGACGAAGCGGTATAAGTTCTAACTAGGCACACATATCTAGTAATGCTGTATATAGCCTGGTGCTCTTCGCTGTAACTGTGTACGCGGTAAATGGTCAAAAGGCAAACGTTTCAGGCACATACCAAACATAGGCAACTAAGCAATAATCTTTCCCGAAAACATTAGGAACCCAGTAAGGAATGTGATATATGCAATGGACTTCCGGACAACCCATAATTAGCCCACTGCTAGAAGACGTCAGTGTACAACTTTCAGCGGTTACTGATCCACCTACACCATTATGAATATATGGTTAAGTGTTTTTTAAGCCAGTATTTGGTTGCGAAGTTTACGTCAACTCTGCATGCGCTAGGTCTACTTGAATAATACAGAAGACGTTTAGGATCATTTGACACGTTTCGGCATGCAAACCGCACATGGGTGTCAGGTAAATATCGTGTTTTAATGCTCAGAGGCTATTTTCTATGTACATTATACTGTCTTCAAAACCATTAAGCTGGCGGAGCCTATCGTTAATAATAAGGAAATATGTCACGGCTAACTAAGCAAAATGCTTCGGGGCGTAAACCCCATTTGGGACTGCTTTGGTGGGACCTTAAACACTCTGCTGCTAGGGGTTGTGCTTGCTCGAACATGAAAGATTATTATGCCTCATGTGTTGATGCACACAATTATGCATCTCACTGCATAAGTTTGATCTATTGCTTTCCAATTTTACGTTCTGTAACGGATGGCGGCGGATTTTATCCAGATGGCAATGTTAGCTAGTACTGTAATATCACGTCATCTATTTCCTAGGTAATTTTCCTGACGCGAGCTGTTATAGCACCCCAAGCAGTGAATGACAAGGTCAAGCAAGAGTAGGAACGTAAGTAAAAGTATGTGAGCTGGTTCCAATTGGCCTGAAGTGATTACCGTCAACCCACCAACGGCATCCGTCACGCTGATTTGTGTACAGCGAATCCTCAGTCAACATGTCCTTCCTGACGTTTTTGTGTTAGGATATGGCTCGCAGTTTACGTCTTCCAATTTTGAAGACGTTTGTCACCGGCATTGCATCCAACCCGTACGCTCACCGACCTGCCATGCCTAGTTAACTGGTCAAGCGGAGAGGTTTGTCGGCAACCTCAAGAGGGCAACTTCGTAATCTCGTAGGGAGGGGACCGTGGATGAATGCCTTTAAGCGGACCATCTTTTTAATCGATCTACATCAACTCCAGCTTCTCCCGAATGTCAGTCTCCGGTTGAAACATTGATAGACCGCAAGCTACGAACCACTACCGAAGCGCTTATCCCGGCCGCGTAGCCTCCTAGTCAACCTACTGCCTTCAACAAGCACAACAAAGTCGTCCTTGGAGCCGCGGTAGGCGCTCGCGACTACCGGGCAGGTCATCTACGCTGTGGCAAAGCAAAAGTGACGGTTCTTCGAGGTAAAATGCTGCATGAAGTCATCGCGGGTGATGTCCCACTAGGCCGCCGTCGCGACCTACTTCGAACGCAACACCGAAAAATCCTCTACACCGGCCACCCTTCCTGTGCGCCTGCAGCTGCAGTATTGTTAGATACCTTCGGAAGAGCAACGCAACTGGCGGCAACGAGCAACGCCACCCCATCTCCACAACATCTGGAGGACCCTCCTTGCCGATAAAGTGGAAAAATCCAGGGATCACAGAAATCCCTCCAGGTCAATCCTTGTCAGAGGCGGTACGCATCAACTGCAAATAGAGGTGTTGCGGGTATGTCAAGTAACCCGCCAACTTGCGCCACATAAGACAGCGGGTAGGCCGCAAGGCGCATAGTTCACTTAATCCTGCAAGGCAGCAGGATTCAGCCAGTCGAAGGCGAGGGACAACTGGACTGAATTAAACAAGGTTGTTCCGTAAACCACCAGCGGTACGCATGTGTTAATTTCACCCACAAAATAAAACTTTATGCCAACTGTGCTTCGCTTTTTATTGGTCGTAAAGGGCCGCTTCGTCTTCGCTTGTCTCAGGTTGTGGTTGGTTGTGACTCGCCCGGTCATATGATCGTGTGCGTTGTTTGGCTGTCTGTTGCCTGCGCGCAAAAGTCTCACGAGTCTATTTCCTGGCCGTGTGCGTGCAGTTGGCAGTTTTAGAGGACACAGCGCCTTACAAGTATACGTGCGTTACTAGGGACCGTGCACAGAGTTCGCGCAACTTTCGGCTAACTTAACGCGATCTGGTCAGCGCAAGTCCATTACATGCGGGTGACGATTGCAGTTGATCCTTATGGCTGAATTCGTCTATCTCAGTTGAAACTGCTAATGCTCAGCCAAGTGGAAGTTTTTGTCAGAAAAGTAACATTAGAATTCCTTCAGTTGTAGCTTATCATGATGTGTACTAGTATCCATGGTCAAGGGAAAACACCAAGTGGAGCTGAGATGAGAAAGTTGCATAATATTTGTCGTCTGCTTGGTAAAAATGGGAGTTGTTGTGGTGGCCTATCGAAACAAATTACAAGCGAGAGCGGTCTTAATTAACTGGGATTAAAGGAAGCATTTTGATTACCAAGAATAAGTGCGTCTTAACCGATATAATGGAAATTAAAACGCTCTACAATAAGACCGTGATTGTCTGCACCATGTTTCCTGAACGAATAAAGCGGGTGAGTTCCGGCTCACGCTTGGGCTCCGTAAACCAGACCAATCTTGAATCACTTGCGTACAGTAGGTATAAGGCACTAAATGGCATCAAAACCAACATCGTCGCCTCTAGTAGCTGCAACAACTAGGCAATGAACTCTGCTTACCAGCAAAGGGTTTCGCCGCAACCGTGTCCCCATGCAAGGCTTTCGGCTGGGCAGAGCGTGTATCCGCGGGTAGACACCTCTTCATCTATAATGTCTGTACACACCTTTGTTTCAGTGAAGAACGTTAGTTCTGGGCGAGTAGCAGAGGCAAGTAGCTGCTTCTCCTCCACGTTGTTTCTCATGTTGCGTACACCGGCGGAAAGTTCACGCAATCGTTTTGTATGGGCTAGTGTCATGATTAGACGAGAATGGACCTCTAAAGGGTTCTCAGAGTCTTCCGGATTTCGCAAACACCCACAAAGTGGAGGTCGGTTTCACAATACGCTCCGTGGGACCGGAGCTGCTCAGTGACTGTTCTCCATTTAATGCAACATGCTGGAGAAAGCTGTTAGGACGTAAAAAGGCTCAGCTTTCAAACATCGGGTTCGTCGGAGGAATCGTCAGTTTTCCTCTTCGCTTTGGCACCCGATTTGAGGAGACGAACTTTGGAAGGAACCTCCTGCTTTCCGCCCAGCGGAAGGCAGAGATGATATTTATCCCCACACATTTTACCGAGTAACACGGCAGTCCCCTCTCAAGGAACACCTAACTCCAGCATTTTCCCGCAGAAGTGGCTTTGGAGTATTCTGGAGCGCACACAATGAGGCAACGGTAACGCAAAACTGTAAAAACGCGACCAGTGCTGTGCGGCTGTGGGGACGCAGCCGTTGCTCAAAGTTTCCAACTTGTTAATTTTGTCGTACTTAGGATTCTTCTGAGAATGGGGAATCGTAGTCATAGGTCTAGACTTCGAAACTACCTGAACATTACAACTAATTGAGCTCCGACTACTTGGGACAGCGGCAGCGTCCCTCATCACGACTGCATATGTCTCAGTAGGGGTCTCACTCGACAAGGCGAGTATCAAAAGCCCCGACTGGGAGGCAGATAGGTCGGCTTCCTTCACACCTAGGGTAACAGCCGAAAGTAGGTGTGGACGGAGAGTGCTCTGAACCAAGTGTCAAGGATGGTGGGGCTTCCAACTTCTTCGGAGTAGTACAACAGCTCAGGGGTAGCATTCCGGTATGAAGGCGCCTACTGTTTAATGAAGTACGGCAGCGGATACAGGAAGCGGTGACAGCCATAGTAGTGTAGCGTTGCGGGGACCCATATACTTCAGGAGGAATGTCGCAGCTTGGTATATGCATCCGTCCTTTTACACTCAGATTATTGTACGACTTTCGAAAACGAGACCACACCTTCGCTGCAGTGCAGACACCTGAACCTTATAGCTAAACATGGATAAGGTCTTTAGAAACCACAAGAATCAATACGCATTGACCGGGAAACTCCTCCCTCATGATGCACTGAAGGTAAATTCATATTCAAAGGGGACCGAAGCAAAACGTGATTAGCCTGATCGTTCCATCCTGTATGCTTCGTTGATCCACGTTAGAATGCAATGGCAAGGTCGGCCAGCTGTTGGAGCCAAATCAGCACGTACAACTCAAAGCATGGTCAAACAAGCGAACCCCATGAGTCTTGCGCTAACAGCCCCCAGTATGCCGGCCGCGTGAAATAAATAAAGGAAAAGTAAATTGTAGACTGGATATAAAGCGCAAGGGTACGAAAGAGGTAATGAAGAGCAAGTTAGTAAGCGGGAATGAAATGGATGATAGCTGGCTTGCAAACAGAAAGTAACTTGAAAGGAGAAGGGGAAGATGCAGAGCTGCAAGTCGATGCGACGTTTACACGCTGTCGCCGTGGGTGACAAGACCACGCCCTCAAGTTGCGCGTTCCAAGAACGTAGCAGTTGGCGTGACAAACGAGTGTCAGCCTAAACCAAATAAGCTCTGATGTGGCTCAACTTCATCGGACGCCCGCGGTGAGTGGGTAACTGTGTAGGATGAAAAGCCAAGAGTGGCCCGGACTTATCCGCCCTGTCAGTATACGATAAGTGAGAAGCAGGCCTCCACGAAGAGGACGATAATGCAACGAAAACATACTTAGCTTGAGCAACCTGTCAGGACAGGACGAGTGCCGCAACCGTTAACCAATTTTGTTCTGATTCCTGGGACCCGCTCTACCGCCATCCTATCACAAGTCAGGCAACGAGGTTAAGTCTGGAGGCCATTTTCCAAGTGCGGTCTAAAGAAAGCCGTCAAGGATTTAACAAACCTTTATTCCGTTAGGATACAAGCTGGTCTACTGATTATCCAGAGGCTCCGAAAAAGCTTGCAAGGCGCTTTCTTCCAGTGCACGACGGATATAAAATCCTGCGACCACACGATCCCCAAGGCAAGGTGTTGGGATACGTGTGGGATTGCATTATCGTCAAGCAAGTGGTGCGTTGTGGGGCCGTTAGGTCCTGTGCGCAAAACTGAACACCTGCTGTAGTTTATTGGCACCTGTCACAGAACGGACCAATCACGAGGTCTATCAAGAGCCTTGTGCAGATGTTGGGATCACTCAGAGTCGCTCACTGGGCACCGAAGCTTCAAGTCGTCGTCGAATCTGAGGGAAGCAGCCCCAACACTTTTGGCCGTAGAGTTAAGTACATAGCGAGTAGCTGTGAGCCAAGAGCAGATTCCGGCAGAATGCAGTTCAGAACTGTCTGTCGAAAAGAAAGGCTGCAGCCCACCCGAAAGCACATCTCTCGCTCATCGAAAAATGCGGACAGCCATCGAAGGGCATGCCAGGCAACACCATAAGGAGAGCGCTTAAGGGAAAGACGAATATGAGGAACAGAATCAAAGTGTTTGGCGAATTCAACAAATGGCGCATCCATTGATTGACTCTGATCGACAGACTCCGCCCACACTTCTCGAGCAACCATAAAATTTGTCAAGCAGGAAGACTCTTTTCGAAAACCATGTTGAGATATCTAAGGCCAAACAGCGGTAAATGGTTTTCGTTTGCTTTCTTCATCTGATTTTTTTGCAACTTAACCAGCTCACAGATTAGACTAACAAGCCTGAACTTTACCGGAAAAGGCTTATTTCCCATTTTAAATGTAGGGCACACTACAATTTCCTTCTAGTCGGTGGGTAAGGTGCACCTGCTAGGAGACATCTCAGACAAGCAAGCAACGGGCCCACAACTTTCATCTGCCAGGTCATATAGCCGATTTGGATGAATGGCCGCAATACCATCTGCTTTGGTAGGATTCAGTTCTCCCGGCAGCGAACGCAACTGGGCCTATGACAAGGTGATATCGGTCAAAGAAGAGTCCACCGGAAGTTTAACATCTGAATCCGTAGCCGGTAAAGAAGACTGGAGAATAAACGTGTTCGCATACAGCTCGCCGAGAAGACAGTTCTTGGCGTGGTCGATATGAGCAGTAACTACCCCAGGTCCGTGCAACACCCGGATGAATGGATCTACACGGCCTCGTCTTCTGACGTAAGAGAAAAAGCGCTACGGATTGTTTGAAGCTATGGTTGCAGTCCCCAGTTCACAAAGAAGCCTGGCATATTTTAGGTGCCGCTTTAACTTGTTACTTGCCGGTAAATAACACAGCAATACATTATCTGACAAAGTCAGAAGGTAAATCCGCCAACACTTGGTCGCTTGTCTAGCAGTTGATGTGCCGTCAGATGGAACCGGGGTGGCTTGGAATTTGCTTTCCTTCCAAACGAACATGGAACGTTGGGGATGGACAATGCAGCAAAATATGACTCGAATTTCTCGCGTGCCATCTGCGTATCATCTGTGGCTAAGATAGTGCAAGAAGAAAAGGCAGCTCTGGATCGCATTGCCTAAAAATTAGCACGCTAGATGTTTGGGCGTCTAACCATGCGTTTCTCTTGGACTCGATTGACAGCGCACCCTAAGGAAACACAGAGGTGGACACCAGCTCCAAGCTGCAGACCATAAGTTATATGGCTTACAAAATCAACTGATTTCGCGAAACTAAGATCAAGTATAGATGGAGGCTGTCCCTCCATATGCATTTTTGGCTGACCTACAAACGGATGTAGGGTGTTTGGAACATCTGCTTTACGAGCTATGCAGCCAAGCCCGTAGTCTCCGCCACGCAGGTGATTTTTCGACAATCAACCACTGAAAAGTTAAAGTCCACATCATCGTTTTGTAGAGTGAGCGCGAATAAACCCGATTTAACTTGTACAAACACTAACAGGACTTTTAAACACTAACACAAGCTTAAATTGCGAAGACAAGATACACACTGCAATAGAGAGCGCTTATACGTTCGCATCCGTAGGGTAGAATTTAACTGTCGTGGAAACGCTTAAAAGAGAGTTTAGTTAGAGTGCGGCTCCATAAACACGGAGGTCGCAAAGGCCATCTGATAACAGCGGTGCGCAGCCAACTATAAATATTTCACTGTTCATTGCTTCCACAAACAGCCAAGTTTCCGTGAAAGCGAGGACATTGAGGTGACGGTGGTCCACGAGTGTGCCAACAACGCACAACATCATACACACGCTACGCACGTTACTGAGTATTACATTAAGGGTTTTGTTAAGGTGAGTCTAGGATCGTGCGCCATCAGAATTGGCTGTGGCAGGACGGAAGTGGACCGCCGGCGCATGACCGAAAACCCGCCAAACACAGACAATTTTTCCACGTCGTGCGACGTGCCAAGATTCTTAGACGGCTGCTTTAGGTTCCCCCTGTCCTCTAGAGGAAGATCCGCCTGTATGCCGATTCCAGAACATAAAAGTTTGAAAGCAGAACTCATAAGTAATGGTCACTTTTTGGTGTGATGCGGACCATCTGCGGTAATCGTGGACTTGAGGTGGGACTACCGACCAGTATGCCTCCAAACCTGGTTATTTAACGCTAAAGCGCGAAGCGAGATCAGTACGCTTTAAAACCAATACGCGAAAATAAGGCCAACCTCCGATGAGTGGAGAACACCAAACGTAACGCTAGGGAAAATTTATTAAGTGGACGAAAGGCTATCTAGTGCTAAAAATACGGCACCGAAAGATAGCTAGCTAGGGAAAGTTGTGGTCGCGTGCGCGGAGAACAAAGATGGCCGCGGAGCCGAGGAGCGTCTCGCCGTTCGAAGGCGGATGCTATCTGACTCAAACAAACGCGAGCAACGTTCAAACAGGCGAGCGGCTAATTTGCTATGTACATCGATAAAATATAATTTTGTGATTTTGTAATATTTTACGCAGCATACGGCAGCCAAACAGGGGAATCTCCAGGTCACTACAACGCACTCGCTCCAAAGGAATTGAGGAGGCAGGAGTTAATTGAAGAAAAGTTCACAAAATTTTGAAATAACGTGACATCGTTTCTTTTGGAGATGAGGCAGAAGATCCATGACATTAGTAAAGATTTCCTATTATCAGCGTACATGTACATTATGTAAAATGCAAACGCCGCATTAAAAACAATCCTATCCGCAGTTGCCTGTTTCTCATGTATTCTTTAGCAGCTGAGTGGAATATTAGTGCGTTTTGTTTGATTACTTTGACGAACTCAGCCGGATCAAGTCCATTGGCGGAGTAACCATTGCTTTTGACACAAATGCGGTGGATGACCGTTTTCCGGTGGCGGAAATTTGAAAGCTGGTGTCTTTGTTTTCTTTGCCAATAACTGCCATAAAGATACTTCTTTAAAATAGTGATCTTTGACAGGCGCTAACAACATCGTGAGTTAAACACTTTTATCGTTTGCTTATTAAAAATAAATATTTTGCTTGAGTAACTATGCTATCTCACTTTTGAGGAACTAATTAAACGTAAGATTATAGTTAACAGTAATATTAACAATGACTATAGTCATATTATTAGTTTGAGTTTGTTATTCAATTGGGATGCAGAGTCTCAAATTAATGGTAAGTAAAATCCTACACTGGTCGTAACCGGGAACTTCACCCAATAGTTTTACTCTCCTGATCTTGGCTTTCAAGGCTGGTGAACACGACTACCTGAATGTCGCTCGCTCGTAAACGTAATCGGCCGGAAGATTGGGGTGAGCTAGAGCCTTCCCCTGTCATCCACATAAGTGAATTACCGGAGCACACGTTGGAAATTGATTTGTTAAAAGTGTTCGAACAGTATGGTTCCGTCAGGGACATCACGATTATGCCCCAAAGAGGCCAAGCGTTGATCGAATTTTACGATGTTGCGTCGGCCGAGAAGGCTGTGCATAGGTAAGCGTAATACACTTTTCTTTTGCTCCGCTTCCATCTATTGCGTTCAACGAAATTTGTTCTTTAGCTTAAATCGGCTTACATGTTGGTTAACTACCGGCGTTCATTAATTGCTCCTTCCATCTGAGCCTATGAACTTCTGCATGTTGATCATTACCCTTCGGTCAGTCCACTGGTTGCATCGCATGTTTACTTTCTCAGCCATTTTGTATCTTGATGTCGCCTTCCAACTACGCTGCAGCTTCTCCGATACTAGCAGCTTGGCCTTAGTATGCAGTGAACCTTGAATTTCTTGATCATTTCCCTACTCACTGCAGTCCTGTTACCGCTTATCGTGTCCCTAGTGCCGATATGCTGTGTCCCGTAGTTAAAATCTATCTATTGACGTTGAACTCGCATTCTAATGTGCCGTGATGTTTAGGTGTTATGAGCGAGCGGGTAGATGCGTGTTCCGGAGCACTGTGTTGTGATCCAAAATTCCAGGGGTTCAGGTCGACGACCAACTTTCCTGTGTGACCTTAACCCACATAAAATGGTATAAGCAGCATACCGGTACGCATTACCGACGGTTCGCCTCCGCGCAACCGCCACAGGTCGCACGTAGGCTACGGCTACTGCGAGGGTTGACCTGCCGCTACGCAGGATCGAAGCGGCGCCGCAACGTTGCGTGACAAGCTCGTCACCTATAGGCTGCGTGCCGGCCCTTATCCTACATGAGCCCATTTGGCTCGCTTTCATCGCCACTTTCTAAAGTCGACTGAATCGAAACATTGTCATGCATTTGGACTACAACTCACCCAACTGGACTGCTAACTTACTCCTTCGGCGACCCTTAATTTGACTAAATAGCTGGCCAACTGACCGTCCATCGGTGGTATTGTCTGCTACCTTATTAGGTGTGCACTTGGAAAGGAAAAGAACAAGTATTGGTAATACTTCTTTCTGCTACCACGTAACCATGAGCCCTTGGTCTTAAGCATCATGAGCATGCCCTGTAATCTCGCGATTTCAGATCACAGGAGGCTTGTGATTCCTAAGAAAATGGGTTCATGGTTACGTGGTAGCGGGACTTAGTATTACCAATACCTGTTTTTTCCTTTCCAAGTGACGAAACCGAGCCAAATGGACTCATGTAGGCCCGCGGTCTGTAGATAACGAGATTGTCTCGCAATCTTGCGGCGCTGGTTCGAGCCTGCGTAGAGGCAGGGCGACCCTCACAGTATCCTTAGCCTACGTGCGACCTGTGGCGGTTGCGCAGCACCGAAGCCTCGGTACTGCGTACCGGCTAACTGCTGATACCTTTCTTCTTTATCTAGCCACAAATGGTTGCATTTTGATTTGGGTGGAATTCGTGCTGAATGCCTGGATCAGTCCGCTGTCTATCGACATTGGTAATGTATCCGAGTGATCAGCTGAAGGCCCGACGAATACTATCATGGAGCTGATCTATGCTCGTTTCTGTAGCTCTGCGCCTTCCTCTATATGGACCCTGGCATCGGTCGCTTCAGCAACTGGCACATTTATGTGTTCCGGCTGGCTTAATGAGTCGCTGTCAAACCTATATTTGCATTCTTATATATTTCCGTCCACGGACCTTTTTTCTAGAAAAGTCCCATTTCATGTTTGTTACCACGTTTTGTGGTCCCCCGCACTTGCTCTTTGTAGCGATTGGTCTGCCGTTGCACTTATTTCGATTGTCGTTGACCAACTGAGTCTTGCATTAAGTGGATGTTGCAAGATTCTATCGCAAATCCTGGCCAACACATTGCAACGCCTTGTAGCCAGGACTCGGTGCGTTCGCTATAGGCCAAAGTTTCACTCATCAGCATTTTACATGTTAGCAGTAAGGTATCAGCTGTTGTGCCGCAATGCAATGCAGCAATATAATCAGCACAAGAAAGTAATAAATAATGAAGAGGATACAACACAAAGTATTAACATCTTTTTTTACTCCTGTGCATTGGCAGTGAAATCTTGGTTTAAGCGGAGGCTAAGCAGGATGAGGAGGGACCAATGAACGCACACACAAACTACTGACGTCAGGTTCCTGCTGTGTCAACAAGTGTTTTCGACCAAATGTGTTGAGCGCATTTCTGACCTAACAACATTGCGCTACCTTGACTGGCGTTTTTGGAGCGGCAACATAGATGTGAAATCGAAGGCTTGGTTTGCATGTATCGTGCTCCAGCGCTTGCAGTGACTCTGGGCCACTACTGTTTTTAATTGACCATTGCACATGCCACTCATTTTCGCAATCCCGTTGTGCGTTGTGGCTTGTTGCGTCATTTTCCCCCATTTTGACTTTTGTCTGCAAACCGATTACCTCGCTATCTTTTGACAATACTGCGCCTGATTGAATGAAAGCCTAGTGTGGCTACCTAATGACATGAAAGCATGAAGAAACCCACGGAAAGTTTGAATCAGGTCGGCGCTTATCCTCCTCGGAACCGGCCGTATCGGTGGTTGAACACCTTATGGAATATCATGTGGTCACAAAGTCAGTAGAACTGGGTCATTCGTTGGAATATTTTATGTAACGATCTAAATCGTTAAATGGCGGGAACCTGTTGTCACGAAACCAAAGTCGATGTTGCACCCTGCTTCTTCTACCTGTTTATTATCATCCTTAACAGCAGAACATCAGCCATTTGAACTTAGCTTCGCTACCCTACAACCATTGATCTAAGTGAGGATTAATAAGCAGGAGAGAAAGTACACTTCACGTAACATCTAACCGCTTTAAACAAACAGATTCAAGGTGCCTGCATCTTGTCAGCAATACGCGTTGGCTAACAGTTCACTTTCGTGCGAAATTAGGCGCTATCGGCGAAACCGCCTCTTTATAACTTTGACTACTTCGCGTTTTATTTCGCAGCATCCGACAATTTAGACAGGCAGTCCGACTTGGCGACAGCAGGCACGCCACTGACATCGATTTTTAAAGTCTCAAGCCAAGACAGGATGAACCAACAACACTCACTTCAGTCGTCAGGGTCTCAATTTCCCATTGCCCACCTCGAGCCTTACATCATCCAAACAAACAAAACTAGGTTCAGCGATAAGCAGTGACTCGGGCATGTATCATGTGACTAAACTAACGCAACTTATTAATTATAACTTGTTCTAAGAAACTAGCCTACTTATTACCGCCTACTACTCGCCTACACACGCTGGTGCCATCCGACACCATCAATGCTCCGCAGGTAACGGTGATCAAAGGCTTGGTGCATCAGAACCGCTTCTGACGACACAGATGTTGCAGGTTTAATAAGGTCATTTTAGCTTTCCTAATGCGTGAGTTGAGCGTGCGCGTGAGCGGCTGTGCGCTCATTGTTGAGAAAACTGATAAGGTAAGTGGATTGACCAATTATTTCAGGTTTCTCGTTCTCGAAGTTTGGGGAGTCACCAAAGGCCCTACGTCCACTTTGAAACTGCGGACCGCATGCTACATGCATATCGTCAAACTGCAAAGCAATTTCGTTCGCTTAATCTATTAACTGGTTCTCCACGAGGTAGCAACTGCATCGTGAGTTTTTAGTATTTTATCCACCTCATTTTCCTTCTGTTTGCTATGCCTTCGCGTTTTTGATTTCATTCCCCCAATTATTGTTGTGACTGCCGTTGCAACGAGACTGGACGTTAACTGGGAGCGACGGTTTGCATGCTTCTGACCCATTAGGCTATACTGGGTGGTACCTCTGGGTCCCTTGAAAGCTACTTCTACCAGGTTGGTCAATGGTTAGAGGTCAGAGAAACTCAGTCTCCTGGTCCTCCAAGTTAGGGGTTTAAAATGAGATGGCGTCCATTTCTGTAAAACTAAACTATTGCCACCTCCCCGCTATCTTGCGGATAGACTTTTGAGCCAAAATCTTTGGTTGTGTACCTTAATCGTCCTCCTGTCTACCTCGGCGCCATGGCAGTATCTCAGCCCACATACACCCACAACAATTTCTCCAAACTCCATTCTGCATCGGACGTCACGCAGGTTATCAAGGGTCGCTTTATCTGCTGCATATAGCAGAGCAGATAATCGAAAACATGCTACTGCTGGCGCCTTTCTTTTCCACCTGGTTCTTTTACTCCCATCCCGACTCCATTACTAACCTTCCTTCTATACTTCCCAGCTTAATTGTCAGCAACCGAAGTGCCACTGGAGTGGAACCATCTGCAGCCACCTACCCGCAACATTCACTAGACGCCTATCGGCAACCGTCCCTAATATGGCCACGTTGCCCCTTTTCCCTGGCGGCGTTCAACGTTCGCATTCTAAGATAGATCAGCAGGCTACACTCACACGCACGTTGGACGCACTGGGTATTGACGTGTTGTTTGTCCGAAACTACGATCAATGACCCTAATTGGGTTGCTGAATTAGCTGCGCCCGGCTTGTCCTCTCGGTATGGGTTGCACGCATCCAGAGACGCCGATGCAGCACTCACGGGTCAAGCTGGAGTCATACTCCCCTCCAAGGCTGAGCCATCTTTGGTTGATTGGGTTCTTTTGAACAGCCGTTTGTGTGCAGCCGGTTTCTCGACGTCTACTAAGGTTGTTTCACGAAGTACTACAAAACGCTGTTTGTTTGTGATTTCCGCTTATGCTCTAAATGACTGCAGTTATGATGCAGACAAGGACATTCTATCACGAACTGAACCATCTACTACGCTGTGCTACTAGTTCAGGTGTCATAGTACTTGCAGGGGATACGAACGCACAAGTAGGGCGTACGGGCTTTTCACAAGCTCAGCTACTTGGTAATTATAGGCTTAACTCGGAACGGACTGACAACGGCGAGCGTCTGTTTCAACTTTGAGCGGAGCACCAGTTGTTTCTGAGTAACGTCGCTTTTAAACACAGTGGGCGCCAAAGTGCCACTTGGCATCCTCCTGTAGCTGGCTTGCGATCGACCCAAATAGATCATTTTTCCATAAGTTATAGGTGGCGTGGTTCCATCCTGGGATACCTGCATCGGCTCTGATCATGCCGTTTTTTCCCTTGAACTTTACCGGGTGGCACACCAAGTGTCCTCCCCGATTAACAAGGGAAGAATTGTCTCAACGCTCGATCACTCAGTGTCTGTCAAGACGCATTGAATGCCGGACTTTCGCTTTTTTGTCCTAATGACAGTGAGCTTCAGTGGAATAGGATCTCGGCAGCCAGGTACGACGCAGAAGCATCTGCTTGTGGTACTATCAATCGTCACCGCATCAGTCACTGGCTATCCGAGTGGTCGGTGAATATGTGACCAAACGGAGTATTAGTTGCGAACTAAATCGGAGCCTGCGTGCTGACAAGGAATTCTCGTGGACCAGTCGGGTTCAAGAAATCGTGGATGCGGGAGCAATAGACAATAACCGCAATCTGTTCCAGCTGATCCACACCACCAGTCCCAAAAAACCAGGTGTCAGTGAGACAATCAGAGACAGCGCGGGTGCACTGGAGCGCCGTATGCTTCGTTGGGCAGAACATTTTCAAGATCAGTTCAGTTGGCCCCCTGCTCCCCGACCTCTCCCTACTCAGGTGATGCCGGATAAGCTATGGTCTGTTCGTTTGGATACACGGTCGGAGGCCGAGGTCCGAAACGCGATCACAGCCCTCAATAGTTTTCGTGCCACTGGCCCGGATTCCCTCCCCCCTGCACTGTTGAAGGATGGAGGTGGGGTCCTCTGCAATGCACTGACCTCCCTATTTTTATGTCTGGAAGTGTCCCGGTTAACGGGAGCAAATCGATTATAGTGGCAATATACAGGAAGGGCAGTCGCACAGACTGTACTAACCACAGGGTATTAGCCTAACGCCAGTTGTGACAAAATTACTGGCCTCGATTCTCGTTCGTCGCCTCACTGCGGAGCGAGGATCACGGATTAGGGAAGAGCAGGCAGGTTTTCGCCCAGGACGTGGCTGTACAGACCATATATTCATTCTGCGGTAGGTGCTAGCGCAGCGCCACACATACAGCAGAGTGACAATAGTTGTATTTTTTGACTTTAGGAATGCGTTCGATTCAGTCAATCGATGCATTCTGTTCGAACTACTTGCGCAGAAAGGTGTTCCCACGAAATATGTGAACGTCTTACCTGCTCTGTACTCGAACACTACAGGCCGCGTCAGGATTTACGGTGACCTGTCGGATAGCCTTCTGACAACAAGTGGCGTTCGTCAAGGTTGTCCGATTTTCTCGTTCTTATTCAATTTCGTCGTGGGCTCCATACTGGAGTGTTCCGTCACAGAATCTCACGATGTAGGCGTCGAGGTCTTGCCCGGTGAAAGGCTAGTTGATCTTGATTATGCGGACCATATCGTCTTGCTGTTAAACGATGTTGCGGCGACACAACCTTGAATAGCCTCTCTAGAGTGGTCCCATTATTTGGTATGCGCTTCACACCTTCAAAGTGCAAAGCGTTGCTGCAGGATCACCAGCCACTTTATGACCCCTTGACTCTTGCTAAGGAGGAACTCGAGTTGGTTGACCAATTCACTTACCTTGGCAGCTGCATCAGCAACGTTGGGCGCATAGAAACGGAAGTCAGTTCACGCATTGCAAGAACTAGAACTGCCTTCTTGAATATACAACATCTTTCGACAGAAAGGAGTTTCTCCGTCTGAAAGTCCGTGTACACAAGGCCACAGTGAGGGTCGTCCTACTCTGTGATCGTGAGACTGCCCTTTTGTTCTGAAGATCTGCGGCGTCTTCAAGTCTTCCATCTTTTTTGTTTTCGGAGTATTGTTGGTGTCGGATGGCGCCGGCGTGCCCGCAATGATGATGTGCGTGGGCGAGTACTATGTAGTGATAACCAGGCTGGTTCCTTGCAACATCAAGTAGCACTGAATGAGTTGCCTTGGCTTAGGCAGGTACTACGTATACGTGGTCCCCGCCTACCTAGGAGGGCCTTTTTATTGTGCCAGATGTATGGTATCTCAAAGCTCGAGGTGGTCGAAAGCTTGGCAGCATGAAATGAAGTCACTGACGACCAAACTGGGTGCCGTCGGTCCGCTTCGCTGGAGTCCGCGTGACGCCTTGTGCTTGTTTCGCAGTCGACACCAGTGGCGCGTCTGCTGCCGTCTCCAAGTCGGACTGCCTGTTTAAACTATGATGCTGAGTTATCCGCAGTTTAATGATTGTGAACCCTAGTTCTCCTGTTTAGACCTGGTCAACCTGACAGTATCGCACGCACGCAATACACCATGACCTTTTCTTCTAACAATCTCTTGATGCTCTGACTGTCACAGAGGATAATAAACGGCGCCCTCTCTGCTGCATCGAGCTGGTGGATAGGGGTTTGGATGCTAATGCCAAAGCCTTCCCACTTTCTTATTCTCCTTGCGCTTCTTCATCCTTGTCGTCCCGTTCCAACTTCACTTTAATCCCCCCGTTTTCAATCCCCTAATTCTTTGCTCTCCCCCACCTTGCTTGAATAGTCGCTTATCTTCTAGTTTCAACTCGCAATTGCAGGGTGTCGCTCCAATCCAGTCGACAAGTCCATGTTCAACCACGCGGACAACATCAGTTCATGCACTTCCCTTTGGAGTCCTCCATCCTCGATAAGACTGACATGCCTCAACGTGCGCACTTAGCTACAGATTTGCCAACAGACACCACTTGCCCGAATATTCGAGACCCTCTCTATTGATATTTGCTGTTTATTAGAAACCCGCCTGCAAGATTTGAACTTCATGCTTACTCTGCGATCCCCCACATGCGACACTGGCGACCCATTCTATCTGGCTGCCTGTCTGGCGATCACACAAATTCAAATGCAAGTCGAGCTAGCGTCGGCATTGTTTCGAGTCCCCGGGCTGAAGCTGCCCTGATTGACTGGATCCCTGTCAACAGCCGGATGTGCACCGTTAGGTTGTTTGGCTCGTTCCAGGCTTCGGAGTCGCGCTGGGACAAACAGTGCCTGTTTGTCATTGCGACCTACGCCCCCACAAACTACAGCCCTGATTCGGTGAGAGATGATTTCTATCACCAACTTAATGATTTTCGTTACCAAAGAAGCATGGATACTGTAGTGCTTGATGGTGATCTAAACTCGCACGTGGGGAAATTGTCCTCTGGTGAGTTTCCTCTGGACGGCCAACACAGTGTAGGCTCCCGTAATGATAACGATGTGCGGTTGCTACACCTGTGTGAAGGTGCTCGTCTCTTTCTCACGAGCAATAACTCGACAGCACGCGCAGAAGAGTGACTTGGCGCCCACCAGCCTCGTGCCATTCATGGACGCGAAGCGATCACATTGCGACTACTTACCGCTGGATAGACTGTCCTAAACTGTCGCTCGATTTGGAGCACGTGTGTGGACTCCGATCACGCTCTTGTGTGTGTTGACCTGCGGGTGCGTTTCAGCGGACGTCCGCAACGTCGCTCCGGGCTCATTGACACCAGTCAGCTGGCGAAGCCAGGTGTTCTGAATGCGTATCAAAGCGCGCTGGCATCTGGGCTGAGTAAGCGTCCACTGAACACCGTCGAAGATCACTGATCGCATATTCGTCATACCTTACTATCAAGCGGCAAATCAAATTGCCAACTTAGGCACTGGGTCTCTAGGAAGTCTCTGGAACTTAGGGAGGCTCGCCAACGTAGTCCGGCTGGAAGCGAATACAATGAGACTCGCAAAAATCTCAGGGCGAAACTACGTGCTAGCCTAAAGAGAGAGATCGAAGCACGGAGGTCTCATCATGCATCGGAAATGGAAACAGCCGCTGCCGTTGGTAATCATCGTGTTATTCCGTCTAATACGGGAAATAGGCAGCAGGAGACCTGGTGTTAGCGAGACAATACGCGACGAGAGTGAACAGCCGATTTACAGCTTGTCAAAACGCTTGGAGCCTTGGACCGAACACTTTGCAAAGCAGTTTAATCAATCTGAGTTATCGGTTTCTCTTTCGCGCATTGAGTGACGTTCTCCATGGGCCGTCTCCTTAGATCCGCCCTCACGCGCAGAAGTCGAATGTGAGATCCGACTGTTGAAATTGCATAAAGCCGTTGGTGCAGATAGGATTCCCCCAGCTCTCTACAAATTCGGGGACCTGCTCTTGTGGATGATTTACATGCGTTGCAAATAGAACTTTGGGAGCTGGAAACTGTCCTGACAGACTGGAGCCGCTCCGCCATAGTCCCAATTTACAAGGGAGGCTCCCTTTCGGAATGCGACAACCATAGAGGGATCAGTCTGATCTCAATTGCCTCTAAATTGCTTGCCCTTGTCGTTCTCCACAGACTGATTGGCGTTCGTAAAGGCCAGATCTACGAAGAGCCAGCCGGGTTTCGTTGAAATCGAGTTGCATCGACCACATCTTCACTTTGCTTCAATTGTTGGAGCACCGCCATGTTTATTGGCGACTCACCTTCTTCGTGTTTTTCGACATCAAAGGTCTCTTCGATTCGGTGGATCGATGTGACCTTTGGCACTGTCTGCTGAGAAATGGTGTGCCCGATAAATATGTAAACATTATCAAAACGCTGTACGCGCATAGTTCGGACAGAGTGAGGGTTTATGGCAAACTGTGGCCGCCCATCAGTATCTCTAGCAGTGTGAGACAAGGTTGCCCGGTGCCACGCTTCCTCTTTAATTTCACCATCGATAGAGTCATGGAAACTGCGTTCGTTAGACACGACCTAAAAGGTGTGGAGCTACTTCCTGGTGAGCGACTTCTTGACTTGGAGTATGCGGACGACATTGCCCTCATATGTGACAGCGCCCAAACGTGCCATGCTGCACTGGAGCGATTAGCACTGGCTGTCAATCGTTTTGGGCTATGCTTTGTTCTGTCGAAATGCAAAGTTATTCCCCAAGATTGGCAGGGACCCACCCCTGAGCTGACCCTTGGTGGTGGTTAGCTAGAAGTCGTTCAGGAATCCAAGTACCTGGGCAGCTATATTAGCGCCCCTGGGATCAAAGCTGTGGTTACGAACCGTATAGCAAAAGCCCGAGGAGTTTTTGCCAATCCTCGCCACCTGTGGCGCAGACGCGATATCACTCGCCCTGAAGCGCAGAGTCTATAATGCAGCCGTCCGTTTAACGCTTTTATACGGTTTTCAAACTTAGCCCATCAGGTCGACACACATAAAAACGGTGGCCACGTTCGATCATCGCTGACTCCGCAGCTTAGCTCATGTCTGGTGGGAGCACCGCGTGAACGATGGGTGTGTTCGGCGTCGCGTATTTGGTGCAGGAAGAGCCAGTGAATTGATCAGCACCATTATATCACGCACCAGGCTCCGATGGCTGGGCGACCTCTTGCTTATGTCAGCACACCGATTCCCGCGACGTGCATTGTTTGCGCGCCGTGGGTGCGGTTGGAAGAGAAGGAGGGGCGGCCAAGCGATTACTTAGTCCCGAGAAATGAAAACCCTCATTTCGAAGTTGGCGTCGGTTGGTGCATCCCGACTGCATGGCTGGGGTCCTAAGGACGATAAACACATTTGGTTGAACCCACTTGCTGTCGACCCCAATGGCGTTTGTGTTGTGAGTTCCCTCCTGTTTAACCTGCCCTCCAATCACGAACTCATTCGTTAGGCATAATTCCTTGCAGCACAACAGCCGGCTGTTAGCTCTCCGAGACGATGTCCATCCGTTACTTTGGACTCAGACGGTCTGCCTCTGTTATTTTCTTGTCTTTTGTATTTCGGCACAGTAGCTGAGGTGTTTTCCAACTGCAGCTTACGTGTATAATGACGATCATGAGTATGACGGTGGGCAGCGAAAGCCGCAAGGAAGCTGTCTCGCTGATGCCGCCTTATCTTTGCATGATTGCCAGATGTTTGTGACGCTATGTTGTTAACACTAGGTGTAGGCGCCTTGACCCTGAATGTTTGCTTATCGCATTAAGGTTATCAGGTAAGCCCCCTTCTCTCCCTCTTATTATTCTTTGTTCCATAGGTCAGCAGCAAAGCATCAGTTCAAGTGGTTGGTATACTGCCGTTGTTGCTTGATGATTGTTGTTGTGAACGCGCTTCACCACTCCATCTCGTCTCACTGTCTTGACCATATTCTATATGGGTGGCGGCATCCGGTTTCGGATTTGCCTGTCACTGTGGCCAGCCACACGACGCCTGCGCCTACAGAAGGACCATGGGTAGCTTGCGCTGCACCTCCCACAGCTCCAACCACACCCATATCCAGTGTAAACCCGAAGGAATAAGACCGGGAGGCATGTG
Organism: Dicrocoelium dendriticum; assembly: GCA_944474145.2. Lineage (NCBI taxonomy): Eukaryota > Metazoa > Platyhelminthes > Trematoda > Plagiorchiida > Dicrocoeliidae > Dicrocoelium > Dicrocoelium dendriticum. The sequence goes on along the minus strand of OX104063.1, from coordinate 105,152,745 downwards.
GATGAGAGACACGTTTCATCAACGGATCCGGTCCACACTCCTTTAAAGGCAAACACACGCACGCTGTATTTGGGGAACCAAGTGCACACAAGGCGGTGGTTGGACCGTAGTCCGCTGCACACTGAACACATGGAAACAATCTTCGAGCCTAGCACGACCACAAGGACGGTGCACCCCGTCCCCTCCAACAACGACCAACTGTCTCCTGGAGCCAGTATGGACGAGGCAGTGGGTAATAGACAGGTAGGCACCTTGTCAACATGCACATAAAGCGCAGCTACACCGGGGATGTCAAACAACAGCCAATCACTCAAAATGCCGATATCGAATAAAGTGAACGCATATGACGACATAAATACTCGCTAAATGCGCATATAGAAGAAATTACTTATAAGTGAATCCGTGATAAGTACAAAATGTCCGAGTTATTTAACAAATACTACGCGATACAGTTACGCAAGTTTACCATAATTTGCATGAGTGACATGTGCAAGTTGGGAGAAGAGTATCAAGTACGCAGAACAAACCAAATAAAATGTAACGAATTTTATCCACATTAAAAAACCTATTTTAAGTGTAAGTTGGTTTAGCCTAACTGCGGTGAAGAAGATGAATGCAACATCAGCCTCAGCATGGGGCACGATCAGCAGGAGGCAGGCGCCGATGAGTTGTACTCCATTGATATCGAACGCATGATGCTGTAGCACATGCGGTCGCGAGTGCCTGAATCAGGCAGGCCTAGTTAGTCATGAGCGAGGCCACTCGGGGCCACCACCGAAGCGACGACGGGCCTTGCAGAGAACCTAGGCAGAACCGGCACAGCGTTTGTAGGTATGCTGCATTCGATTTACTAACCGCTTGCTTGCATGCTGAGTCTCTTTATTTCAGGTGTTGGGTTTGGTATATTGTCTCACTATTGTCTACGTGAACTATCTTCTGTTGATTTGCACACGTCGCTCAAGTTAGTTGTACATAACCTTGATAACCTTTTCGCATTTGCGTTAAAATATACTTTCTGACGTTTGAACCTTTCGCGGATTTGTTGGCAACCAGTTTATTTCATATGCTCATCTAATGAAAAGTCGGCGTATCTGTATGCATTATTCGATTTTTTTATTTACTACTGTTGTTTCAAGTGATTGTTGCTTGATTTCCCAGGTGTAGCTGCGCTTGATATGCGTGTTGATATGATGCCTACCTGTCTATTAACCATTACCTCGTCCATACTGGCTTCAGGAGACAGTTGGTCGTTGTGGGAGGGGACTGGGTGCACGGTCCTTGTGTCCGTGCTAGGCTCGAAGAGTGGTTCCATGTACTCAGTTTGGAGCGGAGCAGGGTCTAGCCATCGCCTTGTGTGCGCTTGCTTCCCAAAGACAACGCGCTTGTGTTTGCCTTTGACGGAGTGTGGGCCTACTACCTTAACGAAACGTGGCTCCCATGCACATGTCTCCCAGTTTTATTCATTCGGGTTTACACCGGATATGGGATGTGTATGGAATTGTTAGTGTTGCAGCGTAATACACCCATGATCCTAAGGGGCTGCTGTGACGGGCAAATCCGGAACTGTATGCCATCAGTTTATGTGTACTTATATACGTATATATACAATCACAGTCTGACTATAAACCATGTGCCACGAGAACCACGGCTGAATTTTTACAGTGAAAATGTGTCGCGACTGGACCTTACCGTCGTGCAATGGTATACTTATCTCCGCGCCCGATTGTGCTCCTCTTTGTGGCGCTTCCCAGGTGCCGATCCGACGACTTCACCGAGGCAGGTAAAATCTCTACCCTTGATCCCTTAGGTATTATTATTTAGCTGTTACTGCCCAACAGTATATCGTTTTATACTTACTCAAATAATTCAACCGTTATACTGTGCATATATAGACACTATCCGTTTCAATGCTTTGCACCGGCTGTTTTCCTTGTTCTTTTCAGATGCACAGAAAGTCCGTTAGTCTTTTCGAACCACCGCGTCCGAGTACACTATAGCACCTCGAAGCACATTATTCAACGGCAAGCTGCGAGCGAACCCGGCAGGGATCATTCTGATGGTCCCATGGAAAGTCGAGTGCTTCTCTTCACCGTATACAATGCGCAGTACCCGATAACAGTTGATGTCATAAATCAAATCGCTTCGCGGCATGGCCGAGTTTTGCGCATTGTCGTCTTCCAAAAGACTCATGTTCAGGTATGTTGTATTTTTGAGGTGCTATGATCATCAGGCTATGGTTGAATTCAAAACAACTGACGATGCACGGAACGCTAAGCAAAATCTAAACGGGGCAGATATCTACTCCGGTTGTTGTTCCTTGAAAATTGAATTTGCACGTCCTACAAAGCTTACCGTGGTGCGAAACGATCATGAGACATGGGATTTCGAAAATCCAAACCTGCCCATGGACAATGGCCGTGTGCGTGCTAGTGCTGGGCGGGCTAACGTTTCACTGTTAGGTATTTATTTGTTCCTCCTTATGACTTATTTTTAGGTCGTTTTGTCCGTAACTTTGAAAACGGACGTTCTCAGAATGGTGATGCTCTTGGGTATCGTGAGGGTTATTCCAGACAAGGCACTTCACTGCCTTTGGGCGCCCCCGGAGGCACCCTTCTAGACCAACTTGGTTTGTCAGTTCATCCTTCTCTTGCTGGTATCAGCGCGGCCGACGGGCCAAATCTGCCCTTCACATCTACCGCGGTGGTCATGGTCTATGGCTTGGACTCCAGCCGTATGAACTGCGATCGGTACGTTTAGTTGTTCCTTTTGACTTAAGAACCATTGGTAATAGCATTTCTGTTTTAATCTCATTCCATTGTCCTTCTGTTAGTATCTTACGTATCCGAACTCGCAATTCAACTCAGAGCCTCAAGTATCAGAAATGGTACTGATGAGACAGCTTGTCAGCCTTATGTTTCCCTCATCCCAGTGATGGGCTCGATATAATGACTTTTCGCTTTTGTCATGATCGTCAACAATGTGAAGAGTTAAATTGAGGTCCATTGTCGGATACTGGTGTTTCCGGAAAACCTAACCGACTGAATACTTCCCTGAGGATTGTGATCATGGCCGAAGTTGAAGTGTTCGACATTTAGAAGATCTCTGGCCACTTGCATCGATAATAAGCAAGATGTTCCGTCCTTTGATTGGCCATGCACAGTCAAACTTAACCCTTTACCATGGTTTCGTGGGCGTGGGCCAGGAGAACAGTTAGCATTTTCGCGGCGATTTTGCTGCTAGGACACACTTTGAACACGAGCATGTTAACTCCTTGATTTGAGAATCCATACCTGACCAGTACATATAACACTTCACTATAGCTTTCATGCTGTTAAAGCCGGGATGTCCAGTATGAAGTTGATGGGGGACTGTGAACTGAAGTTCGGCTGGGATGACGATAGGATATAGTCTTGGACAAAAGTTAATGCACTTCCTCTCTGGGACAATTGTAGCTGTGCATCCGAAATCTTTCGTGGCAACTGTGAATACTACCACGTGTCTACCTTTGACGGCAACGGGTCCCCTAAGGTGGCGTTTCGTATCAAGCTGAAAGATATTGGGAGCTGGCTCACAGTATCCGCGAACACACGGCTGACTTCCGTTTCGATAGAGATAATTGCAACAACCATGTCTTCTGATTGATGCTCTTCGTCTATCAACCTTGACAGCGTATCGACCTGACAAATGTCGCTCGTCGATCGGTACTTGATGTTGAAATCGTAATTCAACAAAGTTGTCACTCATCTCTGCAGACGATTGACCGTATATACCGGAATTCCTTTCTTCGAGCCCAATATGACAAGAAGTGCTTTGTGGTCCGTTACTAAGTTAAAGTGACGGCCATACGGTATTTTGCGGAAGTGCTTCACTGCAAGCACAATAGCGAGAGCCTGTTCAATTTGGCTGTAATTTCTTTCTGCTTTGGATCTTACTGCGTTAGCATCAATTCTGAACTTAATGACAACTTGATTTTGTCGAAAACTTCCTGACATTCGGTGGTCCAGACCCACTTAACATCTTTATCCAGAATCGGTTTAATGGTCCGTGTAGGTCGTGCATGGACGGTAGGTAGGTATTGCAGTAACTCGCCATCCCCAATAATGATCTCAAACATCGCAACTTCTTTAGGTGGGATCATGTCTTTGATCGGCTTGTTGTTTGATGGATCAGCTCGTCCATTTTGTTTAGTGATAAAGCGGAGATATTTAATGGAAGTCATAAAAAACCTGTCCACTTTTATGCGCAATCCATAGGCCTTTATCTTGTCCTGCACGTGTTTTGTTCGTTAGTCCAGTTCTTCCTGGCTTGATCCCATTATAATGACATATGGTATGGTAATGCCATATAGTATTCCCTGTAGCATCGTATCCACAATCTGCTGTAAACTTACCGGAGCCGATTCCACACCAAATGATTGGCGTGTATACTGCTGTAGTCCTCTATGAGTGTTAATCGTTAGCGACTCCCACGATTTCTCCGACATTTCAATCTTGAGATATACATCAGACATCTGCGCATAGGCGGATCTTTCTGTTTGGTTTCTTGACAATCACAATGGGGGCTGCCCATGAAGAGCGATTGGTCGGTTTGATAACTTCGACTGATTGTAGCCTGTCAAATTCCTGGTCGACGATTGAGACTACTGTATATGGAACCGGCTGAGGCTGATGTTGCATTCATGATGCTTCTTCACCGCAGTTAGGCTAAACCAACTTACACTCAAACTAGATATTTTTAAGCTGGATAAATTTCATTCCACTTTATTTGGTTTGTTCTGTCTACCTGACTAATCTTCTATTAACTGGCCACATTGCTTACGCTAATTGTGGTTATCTTCGTTAACGTTATTGCGGTTGTAGCATTTTTGTGTAACTCGTGAACATTTTTCCCTGTCGCGGATTCGTTGCTAACTTACTTCATATGGTAATTTAGGGTAGAGTTATGTCTGCACAGCCGTATTCTTTAACAGATGTATTTTATTTGATAATGTCATTTGAAGTGATTGGCTGTTGTTTGATATCCCCGGTGTAGCTGCGCTTTATGTGCATGTTGACAAGGTGCCTACCTGTCTATTACCCACTGCCTCGTCCATACTGGCTCCAGGAGGCAGTTGGTCGTTGTTGTAGGGGACGGGGTGCACCGTCCTTGTGGTCGTGCTAGGCTCGAAGAGTGGTTCCATGTGCTCAATGTGGAGTGGACTACGGTCCAGCCACCGCCTTGTGTGCACTTGGTTCCCCAAATACAGCGTGCTTGTGTTTGCTGTGAAGGAGTGTGGGCCGACTCCGTTGATGAAACGTGGCTCCCATCCACATGCCTCCCGGTCTTATTCCTTCGGGTTCACACTGGATATGGGTGTGTGGTTGGAGCTGTGGGAGGTGCAGCGCAAGCTACCCATGGTCCTTCTGTAGGCGCAGGCGTCGTGTGGCTGGCCACAGTGACAGGCAAATCCGAAACCGGATGACGGTAACCATATGGAACCGGTCGCTTCGGTCGAAGGACTGGCTTTGCGTCTGGCCGGAGAGACACTGGCCATGGTTTTCGGGGACCGATGGATGCGCACCACTGACGAGCCCCAACAGAGCGAAACGTGCGTCCGGTGCTTTTTCGGGTTGGTAGCTTACCTATGCGGCTTGGAATATAATTGCGATGAATCATTTTGAATCATACTGAAATCCGTAATCAAATTCATAATCACATGTCACGTATGTTGGTCGTAGCATTTACATACCCTGTACTCTGGTATGCGGTAACACGGTAGTACGATATACCAGCGTTGGAACGCATTCAGCACATCTGTTCGACGGAAGAGCTCATCTCTTCAAAACGTTACGAATAGCTGAAACTTTATCCGGTAAGGCTCTTAAAACTGAAAATAAGCCTATCTCTTTTTACTCTGATGCACTTGTGCCTTCATACCTTGATATTCTCTCCAATTCTCTCTTTCTTGATTTTGAAATTATACACAAATTTATTCACAACATTCGTGAATAACTATGGAACTATCTGTGACAGCTTTCCTCTATGCGTGCGACCTTCGTCTCCGCATATGTTCCGCGTCCAAATAAGAACCGAAGTTTGTTAAGAGAAACAGAGCGACTCGTACTTCGTTGTCGATAATGACGAAAATGGAGCGTAACCAAACGGCACGGGTAACGTTCTTACACTAGCTTCCACTGCTCGATTTGTTTACCTTGCTTAGCTCCAGTGTTAACTATTCACCAGAAGTAACATTGGCTTGTCAACTGATTGGGCGTTTTACAAACCAATTCTTTGTGGAATGTACCGCGGCTTGGAAACTTGACGACGGCTAATCTCCCGTGACTTATGGTGGCTGTTTAGATTATGCTAACCGTAATGAACCCCTTGTGGTTCTCCTATGTCAACACTTCGTTTGTAGAATAATTATTAAGTTTTTCCTGGGCCACTTTTTTCTTTCCGTGCGATGATTTTATCCAACTGCAGTATGTGCGGTAGCACACTGTTAGGGTAACTAACTTCACAGTTTTACATTTGCCATATGTTATCCCGTCTTCTAAAGGAGTACTCCAGCCACTTCATTACGCTGTCCTACCAACATTTCCTACCACTTTGTTTATTCGTTAACTTAGATTGTTCAATTTATTATGCCTGTACGGCAACGTCATACGCATCAAGTTTCTACGTACCAAAGAGGGGTCCGCTATGGCTCAAATGGGGGACGTCATCAGCGCTGACCGTGCTATTAGAAACTTGTCTGAGATTCCTCTCCTAGGAAACAAGATGCAAGTGAGTGCCGCTGTTAAACTCTGTTTTCCATTTACACACATACAATTGCCCAGTTGTTTTCTTTGGGTGCTATTTAGAAGAAAGGGTTTGTTAGTCACGGCTATAGGTCGTTCCCTTGAATTCATTATTTCTGCAGGAGATTGAGACCATTAGTGATCGATAGAGTAATTCCTAGTTCAAGCACGTCACGTGGTGCATCTGCTTGCTTGTAAGTTAACTGAATCGATTCGAAACTGTTAATTCTAGCATTTGGCGCAGTGATTCATCCCAGCTGGTTACTAGCCAAATAGTTCGGATTTTGGGTTGGACTATCTGGCTTGTGAGCAACTGGGATAAGTCAGTAGAACATTATCACAAATCCTCCTACTCAGAACTCGCAAGTTGTTGCTTTTTACAGGCATCGCTTGCGTTCCAACTCGTATACATCTTGTTCTATTCGTAAAGGTCATTGTCTCATGATTTTCGTCAAGTCCGTTATCTGCAACATTACGGTAAGCCTTTCCTCGGATGCTAACAGCTCGTTCATGTGTAGCTCGTTTTTCACTCAGTTGCTCGCATCTGTTGGGTGGTGCCGCTGTTGACTTAGTGTGCAGAAGTGTTTGATTTCTGTTTGGAATCCTCTACGCCGCCACCCTTCCCCCCGAGAGCATGTTTGCTAGAACTCCTTTAAATTCCCAAGTCGAACGGGTGAAGTGCTGCATTACATCGTCTCATCATCACTGTAGTTTTTCTACTTTATACCAGTGCCTCACTGGCACACTATTTTAACGGCTACATCACTGAGGTATGCGACTAGATATGAACGAATGGCCAGGTGCGAAACGTAAATGCCTCACACCGATGTTAGGCGTCAAGACGACTACGCCTTACCAACAACGCAGTCAAATAGCCATCGTTGGGCGATAGGATCACCTTTATTCTCCTCGCGTGATTATTGTCCATAGTCCTTAGATAACTTTGCAGCAAGCAAGATTTAAGCAGTTATTTTGAATATGTCATGACATCAAACACACCACTGGTGTCCGTAGTGCCCGCTGTCCTTTAAATATCTGTTAGGCAGACGAGACGGAGCAACAACACTTAGTCTGATCATTCACAACGATTTCCTCCTGTGATAGCAATTTCGCGACATCTCTTCTCCACTTGCGGCATGCTAATTGCGCCTCGGTTGAAAGGAACATCTCTTGCCTTCCATGTCACATTTTCATTTACTTCCCACTGCCCTATGTACAGTCGGGTTCTCGGAGCGAAATCGCTTAACCGATTAAATTCATTTGAGGCATCTTCCTTAATCTTTGCCAAATTTGCATTGTTTGAGAACGCGATGGAAATGTTGGAGCCCAGCGCTCATTATGAAATTGTTGATCCACTGGTACAGTGAGTCACCAATGCCACTTATTTTCAACTTGTGGAAGAGCACCTCATGATTCACCTTATCGAGCACTTTGCTGAAACCATTGTGCATCAAGTCGGAATTCCCCCGGTTCGGCGCTTGCAACCATTCGTGCCGCGTCACCAGCAAGATGCCAATTTAAGAACGGCCTTTTTTGAAACCATACTCTGCCGGTGTCCGGATGTCCTTCCATTCAAACAGCTGCAGCAGACCCTTCTTCACGATCCTCTAGAGAATGTTAGATAAAACGGCCGGTAATTACCGAAGTTGCTCGGGTCACCGCCCTTCGGAATCGGCTTCACTACCTCGAGTTTCCAGTCGCTCGACAATGCACCGTCGGACAGCGACCTGTTAAATAGGTTTAATAATTAGCGGATTGAGCCCGTCAGGACCGGAAGGCTTAGTGCCGTATCAAGGCTGGGTTTCGTCCTTTTGGAGTTGCACATCTTCAATTTGGTACAGTCGAACTGTCATTTGAAAAATACGAATGCCAAGTGTGCCAGCAATGTGGACGCATGTTCAATGTTCGAAGATAGGATATGTCCACCAGAGTCGTCTAACGCCACTACGTCACCTGCGGGCCTCCGGCGCCGCTTCCCGTTTTCAGGCCATTTATGCTGCGTCCACAAAGTACTCTTCGAATAACCGACCTTTCTACGCTTTCGCGCTGTTGTAGCATCTACTGTTCATACATTTCGCAATCATCGGCAGAGCCAGATTTTAGGAATTTGTTCCATATTGCACATGACGTCCAGCCAACTGACCATATTCCTTGTCGAACCAATGTCGTTTCACTGGCCCAGTTTTCCGACGCTTTAAGAGTAAGAATCGAGTACGCAACGATTTTACGCCTTTTTATATTAGACCGACATTCCTCAACAGAGGAATTTTATGTCAGCGACCAGTCCATTCGTATAGCGGCTCTAGTTAGACTATAGAAGTCAGTTTTCCAATAGTTTTAGGATGGTTCCTATAGACACAAGTATTGCAGCAGCAGTTCTAGGCTGACTATGACTACTGAATGCTCTGTCGCTGCCAGGGACTCCAGGACATGTATAAGCTGTTCGCTGCTAGTCAACATAAAGTCCCAGCACGACGAAGCTGAATGCATTGTTACGCGCATCAGATTGCTGATGTGTTGTGTTGCCCCAGTCTCAAATATCACCTCGGTAAACACCGGCTCATAGCCTTAAGGATCACAAGCCTGCCCTGTAATCCGAGGGCGCGGGTTCGAGCCCTCTTAGGGGGTGGGTCAACCCTCGCAGTATCTTTAGCCCATGTGCCACTGGTGGTGGTTGCGCGGCAGCGAAGCGTTGGTACTGCGTACCGGCGTATTGCTGTTGCCTTTTTTTCAGCAAACACTCCACTTTACAATGTCCGGGAAGAAGTCGAAGCACATGCCAGAGTATTCTAGGTCGAAAAGCGGAGAGGACTCATGTGGTTTCGGACATGTGGCAACCAGCTCAAATAGCGACTTTGCGGGCTACGATAAGCTGCACCCACGAGCGGCTCATCACGTACCAGCTGCATCACCCACCACACTTACTCGCATAGGCCATCTTTGCTCCAGTAAGCGCTTACCAGTTTCCCACATAAGAAAAGCCGATTGTATTGTAGCACCAGTGGTTACTAAGCTGGACTTCTTGGATTCAATTAGGTCTCAGCCAGTCCTAGGACATCCGGCTGCCAAAAGGTAGTGAAGTGACAGCTCGTCACGTTTGTTCATTAAACTGCAAACATTGGCAAAAGCTACGCGCAGGCCACGGCAGGAAACGCCGGGCGCGCACGAGGCGTTCTCAGTCAGCTGATCCAGATTCGGTGAATCCTGGGAACTCCCGGAAAATTTGTAATGCGGAGATTGTTTTTACTAACACGCTGCTCTAGCTCAGTGATTGCTGACTTGGGTTTCTCCTGGTCTGACAAATCCATATCTGTGCAATTATGAATCTTTAACCCTCTTAGCCCACCGATGCGGGATAACATCAACCTCGGACTAGCTTCATCAACAAAAGTGACTCGCATATGCCGACTGTGCTCATCTCTCTAAGACGGCTGGTTTGTTTCGCCATCCAACCCCTGTTCACCAACGCCGAGGAGTCTATCAATCAAACTCTTTACAAACTCGACGTTGGGGTCATAGGGTACTTGAGGGTTTTCATCGGTTGACGCAGGCGCATGAAGTATTTTGTGGTCTCAGCGCCTTTGGTCACAGGCAGTTGCTCTCACTTTCCTCTGCGTTTCGCACTACTATTTCTCGCTTACGCCACCAAACGCCTTGATGTTTGTACTTGTAGAACTCAACCCAGGCACACCAGCTTAGTTTCCAGTAACGGATATGTCATAAAATGTATCTGTCGTACTTATCTTCCAAGTTCTTATGTAGCATCTACAAGTGCCTGATTTACAGCGTCACTGAGCTCACAAATATGAAATGTCCTTGTCATTGCAATCATTCATTGAATCGAACGGTGGTGAAATGTTGATCTAGCAAAGTTTTGTACTGCTGTACCGATTTGGCCTACACCACGTGTTCTGGCAGACTTTTCCAAACATTTACAACTGTTCTAAGCACAGGGGCTGGGAACTCGTTTAATATCCAACATCACAAGCTTGTACCAGTGTCCACTGCATGTCGTTCGTAATTGTAGCAGTGGCCTCAACATGTGGAAGTCACCGAGATATAATATGCGGTAGGTCGGCATGAGATCGACTGGCACCCGACGATAGAACCTAGTGTAGAGTCCCAGTTACTCGTAGAGGTCTTCGTAAGGCAATCTTCGTAAACCCGGAGCTAGTTTGGTAGCGGCGCGTTGGACTCGTTCGATCTTCTTTGTCTCGCCTCAGGTAATTGGACAGTGGGCGGGCGAGCCGTACTTTGGTATTCGTCTTATGATAGAAGAGAAGAGTCGACCACTTCAGACAAAGTGAGAAGCTGCGTTTGAACGCTCCGTTACGATATAGTTAATACTGCGTACTTCAATTTGCATTGTACACCCAGATTCTTCAAGAAAGGTGTGGAAGTAGCGTTTGCGCGTATATGGTGTGGGTTCGGCCGTCACCACCCTTCCCCGGCTTCGTGAATGCCGATTTGTTTGTATTGACCGGGAAGCGGACTTCTGCAGACCACATAGAGAGACATTTGAGTTCCTGATGAACTAGTCCACAATAGTCGGGGTTCTAATTACTCCAAATCTTCAGCTCTTCGTCTACAGACAGGGCACTCGACTATCGAAGACATCACCAAACAATTTAAACAGGTAGGTCACATGGACTCCAACCTAGTAGGCGATACCGACCAAAGACACCGCCAAGTTATTTTTTGTCCACCATACACCTGGCAAACAAAACAACGCCTTCTTCGGTAAGCATTGACCATGCATACATAGTGCATGCCTAAGCCAACGCTGTTTCTTAAATGCTATCTGTTTTAAGGAGCTGGCATGATTATCCTTGCCTGGCATTCACCTACACACATCGTTGCGGACACGCTGGTGCCATCCGACACCAGCAACGCTTCGCAGACAACGATATTCAAAGACTTGAAAGCACTGCGGATCGAAGCGGCTAAGTCTCACTCCCATTGAGCAGGACGGCCCTCACTGTGGCCTTGCAAACACGGACTTTCATATCAAGGGAAACCCCTTTCTCTCGCCACAGATGTTGCAGATTCAAAAAGGCGGTTCTGTCAACACATGAAATGACCAGTCGTTATGCGTCCATCGTTGCCGATGGAGCTTCTAAGGTAGGCGATTTGACCAATTATTTCCATTTCTTCGCCACCAAGTGGCTGGTGGTCCTGTACCAACACTTCGACTTTGAAGGCGAGAAGCGCCTACCGAATGATACTACTACTCGTGAGAGTTTATTCGGGGTTGATTGGGCCGTCTCAACATCGTTAAAAAGCAATGACAATATCGTTCCCATAATCAACTTCAGGCAGCACATCAGCGCCTGCATCGTGAGGGTCGGCGTGTGAACACACCATGATGGAGTCCACGACGAAGATGAACAAAAATTGGGAAATTGGACAACCCTGACGAACGCCGCTTGTTGTCAGAAAGGCATCCCACAAATCACCGTAGACCATTACGCGGCCTGTGGTGTTCGAGTACAGGGCTTGTAAAGATGTCCGCGTGTTTCATGGAAACACATTTCCGCAGAAGTATCTCGAACAGAATCCAACGATCGACTGAGTCGAACGCTCACTTGAAGTCCAGGGACAGCTATTGTCGGCCGGCGGTACGTGTGGCACTACTCTACCACCTACCGCAGAGTGAATATGTGGTCTATACCGACCGTCCGGGATTCCCGTTTTGCAGTGAGGCGACGAACGAGTATTAAGGCTGATGACTGGGACACCACCCGACGTTAAGCTTATGCACCTTTGGTCAACACAGTCAGTGCAACTACCCTTGTAAAACGCCAGTGCGACCGATTCACTCCAGTTATTTGAGATGGTCTCTTTCTTCCGGTCCTGTTCGAGCATGGAATTCAGAGCTTGCGGGGGACCTGGCCACCATCTTGTGGGTGCTAGGGAATCCAAACAAACGGTTAGAAAACGATGGAGCGCTGTGATCGCCTTTCGGACCTCAGCCTTCGACCGTGCTTCTAAACGAACCGACCATGGCTGAGCTTGCAACACCTGAGTAGGAAGAAGTCCGGAAGCGGAGATCCAACTATACTGCTCTCGAAAGTACTCATCCCAACGAGCCACACGGCGTTCCTTATTGTAAATCAAAGCATCCGCACTGTCTCTTTCACTGACGCCTGCTTTTCTGGGACTATTGGTGCGGGTCATTTGGAAGAGCTTGTGATAATTGCTCGCCGCTTCTGATTCCTGCATATCTTGAGCACTACTAGTCCACCACCAGGCTTCCTTGTCGGCGTGCAGGCTCCGATTTAGTTCGCATCTAATAGTCCGCCTAGTTACATTGTGCTTAGAACTAGCCGGGAGTTTTCTTTTGTGTTCCAGCAAGTTCACCGACCTCTCGGATATCCATTGACTTGTGTGTAGACGCTTGGTAGTGCCGCAAAGAGAGGCTGCTGCATGGTGAATGGCGGCCGAGATCCTGTTCCATTGAAGCTTAGTGTCATTAGGACAAGAGAGCGAAACTTCGGTACGCAGTGCATCCTGGTAGGTTTGCCTGACCGAGGGCTGAGATAACTACTCAGTTGCCAGTCGAGAGAGTTTCTTGGTACGTCTCCTGGTAAAGTTCATGGAGAAACAACAGCGTACCAAAGCATGATCAGAGTCAACTTAAGTAATCTAGAATAAGCAACATTCCAGGATGGAACCACGCCACCGGTAACTTATGACAATGTCCATCGCTTCGGCGCCCATTGTGCCTAAAATCTGTGCTGCTAAGAAATAACTGGTGCTTAGAACACAACTGTAACAGACGCTCGCCATTATCCGTACAGCCGGAGCTTCTGAAGAGCTCAGATGACCTGCTTGTGCATTCATATCCCCTACAGTAACTGTGATCTCTGAACTGGTAACACTGGGTAATAGCGTGTTCATTTCGTGGTAGAAGGCGTCTTTGGCAGTATTAGAACTGCAATCGGTGGAAGCATTAGGGGAAACCACAAACAGTGTCTAGTGCTACTTCGTGAAACGGCTGTTCACGGGAATTCAATCAATCAACGATGACTCAGTCTTGGAGTTGAGAACAATGCCCATTCCAGCCTGACCACTGGTTGCCGCATTATCATCTCCGGATGCGTGCAACCAATAGCACGAGGACATGCCGGGGACAGTTAATTCAACAACCCTGTGCTTGTCATTGATTCTAGTTTCGGATACGCCACACACGTCAATACCCAGGGTGTCTAACGTGCGTACGAGTGCAGCCTATTGACCTATTTGCCTTAGATTGCGAGCGTTGAACGCCGCCAGGGTAACTTGACAGTGTGGCTTTCTAAGGAGTTATGGTGATTAGTGTCCGGTGGGTGGTGCGGAAAGCTAGCTGCAGATGGCATGACTCCAGCGACTTTACGGTTGCTGTCGATTAAACTTAGAATTGTAGAATGGTTATTAATGGGGATTGAGAGGGGAGTTAGAGAAACAGGTTGTGGGGAAAGCAGGAAGGCGCCAGCAGCAGTATGTTTTTGTTTATCTGCCCTACTGTCAGCAGCAGATAACGCGACCCTTGATAATCTGCGCCAACTAGTCATGGTTCTGCGTGAGTTGAGATACTACTAGGCCGTCCGGGCATAGACAAGCGAACGCTTATCGTGCTCAGCCAAAGCCCTGGGCTTAAAAGCCTGTCCGCAATGCAGCGGATGTGGCAATGCTTCGGTTTTACAGAAATGGACGCCATCCCATTTCAAACCCCTAACCTGGAGGAGCAGGAGACTGAGTTTGTCTGACCTCTAGCCATTGACCAGCCTAGTAGGGTAGCTCTCGAAGGGCCTAAGGGCCCCTCCTGGTATTGTTCAATACGTCAACGAGGTATGCAAACCGTCGTTGCCCCAGTATTTTTTCGATGAAGGCAGCATGAAGTTTTCTCTGCAGACTTTTGGGTTAGGATTAAGTTGAGTTGATTTGTCCAACTTCTTGAGGACCATACCTCTCAATCTCATTTGCGTAATCCCATATCTCAGTTTTTCTATCTCCCACGCGTGCTGGTCTGTCCAGTAGTTCATTTCGTACCAACACATGGCCTTAACAATGACGCATCATACCTCTGCTTACCTCTTCGTTTACATCCATTTTTTCGCCTTCTACTTACTGCACTTATCTTGGTGTGTATTTCTTGTGTCCAAAATGGCCCTAAGTTAGGTTTCTAGGAGAAAAGGTATAAATAACACCGAACTTCTTTGAGCCTACTTCGTTATCGCTCCGTCAGTGCTTTCACTGCACCTTTTATTACCCATTTCAATATCTTGTTAGTGCGCACTAGTCATACCGTTTCTTTCGTCTTCAAACTCAGCATTTCTAGCGACGCAGTACGCCAGGTAACTGTGAGGTAATCACTTGTTTGATTTGCTACTCTACACTCTGCGGTGATTATATGGTTTGAACTTCCGTTTCTCTCACTCTAACGGTTTGACAGTGGTTTTCACTGCACTTGTACCTAATTCTAACTGATCACTACCAAGTATCCCCTGGTTGTTCTCCCTTATACGCTTACATGACCCGCTTCTTTGACTTCCGATCCCTGTATTGTTTGAATAGATCCGGCCCAGCAAACAACTCGTTATTCTCGATGTGCCTAAGCCTTTTGAGCTTCCTGACGGATCGCCTTCATTCAAAGACTACACGGGATCGCGTGAAAACCGGTATATCAATCCTGAAAAGGCTAGCAAAAATAGAATATATCCACCATCAAACACACTTCATTACTGGAATTGTCCCCCTGGATTTTCTTCCACTGAAGTTTCTCAAGTGTTTGTTGATGCCGGCGCAACAGCACCCGTGTAAGTCAACTAATTCATTTCATGTCTCTCAGACATACCTTAGCTACCCAAAAGAAATGGTTTTGTGCCAGTTGGTGGTTCCTTACGCACACGGTTTTCTGCCTGAATGTGTACCGGGTTGACTACTAAATGTGCTCCACTTGGGTCTGCTCTGTCTATCCACAAGCTACTTGTGGCGCCACTCATTCTCAGTTACACATGGCTTTTTCTGCAACGGATTCTCTGCTGTCTTGCTTTGTTGCGAGTGGTTCTTGATCGCAATCAAGTTTTTTCTCTTTTCCGCTCCGATATATTGTATCTTTCACTTACGTCAGTCATTTTTAATTGCAGTGTGAGCTCTGCCGAATTTAGATCGCACTTGTTTGTCTGGCTTATGTATAGCATGTCAGTGCCCACTCAGACTCACCTCCGACGGTCGCTTTTTAGAACCTACATTCTCTTGACCTAAACCGATTACTCTGATCACTATGGTACTACAAAACAACCATCATCTTCTGACCGCTGTACCAAACCTAAATCGCGGATCTCAATAGCTCACTTGCTAAACTCCCAACCGTCGACTAGTTCCTGCTGGGTTCAACTCAGCTTCATCTGTTTCCTACCCGACTCGTCCAAACAAAGATGAAACTGGTTTTGGAGCGCACTGTTTAGAACGAATAGTACACAGCACCTCACTTCAATTTGTATAATACTATATTTTGTGATGATACGCAATGCCAAGGCTCCGCTGTTACGTAACAACCACCCTTCGCGCATGGGCTAAGGATACTGCTAGTGATAACCCGGTCCCCTACACAGGCTCGAACCCTCGACCTCTGGATTACAAGGGAGACATGGGATCCTTTCCATCACGTGCCGGTTTTGTAACAGTGTTTTATGGTAGATTTACGGGCAGAATAGCGCTTTTCTTAGAGACACCGGCTCATAGCCTAAAGGTAACGAGCTTGCCTCGTAATGTGACGGCGTAGATTCGAACCTGTGTAGGGGTAAGGCGACCGTCGCAGTATCCTTAGCCTGCGTGCGACTTGTGTTGGCTGCGCGGCAGCGAAGCGTCGGTACGCAGTACCGACGTACTACTGATGCCTTTCATAGAGACACCGTTGTACCCGTATGCGGCTCCGAGGGTGTATACTCGATGTTCTGTCTCCCATCTAACTTAGCCTGTTAATGTTTGGCCTAGATTTTTGTGAACCCTTCTCAGCTGACGCTTGCTGCACTGCGTATTCTAACTCGTTACTGTACTTCACCCACGTTTTTGTTTTATTATGTGCGCTGGTGCTGGTCTAGAGCTGAGTACCTACCAGACGATCGTCATCGACCCATTTGTGTTACGTTTTATCTCCTCCCTACGGTTCATTTGTTTTCGAGAAAGTAGTGTCTGTAAACTTTGGCTTCCGCCGCTTACATTCATCACAGGTTTGCACTAGCAACGCCACCTGCGAGCGATCTACTACTTTTCGTCATACCTGTTCGCGGTCTTACTTGACTTCAGTGTGCGCACCATAACAATTTGCTGATATTCTAAAGCCTATCACCACCTCGGACGCACTGTAAGCGTCCCATTTTGACTCTCCTTAATTTGGATACCTCAGGCGTTTTGTCCATCATTTTCCTTCATATTTACCCGCAATCAGTTCATGAATGACTTGTTCCACTCGTTTACTGTGGAGCAGAGATTCTGCCAGTTGACTTGCAGTCTGGGTCTACCAGCACGGCGTGGTTTTTTGGAATAGGAATCGGCTGCTGATGTGTGCTTTCCACCTCCGTGAGACAAGTACTGCTGCATGACCTGACGTACGCGTCACACATTCTTACAGTTACGTGGTAACCATTCGATGTGGTGCTGGTGCTCCATTACCCTACGATCTTCAACCGGGCCTCACAACCCTTACCATAGTATCTATGGCTAGATGTCCGATGTAAGTTAACGCTCTGGATGCTGCTAACTTCCTGACGAACATTTCGTTGTTTCAAACGAGGCTGCAATTAGCAACTACGGCATTACCGGGCAAACGCCTTAAAAACTAGTGCAGTACTGTACTCTTACCATAATTCTCATCTAAAGATTTTCGTTCCCATGTTTTCTTTTTCTCTTCATGATTTTTTATGTTCTTCTGCGCATAAGAAAGTGAACCTGCCTGTTAGTTTGTTCTTTTCCACATTTTATGCGCACTTTCTTCGGAAAAGGTAAATCATCCCAAATTGGCTGGCCGGCTTTTTGTACCTGAGTACGTGTGTCCTCACTCGTCGCTTTGATCGCACGTTATTGCGGTTTTCTTTTTACAATGGAGTCACATATCCATTATGTTCCATGTGCATCGTGTGCCGTTATTTGCGTGGTACCCGTAATTTTCGTGTTCGTACACACTTTACCGACCGATATTCATTCAACTATTTCACTTGAATCAACTCTCTCGATCCAGTGCTTTTTATATTTCACACATTAACTTGTTCTGGCTTTTCTCCAACCTACTGGAGCCGTAGTTTTCATGGTTCAAACTATCGTATCTCAGCCGGTGTGCAATCCAGAATCGAGTAATCAAATAATCAAAAAATAAATCGCCAGCTGTACGCCGTAACGGCGCTTCGCTGCCACGCGACCACCAACAGTCGCGCGTGGGCTGAGTATACTGCGAGGACGCCCGCCCCTACGCGGATTCGAACCGGTGACCTTATGGTTGCAAACCAAACGCGCATACCACTCTTTCCTCTCTCCTCATAATTTTACATACCCCTGAAGTATCCTAGTGCGCGTACAACCACAGCGGCTGGTTGGGTTTTAACCGCCAGTCTAAAACACATACTTGTACTTTTCTGTTAACTACCTTTTTATTGGCTGTTGCATGCGTGCGTGGTCCAGTATGATGACATCAATCTCAGCCTTCGTCGGCGCCTGCTTCACTCCTAGCCAAAGGATGTCAGTGTATCATCAATTTACATTGACACTTCGCTTTCATACTACTGTAATGATGTTACTAAAGGGGAGTGCCACCTAAGGGCGAATACGAGCCAGTGCACTAACACTCAGTTTAGTAGTTAAGGTCGTCATCATTCGCAACCGAGTCATTCATTACACCTCAAGTGTTACGCCAGCTAACACCTAGTGGCTAAAACAGAGCTCTCTCGATGAGCAATGGGTGGAAATATGTAGTACGTGTCTCAAAACGCACTAGCAGCTGATCTGACGAACTGACATGCCTATTGCTACTAAGTGATTGCTTGCAGCCGTATTCGCCATGGACGCGCAGGGGCCACCACCCCACATGAGAAATACTGCGAGTCCCACCATGGTCACAAAACTTAATGTTTATATCTTTAGGCCAAAGCGAGCTACGCCCACTGTCGTAGTGGAGAACGGCACCCAGAGTTGTCTGATCTGAAGGTGAACTCCAGCGATATGGTTTCGATATCAACGTCATTCAAGTGATCGGTTCGGAAACACTGCATACCTCAGGGGTGCATGGCAATAAAATCATTGGTGTTCACCAACCCATGAGAGAGTACGCTCGACATGAAGCGGACGATACGAATGCCTCACTATCGTGGTACTTCTTCGTTAAAGGTATTTGACGATCTCCTCTTCAAGTCCTTAAGGCCACATAGAAACTGACTTCCACCGGTAACTTTACTGTCAATGTGCTCACGGTATTTGGTCTATCGAAACCAATCACTTGTACCAACCCCTTGTACATGAACATCGTATGGTTCGATACACAATGGTGTAACTGGCCAAAAATCTACCAATCGGGATGGACAAATGAGCAGTTTGGACTACTGCGAAACGAGAAGCACACTAGGAATTTCGAAAATTTCTAAGACAGTTGGTAATATTTGACAGCACTATGACAATTAGGTAATTTCTCTAGGACTGTCCTACTACACCACTGCCAAGATATTTCAGACCCTTGATAATCATACCGAATTTTGCAAATGCTCGAGTCAACATTAGTTGCCGCATATTCGTCGATTCCGATTTAACTTCTAAGATTACTGGATTGGTCAACTAGCCCCAGCCACCGTCATCGGGAACCGAGAACATCGTATGACGTGGCCTGACAAGCAGCTACTGATTACGAGTGACAGTTTCGCAACGTGAGGATACATGTGCTGGTGACTAAACTTCAACAGGACTACAGCTGTCACCACTTCCGTTACAGACTTTGAAACGGAGATGAACAGTGTTGGTTGGCATGGATAAGAAAGATGCGGACAGTAGATGAAGAGGAGACAAATATCAGCAGAAGTTTGTTCTTGCTTATTCACTTTGCTTTACGCAGCAAATACTGCGCGCATGGTGAAATTAAGTGAAGGCTGAAGGAAGGTGTAACTCATGTCAATACGTTTTTGGGTATTGTATGGTGCCTAAACCAAGACAGCAAAACTATTGGATTCGGCTCGAATTTCTGATCGCTGTCGGCTTGTAAGAAGGACTATTTTAGATACCCAAGCTCCAGTTAACAACCTAGAAGATCTGGATACTGCATTTGTTTGATCTTCTAACTTCGAGTGATCCTACGGGTGCAATCTCCAAAGCGCGGCACAACTTAATTGCTCTTAAAGATACGCTTGCTTTCACCACTTAACTGTGGCTTCCCTGTTGCTTTTCACCTTGTGCATTTTCTACATACTTGTCGCATATTTTCACCTTTGCAGGTTTTACTCTTGTATTATCCGATGTTGGTCACACGCAATCCGATTTCTTTCTTTCTGTCTATGGGTTGTAATCGCAGCTTCATTGATGTGTATGTATATGTTTTGCACCGCTTATGTGCCTTTTGGATAACGCTCGTAGCCATTCGTGGCTTCACAGAATGCGCGAGTACATGCTTCCTGACTAAATTTCTAGGTCATCCATTTTAGCTCCTTGGGCGCTAACGCGGTTCCACATAATGCTCACATACGTCACCTGTCTTTCGTGTTTTATTTAGTCGGATTGCGGAATTCTTCACCTCTAACGAGAGATCCTCGTCTGGACTGGTAGAATGGAACGACATAGCTGACGCCGTCAATTCTCTTGCTTACGCCAATCATTTCTCCATTCCAAATTCCAAAGGACGCTTTCCATTCATATTAAAGTTATCATTTTCGAACGCTCCAGTGCAAGACCGTTCTCACACTGGATCTCGAAGGCCGGTCTCACATAATTTGAAGAAAGCTAACAGCCCTGTTGTCGAATCTGGTTACCGCTAGTGACCGATGGTGAGTTTGATCCATCCGTACCTTTGTCCCTGCCCGGTTGCTTATGGCTTTGACTTTTCGTACTCCGCTTTCCTGTCTCAATCAGTAGTGTGTCAAGTTGGCGACTAAGCCGCGCTGATTTTCCTCCTGCTTATGCGCCTATTCTTGTCTGCTGCGTAGTCACCAATCATATGTATCCCAACTAAGGACATCAGAAGATCAGCGTTACTAGTTATCACTGCGTTTTGTGCACACTCTTTGCCCACGTACATACAACTAAAGAAAATAAAGGCGTTACATTTGTGGCCAACGGTGTTACACGCTGCCATAGTACGCTTCGTGTCACTCTCGGTTCTTCCTTATCAGGTCACTCACTTCTGTCTAATACCGCAACTCAAGCCAGATGCAAGTTTCCACACATCGCGCTTGATTGAGAGGCACTTGTTTCGTAGGTTACAGATCTTACTGTTTGACGATTTTGTCTCAGGTAATCGATATAAAACGCTAGAGGCGATGGGCACCATACTCCACAAATTAATTGTCTACTTAAGGCAGGATTGCCTATCTAGACAATTATCTTCATGGTTAATTCACCGTATCATGCCGTTGTTACGTTTTTGAACGGCATGTTTTAGCCAGTGAGAACATCTCTCAATTCAACACCTTCCGAGTACTTCTTTCTTTGGAGGACACAAATGTAACCCACAAGCGCATTTGTTCACGACCTACAGTCTCTTTTTACCAACATTCCGTTGAACCAGGATGTTGAGTATCTATGGGAGTTTATCACGAAAACAACATCGGGCTACAGCGTCCCACAGAAAGTCTAATAAGCATGCTTCTTCTATACACAAACGACGTCAAGTTTAATTTCCAAGCAAAAGCAAATCGGCAGATCGATGGTGTCGTTTTGGGCAGCACACTGGGCCCTTTGCTAGCGGACCTGTGCAAGGATATAATTAAAAAGAAAGTAAGCAGCATCAATTTAGCAACTTTGTCTATACGCCACTTTTATGATATACTGTTCTTTAGGAATTTGGACGGATACATTGCACTTGCAATCGAAGCATTTAGGAATGTGTTTCATGGTCTTATTGTTAAATACGAAAACGGGCACGAAACTTGTGTCCTATATATGGTTGGCGGCATCCGGTTTCGGATTTGCCTGTCACTGTGGCCAGCCACAGGACGCCTGCGCCTACAGTGTGACCATGAATGGCTTGCGCTGCATCACCCACAGCTCCAACCACACACCCATATCCACTGTAAACCCGAAGGAATAAGACCGTGAGGCATGCGGATGGTGCCATGTTACATCAACGGAGTCGGCCCACACTCCTTCACACGGACATACAAGCGTGCTGTATTTGGGGAATCAAGCGCACACAGGGCAGTGGTTATGCTGTAACCCGCTCCACACACAAACCATGTGCATAGAACCACTCTTTGAGCCTAACACGATCACAAGAACCGTACATCCCGTCCCATCCAGCAACGACCAACTGTCTCTTAGAACCATTATAGACGAGGTGGTGGATAATGGAGAGGTAGGCACCTTGTCAGCATGCACATAAAGCGCAGCCAAATCGGGATGTCAAACAACTTCCTATCAATTGAAATGACGATTTCAAGTTTAAAATATCGGATAAAGCATACGGATATGCCGACGTAACTTTTGGCTAACTTAGCGTATGGAATAAAAGGGTTATCAACATTTCCGCAATCATTTCAAGATGATAAAATGCGATGAAGCACATATGCAACAGACGCGAAAAACAGTAAAGAAAATAACCCACTTTTGTTTAAGGGACGCGTGTGCGTTTTTCTAAACTTTCAAAAAGTGTGTGATATTCCTCAAGCAGATCCCAGCGGGTCTCTGCAACCACGCTCCCGTGTTGAACTTGATGTGAACTGCCTTATGGGTTAGTCTATTAAGTCTTAGACTGCGTGGAGTCCCTCGTACTAACCTTTTATTTACCCACTGTTTTGTGAGTCATGCTGTTCGGTCAATGGCTAGAGAAAGAATACTTCAAACAAAACTCCTCTCGGAATGTTCAGCCGGATAGCACCGTCTACTCTCTTGATCCCATCAATAGTGTTTGCTCTGCTTCTTCTCTCCCATCTCAACTATCCTTCCCGCATATTGAGTGAAAGACTGCTTCCGACTCCACAACTGCTACCACCGATACATGTAGCAAGTCCATCAAACCAAGAACCTCGGTTAACATTAGTTGTTTTAGCGGCCGCACTGTGGATCAGATCGGCCAACATGTAGCACTAACTCTCCTCATTCTCTTGGTATTGCTGTGTACTGTGCCTCCGAAGCACAACGTTGTGAGGGATCTTCGACCCCTTGGTGATGATGACTAAACCTCGGGTCTCTGGCAATAATAAATCAGTCGTTCAAGACATTTAGGGTGTCGGTATCGCCCTTAGCGAACATGCTGAAGGTAATCTACTCGACTGATTACATGCTAACAATCGCATGTGTACGCTTCGACTTCGACTATCTGTTTTAGTCAATAAGCGACCTATTTTCATCTCTGCCCACACTAACTACAGCTCGGAAGGTATTAAGGACGATTTTTATCACCATCTGTTGTCTCTTCACCGAATGGAGTGAAATGCTGACATCTTGCTTGTTGCTGGTAACACAAATGCGCAAGTGGTTCGGCTTTGAACAACTCTGAACAACACATAAAATGCCGCTTTCGGGTCGGTGTACGCCGAACAATCAATTTCTGACCGCATTCTCCATAGCAACACTATTACTTTCCAGCACAACCGTACACATCGCCTCACCCCGTGCCCACTGTATTCATCATTGGCCTGCACACAAATTGATCATATTGTCGTCAGTCGTATCGCACATCGATTCAAGACTTTATCACTGTGGGGTAGCTACTTGAATTCCGACCATGCTCCAGTGCGCGCTTGTCTTGCGCCCCTACTTCCCGATTCATCGAAACACCTGCCTACTAAGCTTTTCACTTGTCACTTGAACTCTCGGTCCGCAGTTCAGCATTATCGTGACGAACGCACCCGCCAGTACTGAACACGGTTGTTTAGCCTAACGTTGACCAGAATCGTATCTAATGTGCCCTAAAGAATGCCTTTGACTCCTGTACGCCCAACTTGGGACATCCGAGCTGTTCATGGATCTGTGAGGAATGCATCAGTCTGATTAAATCACGCAAATAAGTTCCGTTTGTTTCTGGATTTCAGTATGGGCGTAACGCCCTGAAACGACGACTAACAAAGGGTTTTCGAATTGGCCGGGTATGTTACTGGGTGGCAAAGGCCATGAGGTTGAGAAAGGCAATGTTGATAGGAACCGCTGAGTGCCAATTCAATACATCCGGAACATGGGTGCGAAAAGTCGCTCATTTAGTAACGCGATACCTGAGAATAATGGACAGTTGCTCCGCTCTCAGCCGCGCCGACTAAGCCGTTGAGCGGAACATTTTGAACAGTAGTTCAATAAGCCTACAAGGCCAATGCTGCTTACTGAATCATCTGAGCCAACTGGGATGTTGACATCGCACTTATCACTGAACGGGTTTCGACATGATCTCGTTGTGTTAGAAGGAAACAAGGCTCTTGGGCCCGATTTCCTTCATCTGTGCTGAAAGATGGAGGTGACTCTTTGTTAACTGGACTTGGTGCTCAAAGTCACACGATTTGGGACACTGAGGAAATGCGTTCAGATTGGCGACTATGAACTATCATGCCCATTTTCAAGAAGAGTCAACAGACTTTGTGCGAAAACCGTTGAGGCATTATCCTTCTTTACCTTGTCTCCAAACTTCACTCGGGTTCCATTCTTCAACGACTTACTGGTCCTTATGAAGTCGGCTCACTCAGAGCCAGACTAGTCGTGATTACAGTTACCATATATTTGCTGTTCGACATGTGTTGGGGCAGAGATGCGCTTCAGATGACGGACTATAGTGTTATCCGTTGACTTGAAAGCCGCCTTCGACTCTTGATCAATCCAACTTGTGGCACTGCCTATCATTGGAAGGTGTGCCAGCTGAAGTCCTTTCTATTCTGAAGTCACTACCAGGATTTCCGAGGGCGGGACAGTATCTACGGGAAGTTTCCTGAGTTCCCCCACGCCAAGTAAGTTTCGTAGAGCTTTCCTTTCCCTGATTTCCCCCTCAACCTTGTGATCAAACTGATCGTGCATGACTCTGTTTCTTGCATACTCGTCTAAAGTGGCAGTTCTGCAAGGTGAATATGCGGACGACATAGCTCTCTGGGATCGTATCCACTGGTTATGCATGTACTACTGAACTGACTGATGCGTAGCGCTGTGCGCTTCTGCATGTGCAAAGTACTGCAGCAGAAATGGACCGATATGTCACCGGTTCTAGCCGTTAGTTTGCCAAGTACAGCCAGACAGTTTATTACTACAATGCGCATATATCTCGCAATGCAGGGCAGTTCACGACTTGGGAGGGCGATATTCAGTCACGTTTGACTTTTCTGAACACGGTGACTTTCAAGTTTCGAAAGCCATGAAGACCATCGGTTACATCTGTCATCATTTTTACATCAAAGAATCTCGCATATCGCTTTACAAAATATATGTATTGCCGTGTATGGAATACTGTTTATTGGTACATTCTAGTCTGCGGAAGTCTGACCAGCAGCTCTTGAGAGGGTCCAAAGACGCTTCACTGAAAAGCTATGTGGATATTCCTCAAAGTTGACACACAGAGAGCGATGTGATAAAGTTGGATTTGACCCAGTTTGGCTTCGGATAATGAAGCTGAACCTATGTTTTCTTTACAGAATCATAAATTGTCAAATTCACAGTCTTGATAACGATGTTCACATATCTTTAAACAGCGGATATCCAATACGTAACAAAGAGGTAAAGGTTATGATTCCAAAATTTACTACGAGAATCAGAGGACGTTTCCTTCTAACCCAATACTCAAAGATTTGGAACAAACTTCCAAGTGATATCAGAACATGCAATTTTGCAATTTTAAGCCTGCGATTAGTAAACATTTAACCGTCCTAAACGTGCTTAATATGTTCGTGACATCCCTAGATAACGCATACGAAACGTTATCCATGGAGCCTGAATAAATTTTAGAAACACACACATAACATTTCGGACAACTGCCCCTTTCTTTACATTTCTTTCTCGGCCCAAATATATGTCATGTGATTGTGTAGAATCCTGATTCATTGGCAAAAGATAGAAAAAGAAAATAGCAGAACGATTCTGATTACTCTCTTATCTAATTTGCAATTGCGCCCATGTTTATTTCCGAAACTGTATTAATGCTATGTCATGGAAAGGTTGTACTGTTATTTGGTCTGTTCCTTTTAGCGAGCAGCTCGCATCGTCGAGGAATATACAATTTATTTATTAATTATTTATTAGACCCACGGAATTGCTAGAACACAACGTTGCGATGTCTAGTCGTGTGTCCGACGTGCTCACACCACAGGTGCAAGTAAATTGATATAGAATGTAGGACTCGAATTGGACCGGTACTCTGCCCACGAGAACTTGGGCAATAAACAGTGCGGTTTCGACAATGACATGTGTATAGGACGTTTGAAAAGTTCGAGGTGCTGCAGTGGAAACTCTTGGTTAGCAAATCGAACGCAGTGTCTCCCTTGAAGGGAACTGATAGAAACACAGCCTTCTTGGGAACAGTTGCAATTACTTTACGGCGCTCATGAATCACCGCGTGATTTTTGAGGAACATAGCCGGATAACCGTTTACTTGCAGCGTTTTGAATATACGGTTCTTTTCGCCTTCCTTTTCTAGGCTGCGAATTTATTTGCACCTCTGGTGTGAGTCTGTCTAGACGGATAGCGCAACATTGCAGAAAGGTATTTACTATAACTTACTCTAAGAGTTCTATGCTGTAGCACCTGGTCGAAAGTAGATAAAGTATTTGGAATATTGATGCTTGTATTTTTTTTATGCCAGAACGGTACTCTAAAGGTCTTAGGAAAGGAAGCCGTTGCGATAAAGATAACGCAACGTAGGCTGTGCAGGCAACAATCACTAGTACAAACCCTCCTTCCAGGCAACTTTCACCCTACTTGTTCGCATGCTTGTACTGCGGCGGCTGCTGCTACCTAAATATATCGACTAACTTATCGACGGAGACAGCTTACTTTCTGCCTCGTTCGGATTCCACCAATTTCTGCCACCCTGTTGAATTCTTGCATTCCAAATATTATGGTTAACACTTGCTGAGATTTACAGCAAAGAGTGCTTTTCGCAACCTCGTATTCTGTCGCCGAACAGCCACTGAAGTGCTTGATCGGTTCTCCCACCTTGATAACTGTGTCACCTCTAATGCTCACATCACGTCACTATGGTTACTTCGCGTTTAACCGACGCGCGTGTGGCTTTTCAGAGGCTCAACCTTATATGAAGACGGCGGGAGATCAGCTTGTCAGTGACAGGCTCGGTGTATAACTCTGACATAATGCCAGTGTTGCTTGATGAGTCGGAGCCTTGGCCAATTCGCAGTGGCATGTTTGTTCACCCGTTGTTACGGACTATTGCTCACATTGGTTGGGAACACCGGGTGGGTAAATCTGAGGTCCAAAAGTTTGTTTATGGCAAAGAGACTTCTATTGCCTTATTAGTGTTTGCTTAAACTCAACCGATTGCGTCTGCTAGGTCATTTCCTCCGTTGGTCAGTTGGTTGGCTTCCTTAGCGTGCATTATACACCTTGGATGCAGCAAGTTGTGCGAAACCGCGAGGTGGCCTGACGATAACTTAGCATAAGAGCATGAACAACTTGAGTGAAACTTGGTCGGTTTGCTGCGTGCCGTCTTCATGGATGTGTGCACTGGATGGTCCATATTAGTAGTTGCAACATGGGGCGGTCGCGCAGTTAATTGCGATCATACATTCGGTTTCTTGCATCTTGTTTTCTGATTTTCCCTCCTAATTAATGTTGCGCAGTTTTCTCTCAATTTCCTATTGTTTGCGCGACCCGTCGCCTAAAGGATCACAAGCGTGCCTTGTAATCTGAGGGGCGTGTTCAAGCCTGCGTAGGGACCAAGCGACCTTCTCAGTATCCTTAGCCTCCGTGTGGTGGTACTGTTCACTGGCATATTGCGGATACCTTTTTCCTCCTATTACTTGCCTTCTGTTGGCGTTCGACCTCATTTGTTCGTAGACTACAAAAAGTTTTCCACTTTACCTTTCGATGTGCAGTACTCATCCTGGATCTTTCGGCTTGTTTATGTGTGATTGGCTCCCACGTTTCCGCTAGCTAGATAGCGTTCTCAGTTTAATTTTGTAACTTTCCTCGCCTTCTACTGTTGGGTGCGCTTCTCGCTCACTTCACCTCGAGATCACATTTCGTGATCCTTTTATACCCACCATTTTGATGATAGCATGATTTGGGTTGTGGTTATTTTGACGTCGACGAATTTTCCATGAGACCGGTTGTCACCGTCCAGTGGTTTCTTACGATTCACAGCTCTCCCCATTCCCTATTTCCTCACTCAGCTTCCGAACACAATTCAGCACACAGCCATCCCACTTCACAGCACTATCAACACCATCTACAAAATGCACCACCTCAACAATATACGCCTTCTAGTCGCAGACGCCACCAGGTGCATCCAATCGCGATCATCTTCACATGTGTCCCGCGGGTCCACTTGTCTATTCAATGCATGCTTGCTGGTTCTCACTCTCGTACACTAAATTTATGTTCACCTTTAGTTTGTGACATTTCGCTATCGGTCTTGTCCCACTTATCCCCATATCGCTGTGTTCGTTTTCGTACGCGCTTAAGGTCATTTGTTACACATATTCTACAAATATATACACTCATGTTCCCATACTGAGGAACGCCTGCTTGGTAAGCGATACACCCATGTCCCACAATAAGCTGATTGTATTCAGGCAGATACATGACTCAACCTTCTCAGGGAGCGCGCTACTCTGGTCTAGCTACTTATGTTCGTCGTGATATCATCACTAAGTTTTTACTCCCAAATGAAACCCATGACTTTTGCTGGTCGATCATGCGTCCAGATCGTGCATATACGCTGATCAGTGTAGACAGTCACCTTTGAACTAACTCCTCTTGATGTACGCCCACCAACGGTTAATTCTGTTGGTGATTCTTTTTGCCTGGAAACATGTATGTTTTGATCGATGTTTAGAATATGAGCAATCAAGCTAGGCGCACAACAGCTATAGAGAGGCCGCTTCAGATTTGGCTTTTATCGAAATAACAGGCGCGTTGTATTACCGGTGTCGAAAGCAGACTGCATATCATAGTAAAGCAACAACTCGAGGCTACTGAGTCACGATGCGCCTTGCCACATGGTCCTGTCAAACACATTCAGTATCCAGATCTTCTGGGTTGTTAGCTGGAGCTTGGGTTTCTAAAATAGTTCTTCTTACAAGCCGACAGCGATCAGAAATTCGAGCCGAATCCAATAGTTTTACTGTCTTGGTCTAGGTACCATTCAATACTCAAAAATGTATTGACATGAGTTACACCAAAGTCTAACATCACCTTACTTCAGCCTTCACTTAATTTCACCATGCTCACAGTATTTGCTGCGCAAAGCAAAGTGAATAAGCAAGAACAGACTTCTGCTGACATTTGTCTCTTCTTCATCTACTGTCCGCATCTTTCTTATCCATGCCAACCAATACTGTTCATCTTCGTTTCAAAGTCTGTGGCGGAAGTTGTGGCAGCTGTAGTCCTGTTGAAGTTTAGTCACCAGCACATGTATCATCACGTTGCGCAACTGTCAGTCGTAACCAGTAGCTTCTTGTCAGACCACTTCGACTTTTACTGTGTTCAGCATTCGTAACTTGGAGTAACAATCAGTAGGTCGGATTTGCATGCACAATGCATCTGGTTGAGATTTACGTATGCTTCCCTCAGCAATTACAATCCGTAGCTCTCACGTAGCTAGCTACACTTGGCTTACTCTCGCTGATAGGATTGCAACGATTTGATGATGCTTTCACGTGGTGCCCACAAACCACTTGTGAGCCACTCCCACCAGCTTAGTACAATTTCGGATGTCGGACAAACACGGTCTCTTGGTCTTCCAGTTTGAGGGTCGGAATTGGGATTTCATCCATTTCTGTTAATCTAAATCATTGCCACTTCCCGGCTACCATGTGTACAGGCTTTGAACCCAAAGGCTTTGGTTGTGGGCTCCAGTCCTTATCTTGTATACGTTCGGACGCCCTGGCAGTATCTCAGTCCATGTACAACAATGACTATTTCCTCAGGCTTTAGCCACATCCTGCATCCGCCGTCGCACAGCTTATCAAGAATCGCCTTATCTGCCACACACATCAGAGTGGATAAGAGAAAACATGCTACTGCTAACGCCTCCCTCTAATTTTTACCTGTTTCTCTTACTCTCCTCCAGACCCCCATTACTAACCTCTTGCCTATATTACCAACCTTAATTGACAACAGCCGCAATGCCACTGCAGTTCTACCATGTGCAGTTATCTTCCCGCACCATTTACTGGACGTCTATCGCTCGCCTATCTCTGGCGTCGTTTAAGGTTCACACTGGAAGATAAATCTGCAACAGGCTACACTTGCACGCGCGTTAAACACCTTGGGTATTGAATTGTACTGCGTTTCCGAAACTAGAATCAATAACCCTCGCGTAGTTGTTGAACTAACTTCTCCCGGTTTGTCCTCTCGCCATTGGTTGATCGTTTGCGTAGGCGCTGATGTGGCGACCACTGGTCAACTTGAGTGGAGATCGTTCTCAGCTCCAAAGCGGAGCCATGGTTGGTCGAAAGCATTTCCGTGGGCATCCGTTCATGTGCAACCCGTTTGACGACATCACCTCCGATTGATTCACGGATTCCTAGTAGACGCTCTTTGTGCGCGGTTTCCGACTTCAGTTCTCGTTCAGATAAGGACACCCTCTACCACGAAATAACCACGCTGCTTCGCAATGTTGCCAATTCAGATATCTTTGTTTTTGCAAGGGATATGAATGCGCAACTAGGTCGTCTGGACACTTCAGAAGCTCAGCTAGGTGGCGAATATGGATTCGACTCCTATAGGATGGGTAATGGCGAGTGTCTGTTGCAGTCATCGGTCAAGCTAGACTACCAGGATGCTCTTCGTACCTAACCTTAGCTATATCGCCTCAATGACACTAAGCTTCAGTGGAATGGAATCCCAATTACCACGCACGAGGCGGGAGCCACTGTTTGTGGCCCAGGCATTCATCACTTCACCAGTCACTGGATATCGGAGAGGTTGGTGAAATTGGTGGAATCCAGTAAAAAACCCTGTTGGCTCTGATAACAATTTAATCAGACGGATTATTCAGCATGCTGATAAGAAAGCTCAAGAAATGGAGGTGGCGGTGGCAGTTGGCTAATATCGAAAATTCCTGCGACTGGTTCTAGGAAACCAAGCATCAGTGAGACAAGCGGGGACGCTGCAAGTACTTTGATTCACAATAAGGCGCGCCACTTGACTGATTGGGTGGAGCACTTTATGACCCCCTCCTACACAAGTGCTGTAGGGTGTGCGAAGGCGGGTTGGTTTGCTGGCTGCAGGTTCGTAGTTCCTTTCACGCGCACAAAGTAAAGGCTGTGATAAGGTCGTCCGCAAGCACTGACCATGTTCGAACAAGTCTGGATGAAAGAGACTATCCCGGCTAAGTGTGGTGAAACGATCATAGTGGCAATTTACCAGAAGAGGAATTGCACTGACTGTGCTAACCACAGTGGTATTAGCCTAACGGCAGTGGTGACAATTACAGGCCTCAATTCTCGTTCGTCACCTCACTACGGAACGGGAATCCCGGATCAGGGAAGATCAATCAGGTTTCCGCTCAGGACGGGACTGTGCCAGGTGCTCGGGCAATGTTACTATCTTCCTCGACTCAGTTGATCGATCCGTTCTGTCCGAAATATTTGCGTAGAAAGGTGTTCCTACGATGGTCGCACTGGGGTCTACGATGATTTGTCGGATATCTTCCCGATAACATGTAGTATTCGTCAGAGTGGCCGAAGTTTCCAAACTTTGTTCGGTTTCGCCGTGGACTCCACCATAGAGTGTTCCTTGCGGAATCTCGTGACGCAGGCTTTGTGCTGTCTGACGGATTTGATTTGTATTATGCGGACGATGTTGTAGTGGCCCAGTCAACGCGGGACAACCTCTCCGTCATGGTCCTACCTTATGAATGTGCTTCGCACCTTCAATGAACTGTGTTGTTGCAGGACAACCAACCATTTGATAACCCCCTAACTCTTGATAACGAGGAACTCGAGGTAGCTGGCCAATTCATTTACCTTAACAGCTGCATCATCAACCATGTGTGCATAACCAATGAAATTTGTTCACACAATGCAAAAGCGTTCCGGAATCTGGAGGATAAGAAGGTTTCCCTCTGTGTTAAATACCCAGTTTACAAGGCCACGGTGAGTGCCGTCCTACTCTGCGGTAGTGAGACCTGGCCTCTTCTATCTGAGCCGCCTTTAATTC
This sequence comes from Dicrocoelium dendriticum, assembly GCA_944474145.2. NCBI lineage: Eukaryota > Metazoa > Platyhelminthes > Trematoda > Plagiorchiida > Dicrocoeliidae > Dicrocoelium > Dicrocoelium dendriticum. Next base: position 105,120,490 of record OX104063.1, on the reverse strand, counting down.
GTGGATCATCGCTGCATACGAAGCATTGGTGGTGCCAGCGTGTCCTCGACGATGATGCGCGTGGGTGAGTTCCAGGCAGTGATAATGAGGCACGTTCCTTAGGACAACAGGTAGCACTGAATAAGTTGCGCAATACGCATACCCGCTTACCGAAGAGATTAGTCTGTATGGTCATACGTAACGTGACGCGACGCTCGAGGTGCGTACAAGTTAACTGGGCAGCAAACTAGGTACTGTTGGTCTTTTCAGGTTGCAGCCTACCTGAATCGCCCTGCGCTTCGCTCGAATTGTTACGGAACATGGCTCACAGTTACGCTAGTGTCGCTTTTGCTGTGGTCACGTAATCGGATTGCCTATTGTATTTGGGCTAACTTATCTATGGGAATATGGTTTCTTATGGCAGAGAGTGAAAACCGCAAGGAAGCGGTCTTGCGGATTTCACTAGGTCCTTTTTTCTAATTGATTTTCATTCTGCAGATCACCGTGGTTGTACCACAACCATGCGTCAGTACAAATTGCTGATGTTCTCCTGTTGATGTCTTTGACGACGATATTATTATTCTCCTCGGCCTCATGTGGGTTGTGATCTGCATGCTATCCGTTTGACAGCTTTTGCTGTGGCTATCGCCCTATGGGCTGCTGTTCACTATTTGTTCGTCGTTATTGCAGCTACTCAAGCGGACTATATTTCTGAGACAAGCTTGCGACGCAACTTTTTGCTTGTCTTGCAATCCATCGTCAGTGCATTGAATATCGGATCCCTGACAGGTCGGTTCCCCTGTTGGAGTCGAGAACTTGATACCCTGCCGGAGTCGTGCGCAGTGTGCTCTAGTGCGCCTTGTTAGCTTACCACTGTCTTTTGTCTTCGAATGACTACGGAAATGGAGAATGCGAAGATGGCAGATGGTTGCTAGAAGCTTTTCCAACCTTTTCTTGCCATGTCATCCCCTTTGGGGCAATCAAGGACGGCACCGGCGACCCACTTCGCGCTAACGAACGTCATTTTACGGGAGGTAGCAATTTCCGGAGTAAATTATTTGATCTTCTGTATCTGTACCGCTTCACGCCGGGGTGGCACGATCTGAGCCATGTCTAGTCGACTTCCATTCTAAACGCGATCACTGTCGACCGTTTCCGCTCTGCCGGTACTGGTTGTCGCCTGTGTCGTTAGTTTTATGTTGCTGTTGCATCACTGAACAAGGGATCTACTCATGACATCGTCCAAACCTAGATCAGTCCATCAACGGCATATCTGATATAACCGTTTTAGCCTTTCGTACACGCTTGGCACACTTAGAAGTGTGGAGTGATTTCACAGCACCACTAATTGCTTTCTGGGTAGCATGGCGTATCATCTGTTCGCAAGACCTTATCGGCGATACTTTACCTCTTCTCTTTCAACTCTCCTCTCCACTTACTGAGCGAAATACTGCCGCTGGCTTCGCAAATGGTGTTATCGTTGCATGTAACTCGTGCTTCAAGCCAATTACTTCACTTCTCCTGATTCTTTAACTTCCAAACTCGATCACGCCAGTCAGCAGTCAGCGCTTCCACTTTTAACTATATGGTAACGATGTCGTAACTTATCTTTGAACTCGTGGTTACCAATCTGTCAACTGCTTTTATGCTCTTCGCGTATTAGGCTATTACGAGCCGATGTCTCGAGACATTTAAGATGTCGGTATTGCTTTCCTCAGACTTGTTATAGGCAGTCCACTCTACCGGACTCCAATCTACAGCCGCCTGTGTGTGGCTTGACTTTAGGTCCTCCCTGAGATTAAGAAGCACTGTCTGAAGATAAATTGCCCGACTACTACCTTGGCGTACTATATATATATATATATATATATATATATATATATATATATATATATATATATGCCCAACACGGCCACTAGCACAATTGGTATAGTGCCACAATACGTGGGATATACAATAAACAAACGATGGGAGAGGGAAGATACCGGTGTTCATGGGATTAGAGAGTCATGACAAGTCCGCCATTGCGCACGGTTTCTGCCATATCCGAGAGCGTTTCCAGGTATGCGTGTACCGGATCCCTCACACCTCAGCCAGGAATCCGAGAACGCCCGACCACTGCTAATTTTGATGTTAGTTCCTTCATGCTCCTGGCCCAAGTCATACGTTGGCCACGTTGCTTTCGCTTCCAGCGGACTTCTGCGCGCGCGAAAAGGGCACGACAAGGTAAGTGATTAGTTGGCATGCGAAGAACACGCTTAAGCCACTGAAGTCTGCGCAGAGAAATTATGCTGCTCAATGGCTGGCAAATCTGTTTAGTCTGAAAATCCTCTGTCGAACATCTTCATTACTAGTGTGATGTTGCCATGGAACACCAGCAATGCTCCGAAGGCAGCGGTTAGTAAAAACAGACAGCTACTCAACATCTTTTTGCGCAAACAGACCATGTATCGCAGCCATGTAGCAGAACCGCTCTCACTGTGGCATTGCGGTCCTTCACAGATAGATACAAATCGCCTCCAAGTCATAGATGGCGGTGATTGATAAAAGCAACTCGAGCCTTGGAGACACGCAAAAACACTTCATCTGTTAAACCATTAGCACTGAGGCAGCTTTCGAGGTAAACGAACTTGTCCACCACTTCCAATGAATTATTTGAAAGGGTAAGGGTAAGTACAGCGCCTAGCAAATTCTGCAGGAAGACAATGCACTTCGATAGTGCGAAGTTCATTCCAAACTAGATGACAGACACCTCCAACCTACACAGGACATTTTGGGCGGCCTCTGAGGAATCGCAGATTACGACGATGTCGTCCGTATACTCCAAATCCTGAAGTCGGTCCCCCGGAAGCAGCTCGACGCCTCTAGGTTCCCAGTTCCTCAGAACACTCTAGCATTCCGTCCATAGTGAACTTGAACAGAAGGGGGATGCTGAGCAACCCTGTCTCAGACCACTGGTGATACTGAAGAGGGGGGGGGGAAGTCCGCCGTACTCCCGCACTCGGCCCGAGGTTTGAGAGTAGGTGGCTCGAATAATGTTGCCGTACTTCTCGGGCACTACCCTTTTCAGTAGTCAACTCCAGAGAACAGCTCTGTCGACCGAGTCAAACGCAGCTTGTATGTCCAAGAAGACAACGATCGTTTGCCGGCTAAATTTTTGACAGCGCTCGACTATTTGATGAAGTGCAAAAATGTGATCGATGTAACTCCGACCCGAATGGAACCCAGCTTGCTCTTCATCACATATGCTCTGTTCGCGTACCAGGCTGAGTCTTCTTTGAAGTGGAGCTGCGAGCACCTTGGAAGCAACTCAGATAAAGCTAATCCCTCTGTGCTTGGTGCAGTCAGTTCGGATATCCTTTTTGAAGACCTGCACGATATTCACTAGGCTCCAATCAGATGGGATAACTTCAGTCACCCAGGTCTCTTGGAGGAGAGAAGTTAACTCCCGAACTAGTGATAGGCCGACATCTTTGAAAAGAGCCGGAAGGGGTTCATCTGAACCAGGTGCTTTGTAGCGCTTTAGGAGGCGAAGCTCGTGGCCAACCTCAGCCTCAGATGGTGGTGAAGCGTCTACACACCAGGGAGCGCTTTGTAATCCGGAATGGGAACCCATTGATGCTACTGGCCAAGTAAACTGCTGCTCGAAATGCTCGGCCCAACGTTTTAGTCGGCGTTTTTGACAGTGGAATGGTTCGCCATTGGTTTCGCATAAAACTTCGCTTACATTCGGCCTTTTGCCGCCAGTAGATCGGATACGGAGGGAAAGCTTACGGAAATTCCCCAAGATGGTCGCTTGCTCCATCTCAATGACTAGGCCTCGCGATCTCGGAAAGCTCAGCGTTAGTATTCTTACGTAGTAAATGGTATTTAACGCTCGTAGAAATTGCTCGACGGGCTTCGAGAAGTTAGAGGGATCGTGCAGAGATCCAGTGGTTGACAGAACTACTGAGGAAGTTACAGATCAGGGTTGCAGAGTTGTACACGGCGTCTCGGATGTGTCCAGTGTGTTTCTATGTCTGCATGAGGTAGTCTAGCCTTGCGGCCAAGGTATCCTGAAATGCGCGGAGACCGTTCGGGGCAAATAGCTTAGTTGCGTCAAGTCGTTTCTGGCGGCACTGCTGGGAGCCACCAAAGCGTATCGCGAATTTAGGACACACCAGCGCCTGATCCGAAGTGAGATAGGTATTCCAGATTGATTTGCAACTTTGTATGCTACCCCGCCAGCGATAGCTGATGATGATGTGGTCAACTTGTGTCCACGGCTGGCTAGATGATGGGGGTCTCCAGGTGGCGCGTTGGCGCCAGAATCCCCGTAAGCTAGTGCTCGACCGAAAGAGGCCGTTCTCGGCGCATAGCTGAAGTAGACGATCACCTTTGTCTGATTTGCGAGTGTCATGACCGTTTTGACCACCGAGTTCAGGTTCGCCAACTTCAAGCCTACTGACTTGCGCGTTCAAGTCCCAGACGAGCATCATGATGTCGGCACGGCGCATTTAACGCAGGTCGACCAGTTGATCATAGAACTCCTTAACTGACTCCGGGTTGCAGTCTTTGGGAGCATACGCTGCGATAATGTATTGACAGCGTCTGCTGTTGACAGGGATCCATTCTGGTACCGCGGCCTCAGCACATGCGCTCAACGCAATCCCCACGCCAGCATAACTAGTGGTTTCGGGGCTTGAGTCTCCAGATAGACGCAGAGTGAAAATGCCAGTGGAATTCGCTGTCGCTGAAACTAGTCGCAGCGTCATGCTAGAGTCCTGTAAGCGGGTCTCGCTGAGACAGCAGACATCAATAGTTGTGGTTTCTAGACTGCAAGCAAGGACTGTCTATTATCCAATCTGCATTAGCGTCCGAATATTAAAAGTTGCCAGCTTGAATTGGGAACGGGGCTCTCGAAATGTCTTGTCAACACGACTTGGCGCACCCTCACCGAAGCTCCTGATCCGTATGCCGATAACCTTTCCCCAAGGCGGCTGTGTTGCGAACTCGAAAGTGGAGGGGACGACCAAGAATGGTAGGGTTGAACAAATGTGGAATAAAGGGATTAAACTGTTGTGTGGTAAGACGTGGCTTGGCAAGTTCAGCCGCCAGCACCTCGGCCGAGGAGAGCAGTTCGAGAGAGTGAACGCAGGTAGAGCGAAAGCGGAGAGAGCGAATGAAGAATTGCTGAAACGTGGATCCATAGCTTGTGTGGGCATGGTGTTTCCCTGTTGCTCAGGTCGAGGAAGAGACTTGACTTAGGGGACCCAACCCGGAGTCTTGGGTCATGAAAGACCTAACCCGCAAGGCAGCGGGGCGATTGACGTACAGCGCGAACCGTTGGGAGCCGCCTATCTAAGTTAAGGTAAAACGGCTTTCGAGTAGAGACCAACTACCCAGGGCACCCAAAGAGCCCGAGTGAAGCAGCAAGGAGGCCAGAATTCCCTGGCCTACTGAACTCGCAGCAATGCACGAAGGCCCGTGACAGCCGGGTGGCTCATACGCCTTCATGGACCCGTTGGCCATCGAGGTTGTTCATCCGCCCGCCGTTAAGTACTTATTTCTGTGATTAGAAGTTGAGCAGTGACCCCATAGCTGCTCACATTGGCTTTGACATCGCGTTTTGCGAGCTTTTGTGATATTTGATGAGGAACCAGGTGACCAGCCCAGAACCCACTACGCTCTAGGACGCTGCCACTGATTGTTCGCGACCGCTTATTCATCTTGCCTGCGAACAGCCGAGACTTATTTACAGTTACCTTCGTAAGGAAGGCACTCCTTGATCCGCAACCTGACGATGCGCCCGGTTGCGTACAGCTTCGTCGAACCAACCAGTGGTCGGTTCACTTCTGGCATAGAAACGAAGGCATCAGTGGTATGCTGGTACGTCGTGCCGACGCATCACTGTCACGAGACCATCATTCACGCTTGAGTTAGGCCTACTGTGCAGTTGCACACGCGTACGCAGATTCGAACAGCTGCTTTCTTTGTTACAAGGTAGACGCCCACTTCCTTCGGCAACCGGCCTCAACATCTCGCTAAATGCTCCTACTGACTGCGGCTCGGTGAGTATCAATTCAACTCATCTCTTATTCTTATGACGTTAGCATTGCAACTAAAAGCACGACACCCAAAACGACATGGCTGCTGCGCACGACGAAGTCATGGCCACACTGTTTGATTGTCGCAACCACTGTCTCGATCAGACCATTCGACGAAAGGTGGTTGGTACCAAGGGAACACGCTCCATTCCATTTTGACGCATAAATTGTCCGAACTTGTCGCCGACCTGAAGCAACTGTCCATGGTACACCATGCGTAGCTAAGATATTTTTTCCCATTCGCACAGTTGTCAACCCAGTCATAATTGTGATTTCCCGAGCTTTGATCTATTTGGAATGGGCGTCCAACATGGAGTCCTAGATGGATCCGCAGAATTCAATATTTGTTGTCCCGCGGGCGAGGGAACCGCTGCCATGGGGACATTGACACAGGCGATGATAACGGTTTATCCTCTGTAGCTGGCAACACATAATTGCACGTATTTTGCTACTTCCGGATCGACTCTGATCCACTAGATATAGATGCGTTCCGTGCCTTCATCTTTGAATTTCCTTGGTGATCCATATGTATTTCCCGTAGGATTGTTTGACGATCTCGTTTGAGGGCGGCGACTCAAGTGCTCCGAAGTGTACGCCCATCCTTGTGGCTCGTTTCAGCTCTTCAACTGTGAAATGCTCTTAGACCCTCGTCTACCCTATCTGACCAGCCAGTAAGTTTGACAGTTCAGGGTCACTACGTTTCCGACTTTGTTTCCTTCGCTATCACTGGTGAATCATCCAAACAGTTCTTTCAGAACGGGCACGTGGATCAGAACTTCACTGAATGAAAGTCGCTTACGAGCGTTGGCACGCTGATCCTCCTCACCGGGAAGATATTTCAAAATGTTCTAATAACTAGGTAGTAGTAAATCCCAGTGAAGTATACGGGTCGATGCCATTTGGGTTTTTGCTGTATTCGCCTAGAATTTTCAGTAGTGATTTCTAATCTCTGTATTTTAAACTTCTGCCCGAATAGGAATTGGTGAAAACGGACAGTCCCAAATTTGATGACAAAAGCCTCCTTGTCGATTTGAACGTAATTTCGCTCGGCTTGGGATAGGGTCCGAGAGACAAATACGACCGGTTTCTTTACTGCTCTCGCATGCGATTTTAACAATGTAGCTGTAACTCCTTAAGGGGATGCATCACATATTAACCTCATGAACGTTTCCGAGTCAAAGTGGATCAAAACCGGTGAACTGGCTGATGCACATTAGCCATTCGAAAAGTCAACTTTTCCGTCACCGACCACATCCACTGAGCGCCCTTACGTGACAAATGATACGAGAGCTGTGGCACAGTGTCTCATCATGGAACAAACCTTGAGTAGTGGTCGTATGTCTCTAAGGTCGACCCTAATATTGGTTCTGGTGCCTCAAGAGTAGGCCGAATTTTCTCCTTAGTCGTCTTCTATCCCTTTGCCGTGGTGCTAGAACCCAATTAATCAACTTGGGGTGCCAAGAATACTCATTTTTCGCGTTTTAACCTCAATTCACCCTTTTTCAGGTGTCCACAACAAATCGCAGTTTATAGATGTCTGTCAATTGTTGTCCTGGTAACCAGGCTATCATCTAGGTACACGAGGCTTTAGACTGGTCTAGCATGATGTTCTCTGTTGGATGCCGTTTGGTACCCTGTCATACCTTAACATACTATGATGGGTACTGATTGTCGTTATTGTTTTGGCGTTTTCGTTTAGTTCGAGCTGCTGATTATCGTGTGCGAGGTCTACGGTTGATGAGTATCTGCTTTTACTGAGCTGAGCGTCAACGTCTTCAAACGTTGGGTTGGCGTATTTGTTTAGCCAGGATACTGCATCTAACAGTTATTTTGTATTCACCACAGATGCGAATCGCTTCATCACGCTCCAGTATTGAAGCATTTAGTGTAGCTCAATCCGTAAACTGTACTGTTTCTAGGACACTAATTCTCTGCAGAAGATCAAGTCCCTCTACTATCTCCGTAAGCATCATGTACGGCAGCAACCGAGCTTTGATGTATCGTAGTCATGTGCCAGAAGGGATGTAAATAGCAACTTGTCCACTGGTGAAGTTTATTCTAATGTCTCAAAATCTGGAGCAGCGTATGTACCTCCGATATCAATGGAAATTGACTTATTTGTAAAACCGGAAGCTGATTTATCCAATCGCTGCCTAGTAACTTTGGGTCACTTTCCTTTGCAATGTGTGTGGTTCCCCGAGTTGTGTTGACCCTCCGTATGATACCTCAACGTCCTGCATCCTCATCGATACACGTTAACCGAGAGTGTCTATTCATTATCGCTGCCTAAGCACCCACAAACTAGCGACGATTCGGTAAAAAACGACTCCTATCGCCAATAGAATGAGCTCCTTCCCCACAGAAGAAGCTCGGACACTGTTGTGCTGGCTGGGGAGCTGAACGCTCGTTGGAAAATCATCCACTGATAAACTGCATCTGCGCGGCCAACATGGTATGCCCTCCCCTAATGATAACCTTGAGCGGTTTTTTCATTTGCTTGATGATGCTCGCTTATTTCTTGCGAGCACTGATTTTTGACACAGTACACGCCGGAGGATAACTTGGCGTCCACTATCCTCGAAACAGGTATGGACGTAACTCGATTCCATTGCGATAAGTTACCACTAGAGAGGCTGCGTCCATAACTGTCGCTCGATTTGGAGCACTTGTGTGGACACCGACCATGCACCTGTATTTGCTGACCTACTGATGCGTTTTGGCGGACGCCCACGACAACGCTGTGAGCGCATTGACACCAGCCAACTGACAAAGCCAGCTGTTCTGAATGCCTATCAAAGTACGCTGACATGCGAGTTGAATAAGCGCTCACTGGATACAATTGAAGCTCACTAGTCTCATGTTCACCAGACCTTACTAGCAGCAGGCAAATTCTCATGTGGTAAGTCTAATCGCCAACATGGACCTTGGGTCTCTTCGCAGTCTCTGGAACCTCTCGATGCTCGCCAGCACATTCCGGCTGGAAGCGAACACAATGAGACTCGCAGAAAACGCCGTGCTAGCCTGAAGAGTGACCGCTACTCCTGGTGCTCTCAACGTGCATCAAAGATGGAAATGGCCGCTGCCCTTGGTAATCCTCGTAAGTTGTTCCGTCTGATACTGGAAACGGGCAGCAGGAGACCTGGTGTTAGTGAAACTATACGTAACGAGAGTGGACAGCTCATTCACAACTTGTCAAAGCGCTTGGAGCGTTGGACTGTGCACTTTGAAAGGCAATTTCATCGGTCGGAATTGTCAAATTTCTCACCGGCCAGTGATCGCCCTCCTCCGTGGGCTGTGATTTTGGATGCGCCCTCTCGCTCCGAAGTCGAACGTGAGCTCGGACTGTTGGAGTTAGATAAAGCCGCGGGACCAGATGATCTTTCTCCAACCCTCTTCGAATTCGCGGGATCTGCTCTTGTGGATGATTTGCACGAGTTACTAGCGAAACTGTGGGAGCAGGAAACTGTCCCTACCGACTGGAGCCGCTCCGTTATTGTTCCTATCTTCAAAGGAGGCTCGCGTTCGGAATGCGGCGGCCATAGAGCAATCAGTCTGATTCCCATCGCCTCCAAATTACCTGCCTCTGTAATCCTTCACAGACTGACTGGCGCTCGTAAAAGCAAGTTCGTGAGGAGCAATCCGGGTTTCTTCGGGGTCGTGGCTGCATCGACTACATCTTCACTTTGCGTCAACATTTGGAGCACCGTCACACGTGTTGGCGGCCCACCGTAATCGTGTTGCTCAACATCAAAGATGCCTTCGATTCGGTTGATCGATATGCCCTTTGGGACTGTCTACTCAAGAAAAATGTGCCCAAGAAATATATGCCAACTATCCGAGCATTACACACGCGTAGTACTGGCAGAGTGAGAGCTTACGGCAAGCTGTCGCTGCTCTTCAAGGATGACCGTTGTCACCTTTCCTCTTCAACTTCGCTATTGACGTAGTCATGGAAATAGCGTTTACAGGACACCAATTAGAAGGTGTGGAGCTACTCCCAGGAGAACGACTTCTTGACTTGGAGTATGCTGACGATGTTGCCCTAATTTGTGACAGCTCCCAGACGTGCCAAGCGACACTGGACAGATTAGCACTGGCTGTCAGCCGCTTCGGGCTTTGATTTACACCCTCGAAATGCAAAGCTTTTTTCCAAGATTGGCTGGGACTGCCTCCTTCACTGACCCGTGGTGGGGATCAGCTAGAAGTGGTTCAGAAATTCAACTACCTGGGAATTTGTATCAGCGCCCTTGGGATCGAAGACGAGATCACAAACCGTATAGTAATAGCTCGAAGTGCTTTTGCTCATCTTCGCCACTTATGGCGCTGGCGTGATATGACTCTTGCGCTGAAGGGTAGATTGTCCAATACAGCGGTACATTCGACCTTACTGTACGGTTGCGAAACCTGGCCCGTAAGATCAGCAGACATAAAGAGGCTAGTTATGTTCGACCATCGGTGTCTTCGCAGTTTGGCTCACATCTGGTGGGAACACCGCGTGAGCAACGAGCGTGCTCGACGCCTTGTTTACGGCACAGGAAAAGCAACTGAACCGCTCAGCACCGTTATTTCACGCACCAGGCTCCGATGGCTGGGCCACGTGTTACGCATGCCAGTCCACCGACTCCAGCGACGTACGTTGTTTGTGCGCTGGGGGTGTGGATGGAGGGAGAGGAGGGGTGGCCAAGCGATGACTTGGTCGAGAGGAATGAAGGCCCTCACTTCGAAGCTGGCCTCGGTTGGAGCGTCTCGGCACCCTGGTTTGGTTCCGAAAGACGATGAACACGTTTGGCTGGATACACTTGCTGTATTGTATTGTATTCTCAACAGTCTATTAGCTAGACAAAGAGCCAGTCTAAAACCATGGAGATAAGGAGATAAACAAGATTCAAAGCGTCATAATCATCGTGGCATGCTAGTTGAAGGTGAGCAACACACTTCAACTAATATGCCGCAGGAAGAATGGAACAGTTTGATAAAAAGCAGAACAAAACATTTTTAGTTTGTTTTTCACACGCCGCTTTTGTTCTTTTTTTGTCATTTTAATGTTTGTAGGATTAAACATGTGAATCCATACAATAATGTACACAATTCTTCCACTGATTCCGGTTGCGGGCCATATCTTCAAGAGTGCTAAGCCATTGGCACTCCTCATCTTTGGGTCCCCATCCTGGAAGACGTACGGATCCTACAGCGGCTAGACACGACGTCAGCGATTTCATGTGCTGCCGCCAAGTGGAAGGCTGACCACCACGCAGTCGCCTCCAGCCAGGTTCTTGACGAGCGAATAGAGCGCGACGCGGTAGACGCTCTGGTGCCATGCGTAGAACGTGACCGAGCCATCTCAACTGGCGCAACAAAACCAGTTTGTTGAAGGGAATACTCGCATTCCCCAAGATGCGACGTCGAACGTCATTACTATTAACTCGATGTTGCCACCAAACACGCGCGATCCTCCTTAAGCAACCGTTATCGAAGGCAGAAAGATGACGCATGTCTTCCACGCGAAGCGGCCAGGACTCGCTCCCATACAACAATATTGAGCGAACTGATGCACTGTAAACTCGGCCCTTTAGTGAGAATGAGACGTCGCGACGACGCCACAAGTGCCTCAAATTGACAAATGCCGATCGAGCTTTAGCGATACGAAGAGAAACTTCTTTGTTGATAGTGCCATCAGCAGAAATACAGCTCCCAAGGTAGACGAAACTATCTACCTGTTCAAGTTGTGCACCATCGAGAGTGAGTACGGGAGCAGGCAAATGCCAATCTTTTAGCAGTATTTTACACTTCGGTGGGGCGAAGCTCATGCCATACTTAGATGCTTCAACCGCCAAACGATCCAGAATGAGTTGCATACTCTGAGGATCGTCACCAAGTAAGGCGATATCATCAGCAAAATCTAAATCGGTCGCGCGCTCGCTCGGTAGAAGCTCTAGGCCAAAGTGTTGGAAACCTTCTAGAGCATTCGACGGAACGTCTTCGATTGCGAAGTTGAAGAGGAATGGGGACATAGGACAGCCCTGTCGCACACCGCTATTGACAGTGAATTGCGAGGAAAGCTTGCCATAGACCCTCACTCTGCCGCATGTATGAAGGTAAAGTGCTCGTAAGATGGCGGTATATTTCTTTGGCACCCCGTTCTTTAGTAAGCAACGCCATAAAGCAGGATGATCAACGGAGTCAAAAGCGGCACGTATGTCTAGAAATGCAATGATAGTGGACCTGTGATAAATGTGGCGATGTTCGAGGAGCTGGCGGAGCATGAAGCTTTGATCCACGCATCCGCGGCCAGGACGGAAACCAGCTTGTTCTTCACGGTAGTATGATTCACGTACTGGGGATAGCCTGCGAAGCAGATAGGATGCCAATAGTTTAGAGGCAACCGAAATAAGACTAATCCCGCGATGATTTGCACATGAAGTGCGAGCGCCTTTCTTGAAAATCGGGATAATGACTGATTCTCCCCAAGAGGAAGGCACTTTCTCTTCATGCCAAATTTTTGCGAACAGCACGGTCAACTGGTTAATGATCGCCACACCATCGTACTGGAATAGCTCCGGAGGAAGTCCGTCTAAGCCGGCAGCCTTGAACCGCTTCAAGCGTCGAATCTCAAGGCCGACTTCCGCTTCGCTGGGTGGATTCAGAGGGACGAGCCAGGGTGGACAACAGCGTGTACTGCATGTACTGATGGATGGTGGAGGGCAGTTGAACTGCGAGTGAAAGTGCTCGGCCCAACGGTCCATACGCCTCTGTTGGTTGGTGATCGGAGACTCATCCACCTCACAAATGACCACTGACACCAGGCTTCCTGAGGCCAATGGACCGAATGGGTTGGAAAAGCCTGCGAGTGTTACCAGAGAGGGCAGCGGTCTCCATCTCTAAAGCACGTTCAGACCACCACGTCTCGCGATCCTTGCGTAGGCTTTGCTTGAGCAGCCGGTTGGCAGAACGGCGTCGCTCGTTGCAATCTGATTTCGCGGGTATATCTTTGCGGCTTTCGAACAGCTCCAGAGAACGAGCAGAGATCCAAGCCTTCAATGGGCGTCGAGTTAGGCCGCAGCATGACTGTCCGGAAATGGTCATTGCCTTCCGTATACAAGTCCAGTGTTGTTCCACTTCTTGAGTTGGATTGCAACTGAGTGCATATGCCAATGAAGACTGATAGCTCGTTTGGACAGAGGAATCAGTTAATCTGTTTACATCAATCTTGCGGTGCTTCGTGTTTCGGGATCCTCCAAAACACACAGATTTTCGCGCATACCAGAGCATGATCTGAGTCAACGAATGTGGACCAAAAGGACCTGCAGTCTAGTACGCTGCCGCGCCATCTGAAGCTAATTGCAATGTGATCAATTTGAGACCACGGTTGTGTTGAAGAAGGGGGACGCCACGTTGCGCAACGCTTCTTCGTACGCCTGAAGTTAGTGCTCGAAAGAAACAGACGGTTGTCTTCGCACAATGTGAGAAATCTCTCTCCGTTATCAGAGCGGTTCTCATCGAGCGCGTGATGACCACCAAGGTGGCGTTCGTATGGTAACAGGCGGCCAACCCGTGCATTAAAATCCCCAGCAAGGATAAGGACATCCGACTTTTTAGCATTAGTCAAGAGTTGTTGTAGATCCCGATAGAATTCGTCCTTGACCGACTCGCCACTGCAGTCAGTTAGAGCGTACACAGAGATCACAAACAAGTTGTGTCTCTCTTCGCGGTGCCTGTTGATTCTACACGAACCCCGAAGCCGAACTGCACATAATCGGCTGTTAATAGTTAACCAGTCCAGTAGTGCCGCCTCGGCCTTGTCACTTAGTGCTATACCTACACCAGCCAGACCCGCTGAGGCTGCTTCTGGATCTCCAGGAAGACGTAGGTGATATCTGGCTTCGTGGTCAGTGGGGGATGTCAGTGTAAGCACAGCGCTGGGATCTTGCAATCGGGTTTCTGAAAGGCAGCAGACATCAATGTCTAGGGAATCTAGACTGCGCGCTAGACCGGCTTGCTCTCCAGTCTGCATGAGTGTCCGAACGTTGAAGCACGCCAGACGGAACGAGGATCGGGGACGAAGGAGAGCCATGGGTTGAACCTCTTGGTCTGCGGCGCAACCGGAATCGCAGCCAGATTGCTGAGCACATGAATCTGGTAAATGAAAGTGTGGATTGTTAACAAACAAACAATTGGCGTGTGATGAAGTCGCGTAAAAGTGACTAGCAGAAACAGCAGCTGATGAGCAAGTTGTAATACAGTTCATGGTTTTGCGAGAGGGCGTGATACTACCCGGTTGCCCAATCCGAAGTAGGGAGGTGACTTAGGGGACTCCACCCCGAGCCTTTGGCTAAATAACCTCCCCGCAAGGCAGCGGGGCATACACACACTTGCTGACATGGCTATTATCCGACCTCAATGGCGTTCGTGCTGCGTTTCTTAGTCCCACTCCTCTTAGCCTCCCCCTGCAACCACGATCTCACTATCTAGCCTTATATAATTTTACATAGTAAATTTTTTTGCTGCATGTTAGCTGGTTGGTAGCTTACCGGAACGGTGCCCATCCGTTACCGTTAGCTCAGCTGGCTTGCATTTGTTTCATTTTTTCCGTCCTTTTCTTTCATATATTGCGACACAGTAGCTGAGGTGTTTCCAAACTTTAGCTAGGGTGTATATTGATGATGGTGAGCCGAGAGTGAGAAACACACCTCGGCTAATGTACCGCAGCACACCAAAGGAAGACATTAAGCGATGTCGACTTATTAGCTATAAAAAGTAACATAATGCTCCTATCACATTTTTGCTGGTTGTTGGAGGGGAAGCTAAAATAAAGGGGAGGGTCAAAGAGACCCACAACACTGACGCCACTGAGGTCGGTTCTTCGCGACGCCAGCTAGTGTATCTAACCAAACGTGTTCATCCTCCGGTTCCTAGCCAGGCAGTCGGGAAACACCAACCGACGCAAACTTCGAAGTGAGGGACTTCATTCCTGTTGGTCAAGTCATCGCTTGTCCTTCTTCGTCCATCCACACCCCCGGCGCGCAAACAACGCACGTCGCGGGAGTCGGTGGGCTGGCATGCGCAACACGTGGCCCAGCCATCGGAGCCTGGTGCGTGATATAACGGTGCTGAGCGGTTCACTCGCTCTTCCTGCACCAAATACGCGACGCCGAACACGCTCATTGCTCACGCGGTGCTCCCACCAGACATGAGCTAAGCTGCGAAGGCAGCGATGATCGAAAGTAACTAGCCACTTTATGTCTGTCGACTTGATGGGCCAAGTTTCGCAACCGTACAGGAGGGTTGCACGGACGGCTGCATTGTAAACTCTGCCCTTCAGAGTGTATGTCACGGCGGCGGAGATTGGCAAAAGCGCATCAAGCTTTTGCTATACGGTTCGTGATCTCATCTTCGGTTCCACTGGCGCTGATATAGCTGCCCAGATACTTGAATTTCTCGACGACTTCTAAATTATCACCGCGAAAGATCAGTGCAAGAGTGGGTCCCTGCCAATCTTGGAGAAGAACTTTGCATTTCGATGGTGCAAAGCATAGCCCGAAACGACTGACAGCCAGAGCTAATTTATCCAGTGCAGCTTGGCACGTTCGGGGCTGTCACAGATGAGCGCAATGTCGTCGGCATACTCCAAGTCGAGAAGTCGTTCACCAGGGAGCAGCTCCACACCTTCCAAGTCGTGCCCGGCGAACGCCGTTTCCATGACTTCGTCAATGGCGAAGTTAAAGAGGAAAGGTGACAGCGGGCAACCTTGTCTCACACCGCTGGAGATATTGAAGGGCGGCGACAGCTTGCCGTAAACCCTCACTCTGCCCGAGCTACGCGCGTATAGCGCTCGGATAATGTTTACATATTTCTCGGGCACACCTTTCCTGAGTAGACAGTCCCAAAGGGCACATCGATCAACCGAATCAAAGGCCCCTTTGATGTCTAGGAACACGACTACGGTGGGTCGCCAATAAACATGGCGGTGCTCCAACAACTGACGTAATGTGAAGATGTGGTCAATGCAGCCTCGATTTCGACAAAAGCCGGTTTGCTCCTCGCGCATCTGGCTTTCACGAGTGCCAGTCAGTCTATGGAGGACGACGGAGGCAAGCAACTTAAACTGATTCCTCTATGACTGCCGCATTCGGAGCGGGAGCTTCGATTGAAAACTGGAACTATTACGGAGCGTCTCCAACCTGTTGGGACAGTCTCCTGCTTCTGTAGGCTCACTGGTAAGTCATGTAAATCCTCCAAAAGAGCAGGTACCCTAAATTTGAAGAGGACCGGATGAAGTCCATGTGCTTCAACGGCCTTGTTTAATTTCAGCCGTCTGATCTCTCGTTCGATTTCTGCGCGCGAGTGTGCATCCAAGCGAACGGCCAAGGGGGTAGGGCGCTCATTGATAGATGGAGGAACTGGCAACTCTGACTGAGTAAACTGCTTCTCAAAGTGTTCGGCCTAACGTTCCCAGCGCTTTGGCAAGCTGTGGATCGGCTGTCCACTCTCTTCGCATATGGTCTCGCTAACACCAGGTTTCCTGCTGCTCGTTCCTCGTACCAAACGGAATAACTTACGATGGTTACCAACGGCAGCGCTGTTTCCATCTCCGAGGCAGGATGAGACTCCCAGGCTTCACGGTCTCTCTTCAGGACAGCACCTAGTTTCACACTGAGAGCTTTGTGAGTCTCATTGTATTTGCTTCCAGCTGGAACACGTCGGCGAGCATCAGTAAGTTCCAGAGACTGCGTAGAGACCCGATGTCAAAGTTTGTAATTCGGTTCACCACATGAAGACATGCCTGCTGTTAATAACATCTGGCAGATATGCGACTAGTGATTTTCAACTGTGTTCAATGGGCTTTGACTCAGCTCAGATGTCAGCGTACTTTGGTACGCATTCAGAACATCTGGCTTCGCTAGCTGGCAAACATCAATGCGTTCACAGCGCCGTTGCGAACGTCCACCGAAACGCACCCGGAGGTGGGCGTAAACAAGTGCATGATCAGAGTCCACGCTCGTGTTCCAAATCGAGCGACAGTTTTGAACGCATCCTCTTCATCAGTAACTGATCGCAGTGCAATCGATTTGCGTCCATGGCTGGTCCGACGCTGATGGGCGTCATCTCACCCTCCTGCGTGTGCGGTGTCGAAACATAGTGCTCGCAATGAAGAGACGAGCACCTTCACACAAGTGTAGCACCGACTCACCGTTATCATTATGGGAGCCTACACCGTGTTGACCGTTTAGGTGAAGCTCATCAGTGGGCAATTTTTCGATTTGGACGTTCAAATCAGCCGCAAATACCAAAGTATCCGTACTATATCTGTGACAGAGGAGCGCGTTTAATTGGTGGTAGTAGTCGTCTTTCACCGAGTCAGAACTACTATTTGTGGGCGCATATGCCGCAATCACAAACAAGCACTGTTTGTCCGCACCAACTTCGATGCTTTGAACGAGCCAGCCAGTTTAACGGCACACGTCCGGCTGTTCATTGGGATCCAATCGATCAAGACAGAATCAGCTCGGGGGCTAAGTGCAATGCCCACCGGCCTGACCGACATTTGCAATCGCTTCATCTCCGGACAAATGCGGTGAGAAAATACCGCGAGTGTCAGACGTTGGGGATCACAGGGAAATCACAGAACTCGAATCTTGCGGACGAGTTTCTGACACGGTATGCGAATGCGTGTGAGGCGAAGTTAGAAAACGAATGATTACTAAACAAATATGTGAGTGGGCGAAGAATTTGGGGCTTGGAAATAGGGGGTATAAAAGAGAAGTTGGAACGGGGCGATAAGGATGAAAAAGCCGAATAAGAAAATGGGCAGATTTGAGCAGTAGCAGCCGAACCCCTATCCACCCTACTCGATGCAGCAGATAGGGCGCCGTTTATTATCCGCTGCGGCGGCCAGAGTATCAAGAGATTATTTGAAGAAGTCATAATGTCCTATTGTGTGGGCATGATACTGTCAGGTTGCTCAGGCATAGACAGGAGAACGATTAGGGATCTCAACCAAAGCCTTCGGTTTAAAAACCTGACCGCAAGGCAGTGGAGATTTGGCACTGGACTACAGAGAACCCGTTTTAAAGAATAAGGAGCCATCCTCACTTCAACCCCCAACCTGCAGAACCAGGAAGTTAAGTTTATCTTGCCTCTAACCATTGACCAATTTGGGGCTCTGAAGGTGCAAAAAGCACCACCCCGCATAGCCCAATGGATTGTTGAGGCGTGCAAACCATCGCACCGCGTTAAGATCCAGTCTCGTCGCGATATTCACCATCCTGCACACCAAGTACTTTCACTTCATCCGTGTTTGTACGCAATCACAGGGGCGCCCGACAGCTTAGTGTGGCTCATCTCTTCCACACTTTGTTCATTCGTTGCACATCGTTACTGCACTAACCGTGTCAATTTCAAAGGGCACTAGAATCTAATTGATCCAAAGCCGTTTGAGCAATGTTGATTGTGCATTTGGGGTGGTTGTTTGTAGTATATATTCCTGTGGTTCGATATAAACAACTTGGTTATTTGCCACCGGGATGCGTGGGTTTGTACTAGACCGGTACATTCTGGCCAAATGCCCACGTTTTTGGCATTGGTCGCAAACTGTCTTAGCGTTAGTACGCTCTCTGGGATAACTGCCGCAAGCCGCAGTGATTGCAATTAAACGAACACAGTGCATTTATCCCTTTTGTTGACTTCGGCCGGGAATTCCTCCGCACTTGGCCTTGAATTCAGCTGCGAAGTCTGGGCATTGTTTTCAGCATACTGCATGACCTTGGGAACGTCATAGGCACTTTACAACATCAATACATTTTCAGCCAAACAAGCAACAGTGAATGGGAACGTTTTTTATCACAATAACTGGGCTATCCCGGATAATGTCTTTCCGGTATTTGCCGGAATCACAATATTCAGTCAACTTCCTATGCTCGGCAACGAAGAGATCCGATGACTCTCTCTCAACCTGAACACTGACACTGAACTTAAACCGCTGCACAATCACTTCTGGTTTTGAGTTGTACTGATTAGAGATGCCTGACGCATGCCTTTGCTTGGAATTACTTCGTAGGTTTGGGGGCCACAGATACTCAGTAGTACGTCCACTTTCGGTTGTCAAGTGCATCTTTTATTGGTTCAGAAAATAGCAATGTCATATTGGCCGGTAAACGTTTTGGAAATCGTAACTGAGAAGTCTGGAGTACCAAGGATTGATACACACCGGGCAGAACTCTTTAGATCCATTCTTGAGGCGGATAGTGAGAGCGGAGTGGCATGTTCTTAAAATGAAACGGCGGCCAAAGTGGTAAAGATGCCATTTCTAACAACCCCACACACAAGCGAGAGCTTCCTTTTCGCCAGCGGAGTAGTGACGTTCAGAGTCTGATAACTTTCGTGAAGCATAGGCAATAACTTTCTCTTCACCGTTTTGTAGTTGTGAAAGCGTAGCACCGAGACAGACATCGGAGGCATCAGTTGACACAAAAGTACGGCATGGTTCATGAAAGATGGAAATCCAATGGGGTCTCCCCGCGTAGGTTCAAATCCTGCCCGCGACGCCAACTGTTGTATCAGAAGAACGTAGATGTAACAGAAGTATATTGTAGGAGGCACGTAGAACGTACAACTGCCCAGAACGAAAAACGCACTCACTAAGAATTCAGCTAATCGATCAATCAGCGTTGAGCGAAGTTCAGCCAATCAGGATAAGTGTAGGGTTTCGGATCACAACACAGCACTCAATGTGATAGTTCCGAGAACCTGATCCCCAGTGTACTCTTCCAATGTTCCGATAACGGCCACCTTGGATCCGACTACTCCATCGCCAGTATTGTAACTAAGAACACCACTTGTAAAAAGACACAGCCATGATTTTATACGTTTGACCAAGTCACACTTCGTTTGGTTACACGCACTTTTATTCGTACACGAGGGACGTGCATCGCCCGATACACCGTGGTTTGTGGAGACCAGTCGCGACAGTACTCCACTGTTTGACTAAGAGCATTCAGCGTGACAGCGTTTTACGCTCCAGTTCTCACGAACTGACCGCCGTGGCTGTATAGGAGGTGTCTGAGTGTTGTCTTCTTTTGGCAGCGCGTCCGGTGATATTCTTAGGGGTACGGACGATGGGCAATTGGTATGTTCGTCTACAACTTCATAATCAGCTGGCTACTGTGTATACCGCGAGGGTGTCTACCTCTACGCGGATTCGAACCGGTGGACTTTTGATTGCAAACCAATCGCGCAGACCACTCGGTCACCGGTCGAACACACTATAAACAGGCAGTCCGCTGACGAGACGGCAGCTGACACGATACTGGCGACTACTGTGAGCCATGTTCTGTAACTTCTAGAGCCAAACACAAGGTGGGTCACATAAATTCCAACCTAGAATCCGGGACGGATCAACAACACCCAGTTTTGTAGCTAATTTTCGTCCATCTGAAGCCTTGAGTCACTTTACATCTGGCAACCCTGACTAACCCCCTTCGGTAAGCGGGTATGCGTATTGCGCAACTTATTCAGTGTCCTAAGGAACGTACCTCATTATCACTGCCTGGAACTCACCCACACGCATCATCGTCGCGGACACGCTGGCACCACCAATGCTTCGCATGCAGCGATGATCAGCGAATTAAAGGCGGCTCAGATGGAAGAGGCCAGGTCTCACTACCACAGAGTAGGACGGCCCTCATCGTGGCCTTGTAAACCGGGTATGTAACACAGAGGGAAACCTTCTTGTCCTCCAGATTCCGGAACGCTTTTGCATCGTGTGAACAAATTTCATTGGTTATGCACACATGGTTGATGATGCAGCTGCCAAGGTAAATGAATTGGCCAGCTACCTCGAGTTCCTCGTTACCAAAAGTTAGGGGATGATCTAATGGTTGGTTGTCCTGCAACAACACAGTTCATTGAAGGTGCGAAGCACATTCATAAGGTAGGACCATCACGGAGAGGTTGTCCCGCGTTGACTGGACCACTACAACATCGTCCGCATAATACAAATCAAATCCGTCAGACAGCACAAAGTCTGCGTCACGAGATTCTGCAAGGAAGACTCTATGGTGGAGTCCACGGTGAAACCGAACAACGTTTGGAAACTTCAGCCACTCTGACGAATACTACTTGTTATCGGAAAGATATCCGACAAACCATCGTAGATCCCAGTGCGACCATCGTAGGAACACCTTTCTACGCAAATATTTCGGACAGAACGGATCGATCGACTGAGTCGAGGAAGATAGTAACATTGCCCGAGCACCTGCCACAGAGTGAACCACTTATGCAGCCCCGTCCTGAGCGGAAACCTGACTGATCTTCCCTGATCCGGGATTCCCGTTCCGTAGTGAGGTGACGAACGAGAATTGAGGCCTGTAATTGTCACCACTGGCGTTAGGCTAATACCACTGTGGTTAGCACAGTCAGTGCAATTACTCTTCTGGGAAATTGCTACTATGATCGTTTCACCACACTTAGCCGGGATGGTCTCTTTCATCCAGACTTGTTCCAACATGGAGGTCAGTGCTTGCGGACGACCTTATCACAGCCTTTACTTTGTGCGCGTGAAAGGAACTACGAACCTGCAGCCAGCAGAAGACTAAGGGCTATGATTGTGTATCGGGCCTCACCCTCCGATAGAATCTCCAAACTAATACGCCACACTCAGCCTACAGCAGTTGTGTAGGAGGGGGTCATAAAGTGCTCCACCCAATCAGCCAACTGGCGCGCCTTATTGTGAATCAACGCACTTGCACCGTCTTGTCTCACTCTTGATATCTTCGGACTCATAGTGCAGGCCAATCGCAGGAATTTTCGATACTAACCTACTGCTCCCGCCACCTCCATTTCTTGAGCTTCCTTTACAGCACGCAGGTACCGTTTTTAGTTCCTGCTCAATGGTTCGGCTGATTATATCCTGATTCAGGGAGTTTTCTTCCGGATTTCAACATGTTCACCGACCTCTTCGATATTCACTGACTGCTGAGGTGACGACTGACGATGTCACAAACATTGATTCACGCTTCGTGCGTGGCGGTCGAGATTCCATTCCTATCTCCGGTTGCTATTCTTCTGTAGTCAATACTTTCCTCCACTCACCACCTATCTGGTAATGCAGAACCAAGCGCATTTAGCTAGTCATCATTAGTGTTCCACTAAGTATATGTGAGCTTTGCTTAAATGTGTTCATGTGGTGTTCCGGTTAAGGATTCACATTGGATCAGCAGATTTCACTAAGAAAGGCGCAACTTATTTTTCATCCCGCACACTTCTGCTTACTTCAATTGTGATGCGGTTAAGAAAGATCCTTAATTGTTACCCGGGTGTCCAAATGGGACGTCGCTTTTGTCTGTTGAAAATAATATCCCGTTTCTCTCTAACCTAACAGCGGTGTGTCATCCCGAGGGTCCACTTTTTGATTGTCGAACGATTTGTAAGAGCACCGCTTCCGCTGCGATGAGCATGCTCGATTATCGAGGATGCTTTTGTTTGCTTAATGTTTCTCGATTATAATCGCATTCGCTTCTGGTTGGTTGTGAAACTGCCATGATTCACTCGAATCGGGTTAGATTAACCGCACTCATTCTACTCCTTATCTCACTGTTTTCTACTCGAGTAAACCGTTCACTGGTTTTGCTTGTCGTTTGTGTGATTGCTTTGCGATTTCTATCTATCTGATACATATTTCGGCCACTGGGGTGCACTCATATTGCCTTGGTACGCACTTCGGAACTCTCAGAGCTCTGTTTGGAGAGGTCTCAGGAATACACTCCAGAATAATCTCTTTGGTCTCTCCTGTAGATTCTCCCATTGTTTGGATGCATTCTTTCCTTGAAGACAAGTGCTTTTCTCCTGTCTGTTGTCCGAAAATGTCTGCCTAAATGCTTTGCGTTCGTTTTCTTGTGGCGTCCCTGTCCCTGAAGGTCCCAAGCATCCGTTGCGGTTGTTGATGTCAGAAATCACTATATCTATGTGTGTATGTAATCTCAACAGTCTAGCAACTAAACAGAGCCAACAAAGCCGTGGAGATTTTGGGCTAAGGGGAAGCCACCGCGTCATAATCATATTGGCATAGTAGTTGGGAGTGAGTGACACACTTCAGCTACTATGCCGCAGGAAGAAAGGAACATTTTGACAAAAATAAACGAAACATTTTTAGCTTGATTTTCACTCGCCGATTTTTTCTTATTTTTCTCATTTTCAATGTTTGAAGTATTACACATGTGAATCAATACAATTCTGTGCACAATTCTTCCACTGATTCCAGTTACGAGCCATGTGTTCAAGAGTGTTAAGCCATTGGCACTCCTCATCTTTGGGTTCCCGTCCTGGAAGATATACGGGTCCGACAGCGGCTAGACACGACGTCAGCGATTTCATGTGCTGTCGCCAAGTAGAAGGCTAATCACCACACGGTCGCCTTCAGCCAGGTCCTTGACAAGCGAATAGAGTGCGAGGCTGTAGACGCTCAGATGCCATGCGTAGGACGTGACCGAGCCATCTCAAGTTGCGCAACAAAATCAGTTAGTTGAAGGGAATACTCGCATTCCCCAAGATGCGACGTCGAACGTCATTACTGTTAACTCGATATTGCTACCAACCACGAGCAATCCTCCTTAAGCAACCGTTATCGAAGGCAGAAAGACGACGCATATCTTCCACGCGAGTTGGCCAGGGCTCGCTCCCATACAACAAATGAACGAACAGATGCGCTGTAAACGCGGTCCTTTAGTGATACTGAGGCGTCGCGAGAACGCCACAAGTGCCTCAGACTGGCAAATGCTGATCGGGCTTTAGCAATACGAAGAGAAACTCCCTTTTTGATAGTGTCGTCAGCAGAAACACAGCTCCCAAGGTAGACGAAATTATCTACCTGTTCAAGTTGTGCATCTTCGAGAATGAGCACGGAAGCAGGTGTAGGCCAATCCTTGAGCAGTACTTTACACTTCGATGGTGGCGAGACTATGCTATACTTAGATGCTTCAACCGCCAAACGATCCAGAATGAGTTGCATACCCTGAGGATCGTCACCAAGTAAGGCGATATTATCAGCATAATCTAAGTCGGTCGCGCGCTCGCTCGGTAGAAGCTCTAGGCCAAAATGTTGGAAACCTTCTGGAGCGCTTGACAGAACGTCTTCGATTGCGAAGTTGAAGAGAACGGAGACATAGGGTAGCCCCGTCGCACGTCGCTATTGACAACGAATTGCGAGGAAAGCTTGCTGTAGACCCTCACTCTGCCGGAGGTATGAAGACAAAGTGCTCGTAAGTTGACGATATACTTCACTAGCACCCCGTTCTTTAGCAAGCAACGCCATAATGCAGGACGATCAACGGAGTCAAAAGCGGCACGTATGTCTAGGAATGCAACGCTAGTGGGCCTGTGATAAATGTGGTGATGTTTGAGGAGTTGGCGAAGCGTGAAGATTTGATCCATGCGGCCGGGACGGAAACCAGCTTGTTCTTCACGGTAAATAAAGATAAAAAATGGATGATGTGTTAGCTGTACGCCGTAACGGCGCTTCGCTGCCGCGCGGCCACCACTAGTCGCGAGCGGGCTGAGTATGCCGCAAGGACGCCCACGCCTACACGGATTCGAACCGGGGACCTTATGATTGCAAGCCTGGTGTGCAGACCACTTCCCCACCGGCCGACTCTTCACGGTAGGATGATTCACGTATTGGGAATAGTCTGCGGAGCAGTATGGATGCCGGTAGCTTGGACGCAACCGAAATAAGACTAATCCCGCTATGATTTACGCATAAAGTGCGAGCGCCTTTCTTGAAAATCGGGACAATACCTGATTTGTCCGCACTTTTTCTTCATGCCAAATTTTTTGCAAACAGTGATGTCAGCTAGCTAATGATCACCACACCACCGTATTTGAACAGCTCCAGAGTAAATCCGTCTGACATGGCAGCTTTGAACCTCTTCTAGTGTCGAATCTCAAGGTAGACTTTTACTTCGCTGGTTGGGTTCAGTGGGACGAGCCAAGGTGGACAGCAAGGTGTACTGATGGACGGTGCGGGCCAGTTGAGTTTCGAGTGAAAGTGCTCGACCCAGTGGTTCAAACGCCTCTGTTGGTTTGTGATCGAAGACTCATCCGTCTCGCAGATAACCTCATTGACACTAGGCTTCCTGAGGCCAGTGAACCGAATGTGTTGGAAAAGCTTACGAGTCTTGCCAGAGAGGGCAGCGGTCTCCATCTCTAAAGCACGCTCAGACCACCACGCCTCGCGATCCTTGTGTATGCTTTGCTTAAGCAGCCGGTTGGCAGAACGGCGCCGCTCGTTGCAATCTAATTTCGCCGGGATATCTTTGCGGCGGTCCTACAGTTCCAGAGATCCAAGCGTTTAAGGGGGGTCGAGCAAGGCCGCTGCTTAACTATCCGGAAATGGTTATCGCTTTCTGTATACAAGTCCAGTGTTGCTCTATTTCTTGTGGTGGATTCCAACTGAGTGCGTATGCCAGTGAAGACTGCTAGCTCGCCTGGACAGAGGAATCGGTTAATCTTCTTGCGTTACTTCGTGTTTCGGGACCCCCAAAACACATGCAGCTTTTGGCGCAGACCGGTGCATGATCTGAGTCAACGAAGGTGGACCAAATGGACCTGCAGTCCTGTACGCTGCCACGCCACCTGAAGCTAATTGCAATGTGATCAATTTGATCAAGGTTGTTTTGGCGAACGGGGACGCCACGTTGTGGAACGCTTCTTCGTACGCCTGAAAGTGCTTGAGAGAAACACATGGTTGTCTACGCACAACGTGAGAAGCCTCATCGTTATTAGAGCGGTTCTCATCGAGCGCGTAGTGAACTCTAAAGTGGCGTTCGTATGGTAACAGGCGTTCAAACCGTGTATTGAAATCCCCAGCAAGGACAATTACATCCGCGTTTTAGCATTAGTCAAGAGGTGATGTAGATTCCGGTAGAATTCATCCTGGACCGAGCCGCCACTGACGTCAGTTAGGGCGTACACGGAGATTACAAACAAGTTGCGTCTCTCTTCGCGGTGCTTGTTGATTCCACATGAATCCCGAAGCCGAACTGCACATACTCGGCTGTTAATCGGGAACCAGTCCAGTAGTGCCGCCTCGACCTTGCCACTTAGTGCTATACCTACACCTGCTGAGCCTGCTTCTGGATCTCCAGAAAGACGGTGGTGATATCACGCTTCGTGGTCAGTGGGGGATGTCAATGTAAGCACACTGCTGGGGTCTTGCAATCGAGTTTCTGAAAGGCGGCAGACATCAGTATCGAGGGACTCTAGGGTGAGCGCTGGACCGGCTTTCTGTCCATTCTGTATGAGTGTCCGAATGTTGAAGCACGCTAGACGGAACGAGGATTGTGGACGAAGGAGAGTCATTGGTTGAATATCGTAGTTCTCGGCGCTGCCGGACTCGCAGCCCGATTTTTGAACACATGTATTCGGTAACGGAAAGTAAGGGTAGTTAGCAAACAATTGACGTGTGATGAAGTCTCGTGAATGTAAGAAGCAGAAACGGTAGTGGATGAGCACCTTGTAGTACAGTCCGTGGTTTTGTGAGAAGTCGTGATACTACCCGGTTGCTGAAGCCGAAATAGCGAGTTGATTTAGAGGACCCCACCCCGAGTCTTTGGCTAAATAACCTACCCGCAAGGCAGCGGGGCGAATTCAGGGAATCGCGCCCATTGGGAGTCACTGACTGTATGTTCAGTTCATGCGTCTTTTGTTTGATAGGTCGCCAAACAGGGGCCCAATACTCCCCATGAAATCAGCACAATTGCTGGACTACAATGCCCCACCGAGGTGGAACACTTCGCCGGAACGAAGTACGCCCGAACCACCCAACTGGCAATACGAGAGACTAGTTCGGGAAGCCAGCCCGGGAATCATTGAGTGTTCGGCATTCCTTGATTTCCAACAGCGATGCTGGTATGTACTTTCCATAGCACAAGGAAATTCCTCCAGCCGACTGACACCCGCGGCGACGCTTTGTATGCTTAGCCGCTTGCCAACTAGCTGAGCTTGATGCTATGAATATGTATCAAAGTACGCTGGCTCTCGAGGTTAATGAGCGGTCACTGAACAGTCGAAAACCACTGATGTTCTCCAAACTTTGTTGACAGCAACTATTTTCCGTTTCGAATCAAAATGGCTTCAGCAATAAACAGACTTTTCCGGCGTCCGTATGAAATTCGTTCAGGAATGGAATTGATGACTGAAATCGTTTTCAGAGCCTGCGTGGTACGACATGGTGGAGCTATTGGATGACTTCGATTCACCTCTGTTAAACCACTTCGGGATTAGTTTGCGAATCCTATGAGATATGCGTGTCCTAATTCGACCCACGTATCATCCGCCGCCGGAGTACGAGTACTGATATACAAACATTTATCGTATGAATGGCGATTACCTTTCCCTCACATATTTGCGACTTAAAGCCCGTTGTATTATACCCTTGGTGGCTCTTGCGGTGTGTTCGTCAGACTCACCTTCACCTCGTGTTGTTTCCTGCCGTTTAAGGTAGTCCAGACAATCTCTGAACGGTTGTTCAAGAGACAGTGAAACTTATTTTGCCCGATCTGCGTTATGTCTGTTGTCTGTGTGCAGTCAGCCCCTGAAATACCATCGTGTCCACATAGTGGACACGCTCACCTGCACCACTATGTCATCGTACGTCAGCGTGATTTGCGTGAACTGCGCATGACACGTGTACTGTGTGTAGCTGAGTGTGGCGCTGGTCACAAATTCGTGTAGACCAAACTGCACATATGTTTCCGAAAATCTGTGCTTTGTACTTCTGTCGTGAACCGGCGGTAAGTTAACATTCTCTCTTGGTATGGTGGAGAGAGATATTGAGCTGGAGCAATATGTTTCTCCACAATACCAAGAGAGAATGTCAAATTTCCGCCGGTTCACGACAGGAGTGCAATAAATAGATTTACGGAAATATATGTACAGTTTAGTCCGCACTAATTGTGACCAGCGCCACACTCAGCTCCACGCAGTACACGTGTCATGCGCACTTCACGCATATCACGCTGACGTACGATGACATAGTGGAGCAGGTGAGCGTGTCCACTATGTGGGTACGTCCAAGTTGCTATATCACTCATACTCAGTGCAAACTGAGTGTTCGTGTTCATCTGGCCGTGGTTGTCACACAGTAAGAGCACCGGGTCACCATTCGCATTCGCTGAACCAATGCGTTGCGGACCGATGATATCTGCCCACACCGCTGCATTACGCCCAACGCGCGCGTTGAAATTACCCCAAAGAAATAGTCGGTCGCTCTTTGGCACAGACCGTATCACGGAGGCTAGCTGAGTGAAAAATCGGTCACGCGTGTCATCAGGACCGTACGTGCTTGTAAATGTGGTAAACTAACCTCTTCCGAATCGTAGGCGAACAGTCATCAGTCGCACGCTGATGCCAGTGGGCTCACCCAGCAGCTGTCAATTGAGCCCTTCGGATAGTGCAAATCCGACCCCATGTTCACCTGGTGCTGTGGTGGCGTTTCCCGCCTAGTGGAATGTATACTTGGCACCAACTTCCTGCGAATTACCTTGCTCGGCAGTCCCAGTCTAGCTGAGCGCCGCAATATCGATGTTGTAGCGCACCAGTTCCATCGCGACCAGTGCATTGCATCGCTGAGGGTGCTCACTCGTGTTCGGGGCTAGGAGTGTGCGGACCTTCCAACACCCAATGCTGAGTGCTTTGCTCGCAGGCATACGATTGCATTGGTGAGCAATCGGACGCGTAGTGACGGTTGTGTTACGGAGGTTTGCTTGAGGGAATCCGACCGGAGCCTTTGGCTCAATAGCCTGACCCACAAGCTAGTTGGTGGTTTGGAGGTTTGCTTTAGGGATTCCTCCCGGTGCTTCTGATTCGATAGCCTGACCCACAAGGAAGTGGTGAGCAGATCCAGCTCGAGAGTGTGATTGTAGAAACCCCTTGGGATCTGTCTGAGATCCGTCACACGCAGTCTTTGAGGTACGGGAACTATTCATATGTATTTTTCGACGGTTGTAGGATACGTACGTTCGATAACAGCTTTCAATGCGTACATGGGTCTCTTCCAATACTACTGACTTCTATTTAGATTGCTCGACACAGCAATATTTCATGGGGTTATTGAGTATTTGGTGATAGGAATAACGGTTGCATGTGCTTATCTAGTTGGTATTCCATCTTGTCGCACTGACATTTCTTTCTTTGGTTTTTCAACCTCCTTATGACCATGTACTCAGACTAAATCAGTCCAATCATACCCAATTCCGTCTACTCATTAGTAATCAAATCTAAGCCATACCAGTATTCCAAATTGCTGTGCGGATTCACAGCGCTGCCAAGCGAAGACCTGACCGTGGCAACCAACCACTGTCCTGCACGGCAGTGGAGGATGGGTCGGTCTATATCGCAGTTAGGTTTCAGTTCGTAGTGGTCGGCTGTTCTCCCGCATGGCTCGATGGCATAAGCTGCTGTCTAGTTGGCGTTAGCCTCTAGCGGTCTTTGGTTCTGTCCCCAGTAAAGTACCGATGGATGCGCACCACTGACGAGACCCAATGGGGCGAAACATGCGTCTAATGCTTTTCCGGATTGTTACTTTACTTATGCGACTTGGAATCTAGTTGCTATGAACCAAATAAAATCAATCCAAGTGTGTTTTTTGCTTACAGCATTCGTTTGAATAAACAAAGTTTGCACCCGCTAAGGGAAATTAGTAAGTCATCAGCCACACGCCATTTCGGCGCTTAGCTGCCGCGCGATGACTACCAGTAGCGCGTGACCTGAGTACACTTCGAAGACTCCCGCCCCTACGCGGATTCGAATCGGTGACCTTACGATAGCAAGTCAGACTCCTAGAGCACTCGGCCACTGACCGCTAAGGTAAAACATCTAGCTCATTCTTGACTCTTCGAAACAACGTAACATCAGTTACAATCCTTTTTTGGCAGGGTGACACACACTACCGTCGTTTCCTACCTGATTTACTTGCCTTCCTCGCACTCCTTTGCGCTTCACCGCGAAAAATCATCTTGTAGGGCAGTGGTCAGCTAAAGAACAAAAGTCGTTCGATGCTATCAAGGCAACCATGGATAAGGCTAATCTGCTAGTACATTTTGATCCGACGGGGCTCAACACTCTCCGATTTGACACCACCACCATTAGTTCTCAGCACCGTACTATCCCTTAATTTCGATGATCAGATCGAGAGACCCATTGCTTTTGCCTTCAGATGCTTAACGCCGGCAGAGA
This sequence comes from Dicrocoelium dendriticum, assembly GCA_944474145.2. Lineage (NCBI taxonomy): Eukaryota > Metazoa > Platyhelminthes > Trematoda > Plagiorchiida > Dicrocoeliidae > Dicrocoelium > Dicrocoelium dendriticum. Next base: position 105,090,200 of record OX104063.1, on the reverse strand, counting down.
ACTTCATCCATCTGGATATAGAGGCATTGGTAGTTCTCTCGTGTTAATAACATTTCCCAGTATCTTTTTGGAAGAATTTTCAAAGTCTTTACTATGCATCTACTTTTATTAGCCTTGATTGGTGAACGTCTAATAATAATAATACTAATAATAATAATCTCCTGTTTATCGTGATACCGAGAAACCATGTCTACGTAGGCACGGATCACATATGTGCAGCATGCTCATGCATGCATGGTGGTCAATGCTTGAGAGTTATCCAGGGCTGCAACAGGTAAGTTTGATAAGATCATTTGAGATTTCCACTGTCGTTTTCTTTCAGAACACGATCATCGTTAGTTTGTACCCGCGCAGATCGGGGTTCCCAATTCAGGCGGAGCCTTTACTGAAGGGGAGGAATAGTGAAAGGTGCTTTATCAATTGGAGCCATCGACCAAAATCAGATCAGTAGCACACAGTCGTACAAAATAGTCTAGAATAATATAGGTAGAGTTATCTGTACTTGTGCAGTTTTACTCATATGCGAATGAAAAGAGAAAGCTCGGACTAGTGTAGCTGCACGTGAATCTTCAAGCTTTCAGCCGCGTTAGCCGAATAGTGTAAGGTAGTAAGCACATATGGGCGCGATAGGGCAGTGAAGTGCGTGGACATCCGTAGATCTGGATATTAGGTTGACCTGATGGAACAAGATGTATTACAGACTTGTTGTAAGGCTTTAGTGAACATGAAATTTCCACTTTCAGTATTTTTGACACTGAATTTTATTCTTGTCTGTATCTCATGATCGTCCTTTTGTTCACCTCCGAATCCCCTGTGATTCGCTTGCTACCTTGCTCTGTGCTCTTGCTAATTTACTTCTAGTTCATTGCAGCTCTTTACAATACACGTTGGGCCGGGCTACATTCTCACTTCTGAATAATTGGTGTTCCTATTGGTTCCTTCCGGTTCTCGTCGCAACCAGTACCTGAGTTCCGCTCTACAATTGTTGACCCCGACTGCGAGCACGGTTCTGCAATTGCCAAAACCATTTTCGGTGAGCTCGTTCCTTTTCTCCTTTGAAGTGTGTTTTTGCAACTATTATTTTGTGATATTTTATGGCTCGCTCAGGTACTACCATTTTCGACAGCTATGTGACACGAATTGTCACATCGCTGTCTGTCCTCCCGTCCTATTTGATGGCCCTCCTTTTTGGTTTGTCTCGTTAGAGTCTAGGTAGGTAGGTACTCTTCCTAGGGACTTCGCTTTCCAGTTCAGAGCCACTCTTTCGAGACCAAATATAAGCCTGTAAGTCTCTTTAGCAGGAGATCGTGACCCGACTGGACCAACCAGCGAGTACGCGAATAAAACAGCTATTCCACGACTTGTATCTTGGAGACGCATGTCCATCCACCCTATTGAACGAGATGAAGAGACTCTTCGACTCGTACTTGATGGATGATTTCATTCTTCTGGAGCTTTAGCTTCAGCACCTACGCGCGATAGTTCAAGCTATCGTCATATCTGCCAAGGTCTCTTACTCTATCCGCGTGACTGACTGATGCGATCATGTATCATCTTCCTAAGAAGAAGACTGCGCAACACCACCCGCTACACACCAGCTGAATAGTCCTAGCGCGTCTAAGCAACCAACTACTTAATTCAAGTATCCTGCAGCCCCTCCCTCTGAGCTTAACATACTACCTAATGAACTAGAAGCGGTAAGCAGCGCTCTTTATTCTCATACAGCAGTCGATAACTCACCAGTGCGTAACAGCAATTCGATCAACCCCAGCAACCGACCAAGTAACAAACTATGCTAGTAGCACCGCCGCTTTGGCCTTCAGACGAAGCCATGAACTACTCCTTACACTTTCCACTCGACTTAATCGGGGAAACTACGAAGCCTCAAATCATATACCAATAACGTCACCTCCTACCTCTCCGGAAGTAGCATCCTTTAAATTCAGGACTGCAAACCTGGAACTTCATTACTGGTGGATACGGGGGTTGAAGTGAATGTGGTTCCACTCGCACCTGAGGAGGCAACTCGGTCGTCTACTCTCAGTCATCGTGCCGCCAACGAGTCACTCATCCCTATTTACGACCAAAGCTCTTTAACCCTTAAGTTGGGTCTCCGTAGTACCTTCTGCTGGGTGTTCATTATTGCCGACGTTCCGTTTGCCATCAGTCGTATAGACTTTCTTAGAAATTTCAACCTGTTGGTCGATGCGAAACAAATGAGGATAGTTGACCCCGCAACGACGCCCAGCCTCACTGGCACCAACGCCGGCATCTCAGCCATCACCCCAGTCTACCTTCACCCACGGACCTCTCCCGATTACGCCGAACATTTCTCCCATCACCCTAAGCTCGTTCAGCCAATGAACGCAGCTCTGCCTGTGGCATCTCAAGTCGCGCACCATATCCATACCAACGGCCCACCAGTCTCATCATGCCCGCGTTGCTTTTCGCCGGAGAAGCTCAAGCCAGCTAGGGCGGTGTTTGAACAAATGCTTGAATTTGGAAATATCCGTCAATCAGATAGTCACTGATCCACTCCACTCCAGATGGTCCCATAGAAATCTGGAAAATGGCGTCCTTGCGGTGACTACGGGGCATTAAATAAGCTTACGATCCCTGATAGGTACCCAATCCCACATTTGCAAGACCTTACTGCATGTCTTACAGGTAGACGGTCTTAAGCAAGATCGATCACGTTCGTGCCTTCTTTCTCCAGCTACCTGTGGAGGAAGCTGACATACCTAAAAGAATCGTCACTACGACCTTCAGCTTGTTCTAACTTTTACGAATGCCTGTTGGACTGTGCAACGCGGCACAGACGTTTCAGCGCTTTATCCACGAAGTCATTCGTGGCCTAAACTTCGCTTACCCATACCTCGACAACATTCTTGTAGCTAGTTCAAACGACGAAGAGTTAATCACTCAGCTCCAATTATTCTTTCAACGGCTGACCCAAGATTGCGTCACCGTTAACCCAACTAAGTGCGAACTTGGCAAGTCCATGGTAGAATTCCTAGGCTACCTCATCTCATCGTCTGGTAACGAGGTTCTTGCGGACAAGGTCCAGGCTATTAAAGAACTCCCGGCTCCGACTTCATTTAAACATCCCAATCGATTTCGTGACCTGGCCAACTACTGTCGTCGATTAGGCCTACGCTGCGCTCAACTTATGTAGCCCATAACTGATCTTCTCACACGAAACCAGCGTAAGTGCGCTTGCCCCGATACAGCTCACCTGACTTTCACCGAGCTCAAGGAGACTATCTCCAACATAGCTCTCCTCGCTCACTCCGAACCGTCTGCTCCCCTTCCTCTCACAACTGACGCTTCAGAGATTGCTCTAGGAGCTGTTCTCCAACAACACGTTGGTTGGCAATAGCATCCACTCAGTTTCTTCACCCAACCCCCTGAACCAGCAAAATCTCGCTACAGCATGTTTGATACAGAACTACTTGCCATCTACCAACACACATTAGGTCGGGCCATTACGGTCTACACTGGCTACAAGCCTCTCATTTTTGTCTTCGACTCATCTTCTGACAAATATTCAGCACTGGAAACTAGACTCCTAGACTGTCACGCAGTTCACTGATGACATACGCCATGTCTGTGGTCTCGCCAACCCCGTCCCTGACTCTCTCTCTCGCGTCAATCACACTCCTCCCTCTTTGCCTACTGACGACCACACCGCCATGCCATCGGCTCACGCCCAAAACGAAGACCTCCAACGCACCTTACAGTCCACTTCACTGCATGTACAACCCGTTTCTCTCCAAACTACGGACAGAACTATCCTTAGTGACACTTCCATAGGTGCTCCTAGATCCTCGTATCCGCCTCTTTCAGACGCACAGTCTTCGGCACCCTTCACTCACTGTCTCATCCTGGTATTCGGGCATCTTTAAAACTGGTCACCGAGCGCTTCGTTTGGCCAAGCGCAAATAAAGATGTTCGTAACTGGGCTCGAGTTTGTCTTCACTGCCAGCACTCCAAGGTACATCGACACACCCGTAGTCCTCTCGATTCATTCCCTGTGCTGGATTCGCGGCTCTCTCACGTACACTTAGACCTGGTAGGACCCTTGCTTCCCTTTCGCGAATCCGTATATATACTGGACATGGCCGGTACACTAAATGGCCAGAAGCCATCCCTGTATCAAACTGCACGGCCGAAACAGTCATTCGTGCGTTTTTAGACCATTGGGTGTCCCACTACGGATGCCCATCTACCATCACTACTGACCGTGGAACGCCTTTCGAGTCTTCGCGATTCGATACTTCCTGCAACTTCTTAGGCTGTCGCCGTATCCACACGACGGCATATCACCCAGCAGCGAATGGTCTAGTCGAACGCTTTCATCGACAGCTTAAGTCATCTCTTTGTGCCACTTCTGACCCTGACGGGAGCGAAAACATTCCATTAGTACTTCCAGGTATCCACAGTGGCATCAAAGCTGACCTGCAGTGCGCAACAGCAGAGTTGCTCTACGGCACAATCCTTAAGCCGTCGTGTATGCCACCGTTAAACTTCGCAACCTCTCTTTCTCAACGCATGCATTCGCTGCGTTCGACTCCTCCTCGTGAGCAGACCAGAGATGTGCAAATGCACAGTGGACTCTCTACCTGCACTCACGTTTTCGTCCACACAGACGCAGTGCGGCGTCCCTTTCAGTCTCCCTCCATCGGCCACTTCAGAGTTCCCCAACGAACTCCTAAGCATTTTACCTTAGACCAGTATGGTCACCGAGCAATGTGTCCATGGATCGTCTTAAGATGGCATTTTTCGAAGATCTGCCCCAATCTTACCTGGTACAGCCGCATTGGCAAAATCATCCGCAACTGCATCTTCCTCACCAGGTACCGTTGACCCATCTGTTACCTTTGACCCTCCGCTAACCTAGCCCCAACCCCAGTCAACTGATAGATGTCGTAGACAAGTCAAACGTCCGGCTCGCTTTTCAGATTTTGTTAACGTTTGCTATATTCCTTGACATGCATATTTTCCACCTTTCATGGTAATCGTGTGTTTCATTCACAAACGTTTTGCAAAATGACAGAAACCCTAAAACCTTTTTACAAGGACAAAACAAAAAGTGTACACATTTTCGTTTCGTACACTTGCCTCGATATCCATACGGCGTCACGCAGCCTATCGTGACCACGTCCCACCCTCCCCGAGTTTTACATTCTAGAACTCAAGTCCCTTGAGAAACCGCGGAATTCCCTGGCCACCTGCCCCAAGCCTCCGGCCCCATTATCCTGGCTCCAAGCGACCGCGACTCCCCACTACCGGTGCAACAACGACTGGTCTGGACCGTGAGTTTTGAGAAATGGTTCCCCAAAGACGACATCCGGGATTATTCGTGGGACGAGGATCGTTACGGCCGTTTACTGCGAGTGCGGTGGGGGAAGTGACACCTCCCAATCGCACCGTCGGACCACAGAGGAGTAAATGTCCTGTGGGCCTTTTTGCAGTCCTACCAGCCCGTCCCGAGGACACACCGATGATGCACTTTAATACACATTCAAATAATAAATAACAAATAACAAAGAAGCCGGGACCCAGCGAACTCCACGCGCCCTGTCTGTCCGCGTGCGCCTACTACAACTACTACTCTACTTTCCCATCCTCACTTTGTCCTCCCACCTGACATCACTATCGAAGGTTTCCCTCATTCAGCCTTCTAGATGAAGACTCCTGTAGTGAAAATGAAACATTCACGTTTTCGGTATTTTGACTTTGGATTTTATTCTTGTTTGTGTCTTCTGATCCTCCATTTGCTCACTTTCGAATCCTCTGTGATTCCCACGCTACCTTGCTCGGTGCTCTTGCTAATTTTCCTCTAGTTCATCGCAGCTTTTTGCAATACATGTTGGGCCCGGCTACTTTCTCACTTCTGAATAGTTGGTGTCCGTATTGGTTCCTACTGGTTTTCGTCGAAACCAGTACCTGAGTTCCGATCTACAAGCCTAAGTTGGCTCAGTTGCTTTCCTTTCAGCTTTGTAGGTGAAGATTTATGGTATGCCTAACCGTGCAACGGATGAGTTGATGTTGAGGTATGAGGAGTAGATAAATAAATAAACGTTTGTTCTGTTCAGTTGTAGACACACTCATCAAGGCATGTTGAACAAATGTCGGTCATGTATAAGCTATCGAACACAGGGTGATTAAGAACGCATAAAGAGAGCAAACGGCTTTTTCATAGCGTTAAAAGGGCACCGCATTAAAATCAAGAGCGTAGTCTAAAGAATAATGGATGATCTGCAAGACTAAATGGGTATAAGTGAAGTAATGAAGCACAAGTCCCATCAGATTCAATGCAAAAAGAGAAGTATGGAAAGAATAATCATGCGAAGGAATACGATCATCCGTCCGACTGCCTCCTTGGGACCTGAGGATTACTCCATCGATAGATTCTCCCCGCATCTTTACACTCCATCTTGTCATGTGTCGGCGTGGTTCAGAAGCGGGCTAGCCACCACCGATTTGAGTTATCATTTAGGTTTCTTTTTTCGTGATCTGCCCCGTCAGCCCGTTCATCATTCATTGTATTTTTGTCGCATGATCACCGATTTCATCGGAATTCGCGGGATATGCCACTAGGTGTGAATCCAACAATTCAGAGTGTGGTATTATTTTTTGCTCAGCACCCATTTTATATTTACCAAAGGGTCTTGGGCTATTCGCCTCTTGTGGCTATACATCCTGCTTGGAAGCTTCATTCCACCACCTCAGGAGAACGATCCAGTCGTGATCAAGAGAGGAAAAAGCAAATAAACAGTGGGATAAATAAATAAATGTTATATTCCTCGGTGTTTCGAGGTGCAGTCCAACTATGTGGTCTGATCAATGATGATATTATGAAACAAGCTAAACTGATAGAGATAGCATCCAATGCTTATACAAATAGCCTCTGTCACGACACTGCAGAATGCCATCATATGGGTTCGTGTGTTACATCTCTACAGAAATTAGGAAAAATCGGCTTATAGTTATTAATGCGTTAGCTTCTCTTTTCAAAATGAACTTGAAGATGTCAGGTTGACATAACCGACCAGAATAGTGAAAGCAAACGAAAGATATGACAGATGCACGGTTTTTTTTCTTCACCTGCAACTGGGGCTTCAAGGTTGGCATTCCAATTAGAACAGAAGGTGTGTTGGGAACGGGCGAACTTGCACATTCTGCCGTACATTCTTTGGGCCGTATGCACTTGACACATAGGTAGGCACTTGAAAACCGAATGTTTTCCTTATATTCGGCATAGTGAGAAAAGCCTCCAAATTCACTTGGCTAGGTTCCAACTTACCAGTGCTTTTAATGACAGCTTGTTCCATCAATGATCATACCATAACAAGAAAAAGTTGGAACGAATTTTTAGTTTCCCCTTCTGTGTGGGCAGTATGTAACCCCTGATTCTTGTGGGATAGGTAGAGGAGTTTTGAAAGGTAAGGCCTATTTTGGTAGTGTCTACCCGATAGTGTATAATATTGTAACGAAACAACAAGATTGTTTCTCTGTCGGCGCAGCTACAGTGAGTCTGATTGAAGGTGGTTACAACGGTATTTATGTCTCATGGCGATAGACCATCCAATGAGCACTTTCGTGAATGACTGCTGGATATTTTCCAGAACTATTCGATCTGTACTACACAGATGACTGGATGATTGTGTGATGACACTGGAATGTTTGTATTAGCAAGGGTGATGGATCCATTAGGTATGCAACATCCATACCCAAGCACTTGTGAATTTTCAGCGGAAAATTTCATGAACTAAGTCTTACTCCACGAATTCAGCGCAGATAAATCCTTATGTATATCCCTAAGGCCCAATTTGGGACTGTCGGGTGGAGATTAGTAAACGAGTTTAATATCATCCGCAAACAGGTATGCTTGTCCGTGTTACATAGTATCACATGGTGTTTATAAAGATTAAGAAGAGAAGTTGTCCGAGCACACTTCCTTGGACGACACCACTACTTTTGAAAATAAGAGGTGCTGGTCAATTTTAACTATCTGTATCCGATCTTCCAAGTAGGATTTGAACAAGCTTAGCGATGGCTTGCTGGTTCCTCAAGAGTGCAGGATGGACCGCAATTGCTTGTATGACACGACCGAAAGCCTTGCATGTCCACGAGGATGACGATAACTGCCATCCACTGTCATCAACTGATGTTACATGATTACATAATTCTAGCTGACATGTTACACTGAATCGCTTCGTGTGAAAGTCGTGTTGCGTGCTGCCTATCAGTTCTAGTCATGTAAGGAAGTGAACAACGTGTTTCTTAACTATTCGCTCCAGAGTTTTAGATGCGCCCGCAGGATGATTAATAGGATGACAATTTGGCATACTGTTCGTGGGCCACCTTCGTCTTTTGGTGCTATTACCGAGTATTTCCTCTGTGGATGGAGGCATCCACTGTTTCATCAGCAAGGACGTGTTTTTACCTCCAAACACGATAGCATCTGGGGGATACCATCCGGTCCCAGCTGAAACGATGGTTTTATGGGAAGTGCACTCTTCTGAATATCACTCAGGAGAGGAGAGGATATGTTACTATTAGTAATGAAGGATGTTGCATAAAAATGTTTAGTGCCTCACACATTAACCCAACATCATCCGTTTTGAGCTACCTTCTAGAGTCAGGCTTTGAATTTCATGGTAGTGTCTTGGATTCCCGTTTTTTACTAACCTCTACCGATGTTTCTGCCTTTTGTGGAATTTTATGGCTTTGTTTTCCTCGGCAATTTTTGCTTCCTGTGTATGCTGTTCTAGCTTCAGTAAGGTCTCATGTATTTATATTAATGTCGTAAAGCTATTATCATTACCGTAATGTGACCTAAATTTCTTCAATTTAGTAGTAATTTTGGTACATGACTTATATTGACCACCACTGGTACGAGCGTTTATCCACAACATAGGTGTTATTATGTCAGTACGGATAGCCATGTCTAACTGGTTCCATTCCAACCCCCGCTGTTAGATACGATCGTGCTCATACTGTGTAACGTGCCCAGATGTCCCACCACATACTCACTTGAGATTTATTCCAGTCACAGGGGTCATTCCCCGTTGGCCTGGAGACACACTATACCCACCATTCTGTGCGGTGTAAAGCGGACCAATCGCGTAGGGTTGTTGGACTTATTAAAAGAGCTGATTTGCTTTCTTTCTGTGCCTTGCAAAGACCCGGTTGTACTGGGACTGAGGTATGTACATATTGCACTTAAGTCCTACTTTGTTTAATTGTACCATAGTTAACGTCTCGCCTTCCTTTCTTGGCTGGACCCGAGAATTTGTGTGTGCCATTTGAGCCCCAAACAAATCTGTCGTTTACATATATAGCTTATCGCCACCGTAAACTATACAGCCACACTTGCCTACAGTTGAGTAATTAGATGTTATGCAAGCTACTTCTTACAAATTGGCTAAAACAGTTCGAACACTTTTCGAAATTCGAATGTAGGACAAGACCCACCGGGATTTACTAGATGTATTCTTCTTGTGTTCGCGTCAAAGCGGTTACCAGAGAATGTGTGCTATTACCGTCTTCTAACGCATATGGCAGACGGCGTCTGCAACACACACTAGCGATAAGACATCGCTGTTTTACCGTACCTCTTATTTGTGCATCATTCCATCTGGTAACCGTATTGATGGCATCTGCCTCCCTATTCCTATATCTGTCTCTGCCTCTTGTTGATGCACACTTCTGACTAAATTTATGGCTGCCATTTATGTTCACGTCCAAATGTTAACCAACCACTGACAGTCGTTCGAAATGATTTGGAATATTGGTTGCTCGGGAGGCTTGCTCAGTTGTTGTGGAATTCTCCGAGCTGGGCAACTTGGTTGCAACCAAGTTGCCCAGCTCGGAGAATTCCACAACAACTGAGCACTGACAGTCGTATTGGTTGGTTATAACTGTACGTGCGATTTTCCAAAACTAGAGGAACAGTTTTTATTCTTACATTCAATCCATACTTATGCACGTTCGTAGTGTTATTGCTCATGAGAATTATTGTTTCTCCATCCAGTCTGTGGTAGTCCATACACAAGTGTGAACAAATGCCCGCTCGCAACACTGCAACTCGAACCAGGGACCTTTGGTTTGTCAACTGATATATCTACTTACAGTGGGCGGTGATCGTCATCATGTTGAATGACTAAGTGGAAGCCATTTAGAACCACCTGTAAGCGCCACACTTCAGCTTGACAGACTCATGGTATTTTCACTTGCGTGACATCATTATCTGCTGGCTCGATGTCTAACTTAGGCTAGTCCCAATTACAAGTCGCGCTAACATCTGTTCATGTCTCTACGTTTTCGCTTGACAGATGGACCTGATTACATTTCATTTCGTGTGACACGGTGACTTATTCAATTGTTCATTTGTTCTCCGGCCTTGGTGGTTTGGTTGCAAACGTTTCACCACCATGCGCGGTGGCATCCTCAGTGCGATGCGGGTTGCAATATGAGGTCAATGTATCCTATCTCAAGTGACTCTTACACTCCATTGTACTGTTGCCGCCCTCAAGTACACGCACTGCGATTCAGGCAGGTCATCAATGTTGATTCCGGAACAGCGGCAACACGTTGTGACATCCAAATCGACATACTTGGGCACATGTAGCATTCTAGACACTGATGAATTGGTCGAGATATGCTAGCGGTCAGAACGAATGGCTGGTGGGAAATAAATACTCGCACACGATGGACTGTCTGATGGTTCCACATACTTGTTAATTCTCGCCCACCTCAGACAAGCGACGATCGTACCGGCTCTTGTTTACCTTCCGACACGGATAGCCTGCAGTTACTATAGGAGACGGCATTCAAAACACACACCAACGATTAGTCATCACTGGTCCATTGTGCTCCTACCTACCTTAGTGAGCATAGCTATATATCCTGTTCTCACCGCGGACTTTAGCTCATCTGCGCTTATAAAAATCAGTGAACTCAATCGCACCATTTCTCTGCTAACCTGCAAAATTGCTTACTCCATCTCCGTCATCTTCTTTGTGTCATCCTTATTCTACCACTCATGTAAGTTGCGCTTGGGTACAGTTTCACTCTAGAATACTTAACTGCTGACTTGGTGTAATGTGGTATCTTTATTGCACCCGCCTAGGACGGATAAGCCATATCTAACCTACCTTTATTGCGCTTACTTAACTCGGTTGTATTTCGCGGTTATTTCACGTGTTCCCCACTACACTATTGTACTCATCATGATCTATGATACCCTTGCTATCTTCTCAAGTGGAGTCTAGTACGGTGACATACCGAGACGGTGAGCTACGGCATCTTCTTCTTCATATTATTATTCTGTCGCGATTCACATCTCTATGTAAGCTCCATGGTATTGCTCACCAGACTATGCTACCCACATTCTGCTCCTTGAAATCCGTTTGTAGATTACATGACCTTAACTTGACCAGCTGCCAAATGCTAACTAGCACGACGCTTAGAGAACTGATGCATCGCCGGATAAAGGTTCATTCCATGCTCACCCGTTGATTGTTTTTCCGAGCTTGATTAAGAAATCGCATACGTTTCACCACCATGCGAGGTGGCATCTTCAGTGCAGTAATAGGCAGTGTGTATTGCTGCAGCAATACACACTGCCTATTACTGCACTGAAGATGCCACCTCGCATGGTGGTGAAACGTATGCGATTTCTTAATCAAGCTCGGAAAAACAATCAACAGGTGAGCAACCAAGCCGGGCTACCAGTGTTCCAAGTTCATTCCATGCATTAGCTCATTCGTATTTGATGTTCGCGAGGTGTTTCCGAACGAACTGTGTTGTTGCTACGGATCAAGTCATCGAGTATGTTTCCAGTTCGGTGGATACGTGTGAATCAAAAGGTGGCCAGCGCTTGGTCGCTTACGGTACTCATAAAGTGTAAACTTTGACATTTGGAGCGCAATGCTCAACGATTGTCCCTCGTGTGACTACCTTGAACCATGCATCTGAAGAGCAGTCACTCTGGAACATCCGTGGCAAGTGAACAATTAACCCACTAGCGATTATCATGATGTCGACAGTTCATATTCCACTCCACAGGTTAATGGTGAGAGTGAGCATAACTATATTTCCAGTTGTTCATCAGCCATACTGAATTTACCGGGGCTTATGAAAACACGCGTATTAACCAGATGGAAGGCAGACGGACAGAGACGTCTAACAGAACCTGCATTGCACATGGCCAATCTTCTGGATGGATTAAGTAAAAGGTGTTGAACCTAACCGGAATGCTACATCAGTGTGTTAGTATATTACATTGGAAACGAATCGGGCAGCACATGACCGAACAGGTCGGAGACACAGAGAGACAGAAGTGGACCCTGCATCGCATTCGCATGCTGTGTGATCACCCCCATCAGCAACTCAAACCAGACTGTACATGCAGAGGGCAACACCTAAGTGCACACCATTTCACTGTACCAGTAGTTTAGTTATCATTCTAACTAACAGTTACTTCACTATTGCTATATCGGGTTCCTTCAAATATGGATGCCCAAGATTAAGGCCTATCACGTCTAAATGTTGAAGCAAACATAAACAGTTCGTATTGGGTAGTTATTCTCATGGTTGCGAAAGTGGTTGTTAGCCTGACCTCAAAACGAAACCCATAACGTTTGTCGTACCATTGACGACGATGTTTAATGTGTCGCTATAAGTTTGTGACAGATCACACTTAAGTGGATAAATGCATGTGCATATGTTGTAATCGAACTGCCATTGGACACGGATGACGCTAAGCTGTGTATATTTGTATACAGAATTAATTCGACTTGAATACTCATACCGCTTTTGTACGGCTAAGTTAATGCAAGGAAGCGGCACTCGAGCAAACCGAAAATAACATTAAAAGAACATGAAGAAGGTGAGTTTATGACAAACTCATGTCGATTTCAGGTGTTGCGAATCCAAGGCAAATTTGATCGATGCGAACGCCGTGGACTGATCAAAAGGGCGGTTGCTCAGGTGCAGTAGAAGGTACTATTGCACGCGGAGTAGAAGCATGATGCGTACGCTCCCATTCGATTTACTAATCCAGATCAATAAGGCGGCGTATATGGTGTGTTTGCTTGCATGATGGTTACTCTTGCGTTTCAGATGTTGATTGAGCTCCCCGGTGTGGCTGCGCTTGATGAGAATGTTGACATGGTGCCTACCTGTCAATACCCTCCACCTCGATTGCTGGCTCCAGGAGACAGTTGGTCGTTGCTGGAAGGGACGGGGTGCACTGTTCTCGTGGCGGTGCTAGTCTCCAAGAATGGTTCCATGCATCATGTGTGGAACGGGCTGCAGCCCAGCCACCGCCTTGTGTACGTCTGGTTTGCATGATTACCCAATTAGGCCGGAATGTTTCTGTTCTGCTTGTTGAAGGAGTGTGGGCCGGCTCCGCTGATGAAAATGGCTCCCATCCGCATGCCTCCCGGTCTTGTTTCTTCGGGTTTACACCGGATATATATATATGTGTTTGTGTGTGTGTGTGTGCAACTGTGGGTAGTGCAGCGCAAGCCATCCATGGTCCCTCTGTAGGCGCAGGCGTCCTCTGGCTGTCCCTCTGAAGACCACGGTAACAGACGAATCCGGATACGGATGCCGCCAATCCATCCAGATAGTTCTATTGTTTAGAAATTCATTTGTGACTAGGGTTAAGAAGAATGTCTCCCTATTCTGGGTACTCACCAGGTTGTCGTAAGTGGCTCAGTCTATGTGGTGGATGCGAGGAACAGGCTTGCCACTCACTCTCATTTTGTTTGTTATTTTGACATTCCTGCTGCAGATTACAGTATTGTGATCGCATCCCGTTAGTGGGTTGCCAATAATTATCAAAACTGACGGAATGCTCATGTTGAATAACAAATCTAATTTGTTGGCTCTTCTTGTGCGTCATTGACATGTTTAGTCCAACCATTGACGAGGTCCCTGGACATTGTTAGTAATGGGGTCGTCCAGCCAATACATGGCAAGTTGAAATAGCAACTTATAAACATATGTTTGTACGAAGTACTGGAAGCAGCTTTAATAGCCTCAACCAATTGTTCAGTTTGGTGGCTAGTAGCTCTTGGATACCTATAGATGCAACCCAGTAGAAGATCGCTGCAGGGTATTATCAACCATAACGAAGCTTCCTGGTCATTAAGAACTTGTTGCTTGATGGAGATGACTGTGATATCGTTCTGAATGTAGATGGCGCATCCGCCTACGCGTTTACTCGAACGGTCTTTTCAAAACAGGTGACAGCTAATAACATTAAAATGATGGTCGCTTAATGTCTGACTTGCACCGTGTTTCGTTGACGAAAACATGAGGCATTCGTGCTTTGGAGGTCTCTATCTTGTATTGGCCTCAACGAAGTTGTTATTCTAGTAGAAAAATCATCAATTGATTCATCAATCCTGTTGGTGGAAATCCTAGCGGTGATGGGTAATGTTGCGGGATATGGTTTCCTAAAAATGATTTTGGTGTAGTCCCATTGGAGGAAACGGCGGCCGGGCGTAGGCTGGTAGCTGAGGGGCTTGTTGAGGGATGTCATTTTGTTGAATAAGCATGGTCCTGGAATTTTATACATATCTGTCGCTGTCTTAATCGATAAGCTAACTATCAATCTCTTACGTACTTACCCGGGGACCTTTCATGACGGGGGAGTGGAGCACGGTGTGCTGTTGCTAATAGTCGCGGCCAAAATATACGTGTTGTTAGCACCATTGATAGCATTTTCCGTTTTAGGCGGAAACTCCAGTAAGCAAGGATTCCCGCAGTGGCTAAGGCAAATGCTAGAAGTCAATGGCCCGGCTTTTATCGACTGGTATCTTTCGGTAAGCGACAACGCGCCATGCCACACAGATCTGCAAAACATTTCCCGGTACCGCTCAGGGATGCTTCTGCGACCTACCCTATACTCCCAGCGCTTAATCCTGTCAAGGGTATCTGGAGTGTAATAACGGCTTATGTGAAGCGCGCTCTGAGGAGCACCTCCTCAAAACAAAGTGGCACGTACAGTTTCTGCAGCATGTGGTTTCTGAAGCACGCGATTGTGTGACACAGCATCACTGCGAGCAAATGGTGCAGCATGTGGTAAGTACTTACAGCGTGTAATACATATGACAGGTTTATAATTTATCGTGTTTTGAATAACAGAGTACTTTTGTAACTGGAAATGCTGTATCTTACTTCATCTCCGTATGGGTTCGTGGAGCACCGTATACTCCGCCTACAATATGCAAATTTCCAGTCGAGGAACATGGCGCGGAGTTCAGTCTAAATGTATTGCGCCTGGTCGTCTGGCGTACCGCTTACCGTTTCGATGCTGTGGAACAACCATGTGTGCTAGAGGACTCCGCACACAGGAAGACAAGGTGTGGAGTTATAAAAATCGCCTATCGTTTGTGCTTTTGTTGTGCTCGTTTGAAGAACCGATGTTTAAGGACTAGGGCGCAGTGACAGCTGGCATGAACACTTAGATATGCAAGCTTGATCACAATGGGTATAGGGTGATCGTTAGACTGGGCAACAGGGCGCAACCGACTGGCAATTGCTTAACATAGCCCACTGATGATCGAAAGGGAAGTCCAGAAACGATCCTTAAAGTATGGGAATTGTTTCCAAGCATATAAATGAAAACATTATGCAAACGATGCATGTCATTCGCTATCTGCATTAGAACAAAGCGCTGGGTTGCAATGCCCACCATAGTCAGTGTGAACTGGACTATTCGTCTATTTGCATCGCCCATTAGCTATCCATCACTTATAAGCGTAGAGGATTCATGATGGTTTACTATTTCTGTACGCCAGCAACATCTACTTATAGGTAGTGTATACAAACCCGCGAATAACAAATTGGAGTTATTAGCGCATCTGGCACAAGGCTTCGAATATCCAACTGAATTGCCATTTCAGCACAAGTTAGTTACTGGGGCCTTTAACGTACGAGCGCTAAAGTGGTCTGACAATATTACACTACCGAAATATCAAATTCTTCGCTGCATCCAACAACATGGTTGTCAACGACAAGTACTTTTGCCTACCCGTGGCAACAACGCATCTAGTTTTCACTTGTAGTGTACCTAATGCCTAACCTGACTGTACTAAAAAAATTTCCACCAAGTAATCATCAGGTAGTGCGATTCTACTTCGCAATGCGATTGATGAAAATAGGATCTTCAAGCTGTTTCAGTGCGTTCCGTTTCATAGATCGGGATTCGTTTCGTCATATCCTTCGCTCGATAAGTTGGAACACATTTTTCTGACAACTCGCGCGCAAGCGGTGGCAGACCATTTCTATAATAACATGATCCATTGCAATAGATGCGCTCCCACAATAGGCAACGTAATCATCACTTATTAAAACTAAGGCATAAACTACACCACATTCGACACACGTTTCGGCACACATCAGATTCCTCCGTACTTTTACTGCGAATTGTGACAGTAAAGAGAATTAGTACTAAGAATGAGCGACAACGTTTGTCAAAAGAAATGAAGGCCCCGAATGACCCGAACAAAATCGCCGGGTTATCAATTATCTTCCGTCCTCGTGGGTCTGACCGTAATAGCCCTCTATGTTGCTCTGCAGGACGGCTTTTACATTGATGATCCGGCATCTCTGTGGGAATCATTCAGCGCGTACTTTGCGGAATCTTTGGTACACGAGCTTACGCCCTTGCCAAAGATGCCTACACTGCCCAACAGTGCATGCTTATGTCGAGTTCACCACGGCGAGATCAGGGAACCTAGTTCGCGACTGAATCCATCTTTCCCTCAGGGACCTGATGGGATACCCTCAGGCTTGATTAAACAGGCTGGTATTGTTTGGCTAGCGCTGCCACTCAGTTTGTCTACCCTATCTCTAAGTAATGGGTTATACCCATTGCAGTAGAAAACGTTGGTTTTCCTACCTCCACAGAAATTGGATCAGCTCATGATGCCAGTAACTACCGACCGCTTGTGAGCAGCTGGGACGAAAACATTTCCATTACAATTAAAAAATCCTCCTACTCATTAATAATATATAATGGAGCCTCTCCTAGTTTCAAATGCTATGGAGGTAGCGTCTAGTGAGAGCGTCGTGATCTTCGGAGGCTAGCCACTGTCATCTACTAAGGTAGTAACCTGCGTGGCAGTGAAAGATAGGTCGTGCTATGTCCCAGTTAGCTTGCAAATTGTATAGCCCAGGCGAAATCCCCCATGACTCAGTGGCTGCTGAGTCATGGCATGGTGCTAGTTAGTTGGCATCTGCCTCTAGCGGTCATGGGTTCGATCCCCAGTAGGGGATCAAGGGAATGCGCACCACTGACGAGCCCCAATAGGGCGAAACGCATCTGTGCCTTTCCGGACTAAGATGTGCTATGTAGCTTGTGAGCAACTGGGACGAAAACATTATATTTACAAATCCACATTAATGGAACTGATGGTTAAAAACTAGATGGCTAGTTTTCTGTTCTCTGAATATCATCAATAAGGCCCAATACGGTTTTCTACAGCCCTGTTCTTGTGTGACCGGTGGCCGAGTGGTCTGCACGCTTAGTTTGCAATCATAAGGTCATTGGTTCAAATCCGCGTAAGAGCGGGCGTCCTCGCGGTATACTCAACTCACGCGCGACCGTTGGTGGTCGCGTGGCATCGTAACGCCGTTACGGCGTAATGCTGACGATTATTTGTATATACTATTCCGACTACACTTTCTTGACCATACGACAATGGCTGCTAATACTTGTAAGTCAGTTGTAATTATATGTATCTATATGTGTCAAGTATTCCACCGAGATTAGATTGCTAAACACCTTGGTTGTTTGCAACGTGGAACCACTACACACTTGGTCTTCGGCATATTTCTCGTGTAGGAAGCAAGTGGTACAGATGGACAACTGTTTTTCACTGCCGAAACCAGTCACTGGTGGAGTCATATTAGGGAGTGTCCTTGGTACTTTACTATTTCTTATTTACGTAAATGATTAGCATTACGAAACATGGCACGGCAATCCCGTTTGTAGCCGGTATAAAAGTCACTACTTCTCACAAAGAGGTGGACACATGGAAAGCTTCACGATATGTTTAAGACGATCTTAAATCTCTTGGAACTTGATGCCAATTGTGGCAAATGTCGTTTACCACAGATAGGTGCGATATCTTATCATATAAGTGTCACCTTACACCCTACAACTTTACCCTGCATGTTATGAACATCTCTCAATACGCATCCGTTCCTGACCTAGATCTGTGATACTCGCACACGTTCTACTTCTCAGAGCAGTGTGATTTACTAATATCAAAGGTTACGAAGACTGTTGAAATCAGAAGTCATTACTTCACACTCCATGATTCCCTGCTCCGGTTGCACTAAGCATACGCATTGCCAACCATTTTATATTGCTCATTGGTGAGCACAAGCATGCGAAAATATGCCAAATTGCTGTTGAGGGAAATCTCCGCCGGTTTATCAAAAGGGTACTTGTTACTATACTTAACTGACTTACAATGAGCGCTGTGCTATTCTTGGACCAAAACCGATTTCGCCGTGAAAAATAATAGTAAACCTGTATTTTACGTTCACTATCATACGTAACAGTGCTCACACCGCAGGAGTCAATTTGTCTATGATATTGCATACGTGATGTAAGTTGCGAGATCATAATTTCAAGGGCGTAAACGAGATTAAGAGAGAATTTCTTTCTCATTACCTACTCTAAGCTTAGGAACGAATTCCCCTCAAAACTTTGGGAAGTGTAGTAAATTACATTGGGTTTCAGTTATTTGTTAAGTGATATCTTTGCACCTCATATCCACGCTGCGGATTTCTCAGCCTTAGGAAACAGTATTCGACAACGGCGTCGATATCGTATAGGTCTACTTTGCAAGTTATTACATTTTGTTACTGCTTGTGAGAGTTGTTGCAAATTGAAAATGATGGAACAATTATACCGTCTTGTGGAATTTCATGACCGCATTCCATGTTGAAATATGCTTATGTTCATCGACGAGACCAAAATCACAGTGCAACAACTATGTCAAGCGATGAAAGCAAACCTGTAGATATTCTTATATGAACTTGAGGAACTCCTTTCTCAGCACTTCTCCCTAGCATGCTAAACTACTTCCATTAGTCAGCACATGGAGTGAATTTCGCTAAAGCTATGTTTGAAGACATAATTTGTGAAACACTCCTGGGTACCTTTGATCCGTAACTATGCGCGGACGGTCTCTCGCGCTGCGGAGACAAAAGATTGAGTGTTTGTGCGCACCGGTCATCTCATCATTGAGCATGGCGACATGCACTTTTTCACATGCGATTTGGCGATCCGATCGTAGGCCACTGTGTCCATGGCATTCTATGCGCAACTCTATTTTTACGCTTGTTGGCCGTCCCAAGCAAGGTGTTCAAGGCACACTATAGTGTGCACGGACAAGCGCCTAGACAGTTGACACAGGGACACCGATTACCGGCCGTGACAGCATGCAAACACCGGCACCGTAGTTGTAAAGGTCAAGACAGACCACGCTCACATTCCTTCTTTTACATTGGCCCTGCTCCATTCTGGACAGCAGTTCGTGACCTCAGGCATTAGCATTCTCACCCCGTCATGCAGTCCATCATCTCGCGGGTGACGACGTGCTCATGAGTATGTCCTGCCTACACCCCTGTGCTAAATACATGCCTACATTTTCCTATGTACCCATGCCCGATTGCATGACGGTGGATGACCAGTGAGGCAATTACACGACAGTGTCCGCGCGCAAATAGACCCGATGCAATGGGGCCCATGGACACACTAACTTGAATGATTATCAAATTATTCTGGTTAGTCAACAAACCTACTTCGTTGCATTATTCACCAACTTGTCTCAGCTACTTGGTCGATACCCTGTAGACTTTCTCATCAGAATACACGTTGCCTGCTACCAGCTCGTGTTCTGTTTTCTTTGGGCCGTTCCAGCGAATAGTTCGGCGGCAGTGTTCCAGGACGTCTTGGGTTCTCGCCTGGCAAGCGTTCTCCCTATAACAAGCCACAAAGGTCCGTTTAACAACACTGCGACGTGGCGGATGTGAGTCACCACTAAATAATTCACTGCCTCTTCCCCTTCTGAAGGATTCTCACTTCACAAACGTCATCCAATTCGAAAAGTTCCATTGATCCCTTCATGCGATGGCGAACACAGCAAACAAACTCACGAATTCAATCATACTTCACAATTTCACTTACAATGCCCACTAAACACATACATGGTTGGCGGCATCCGGTTTCGGATTTGCCTGTCACTGTGGCAAGCCACAGGACGCCTGCGCCTACAGAGGGACCATGGATGGCTTGCGCTGCACCACCCACAGCTCCATCCACACACCCCATATCCAGTGTAAACCCGAAGGAATAAGACCGGGAGGCATGTGGATGGGAACCACGTTTCATCAACGGAGCCGGCCCACACTCCTTCACAGGCAAACACAAGCACGCTGTATTTGGGGAATCAACCGCACACAAGGCGGTGGCTGGACCGTAGTCCGCTCCACACTGAGTGCATGGAACCACTCTTCGAGCCTAACACGGCCACAAGAACCGTGCACCCCGTCCCCTCCAGCAACGACCAACTGTCTCCTGGAGCCAGTATGGACGAGGTAGTGGGTAATAGACAGGTAGGCACCTTGTCAACATGCACATCAAGCGCAGCCACACCAAGGATATCAAACAACAGCCAAACACTGTTAACTAAACACATACACGTACATATATACAGACACACGAATCCAGTATGTTACTGGCCAACATGCCATATACAATTACCGACCATAATGTCAGCCTCCAAATTTCCATACTACGCTACATCCACATGGTCGCAAACAACTGCCACTCCATCTTTGATGTTTTCCTCACATGTACTTTCCCCATTTATGCGTGCAACACAATGTGCCTACTGAGAAACATTGTCTGTAAAACTTTTATCATGCCTGATAAGGCGTGCCTGGTTGCTATCGAGAATAGACTATTTATTTATTTATCCGTTACTGCATTCGCAAGCTTTCGTCAGTTCTGCATGAGCAGACGTTAACACAGTCACAAGCTGTTCTCCTTCCTTTTCACTTCGCTATTGGCGAAGTTTTGCAAGCTGCTTTCACCGGACTTGGCTAAGGTGTGGAGTTGTTTCTAGCCGATTGGCTTTGAGTCTTTTGGTGATATTTCCTAAGCTGTGACATTCCGCAAGCCTTCCAGGGAGCATTAGATTGGTTAGCACTAGCTGTCAGTTGTTCCGGATCAAGTTTCGCACCATCGAAATGCACGGCTTTCCTCTATGGTTAGCGGGTACCAATCCTTGTGCTAACCCTTGTTATGGATCAGCTAGAATTTGTTGAGTAACTCAGCTACCTTGGCAACTACATCAACGCATGCAGAACAGACTAGATGTTGTTACAAACAGTATAAAGAATGTGTGGTGCTCTTACTACTAGCATTTATGGCCTTAGCGCGACATCAGCGCTCCCGTGAAGATAGCGACTGCAATACCACTATCCTTTTATCTCTACCTTACGATTGTGTGACATGACCCATCAGATGGGCGGATATCAAGTGACTAGTTGCGTTTTATTACTGATACCTTTGCAGGTTGGCTCACTTCTGGTGGGAACACTGCGTACACATTGAGCCACCTTATTTATGGTGCAGGAGAAGTAAAGGAAACGGTGGGTGCCGTTTCTGTACGCACTAGGCTGCGATGGCTGAACCATGTGTTTCGCATGCCAGCACACCGGCTCCTGCGACGTGCGCTGTCTGCGTTTCCCAATTGTGAATGGAGAAAGATGAAGCTAGGCCAACCGATAGCTTGGACAGAAGGAATGAAGGATTTCATTTCGAACGGAGTTCATCACTATCTTTATGTTTGGAGAACTCCTAAATTGGCTATACTTTGTTTCTTGAAGCTTACGGTTTCACATCCAACGCATAAGCGCTTACGTTTTCTCAGTTTGATTCTGTTTCGTGTCATCCGTTTAACTTGGACTGCTTTCAGCCGGAATTATGATAATGAAAGGGGCACCTAAATAGACTTAAGCGGCAAATATGTTTTTCTCAAGTTCGCAAGTATGTATGTAATCTCAACAGTCTAGTACAACTGGAAGCTAAAGTTCTTCCAAAATGCGCTCACCTGTAGTTCTGAAGTCTGATGTTCCTTACTATCCTTTTATACTTCCGTGAAGACCTGTCTATCTTTAACTGAGCTAGCACATAACGAATTAAGTTTGGTGAATTTCTGGCCATATGCAATTACGGATGGTGCATTTTGCATACAATGCAGCAGAAATTCGGTTGACATTACAGATTGCTTTGTTACAATCTTATGGTCATATCAAGTCTCTAGCGGAATTTATGCCGGTGGCCGAGTGGTTGGCACGTTTGCTTTCCAACCATAAGGTCACCGGTTCGAATCCGCGTAGGGGTGGGCGTCCTCGCGGTATACTCAGCCCGCGCGCGACTGGTGGTGGTCGCGCGGCAGCGAAGCGCCGTTACGGCGTATAAGCTGACACACCTGAATGGTTCACGTCCCCCAATCGCAAAATTATGCCGAAACGATAAGATTTTTGTCGGCAGATCCACTCCTTGTCATCGTAATGCCTCATCGCCTACAGCAACTTGAGTGCCTGGCTTTAGTTCGAAAAGGACTTTCTTTCACCCTTACCAAGTTTTATTATGTCACAGAATCATCATCAAAAACCTCCAATTTTTTTAACGATTTGGTGCTGCACCGTGCGATTTGTGTCACTTCGATTAAGGCATCTTCGAAAAATGACGAGCGGTCCATCGATGTGAGTCCGAAAAGTCAAATTGCAGTTTGGATAAGGTGGTAGAATTTGCTATAACTATCTTCATCCGTATTGTACTTCCGTGTTTCTATTTTTAGAGTACTCATTGTTTGACACATGTTGGAAATGGTATTTTCCTATACCTGCAGCTCAGGCCTGCTCTCTTCATACTTCCTCATCGTCATGATTGGTTCCCTTAATTTCTGACGAGCTTTGTTGATACAAATATTGACGATTAACGGCCCTTCTATCCATAGCTCTCACAGAGTTTCTGGATGTCAGTTTTCAGACATAACTGCGTCGATCACTACGACGGTCGCAGGTGATCTCTCTTCTAATTTCGACTACTGGAATCATGTCCAAAGTTGGGACGTTTTCAGTGTTACTCGGTTCCTGTACTGCTGTTCATGACCGATCTATCTCTCTTGTCTAGGTTGAAGCTTGTCCGGAGCACAGGCTTTCGGTCAAGTGCCTGCATCCGATGTCCCGGATATGTTTCCCAGAACGAATCGGATCGTGAATTGCATCCCTCGAAATGAGCCGTTCGGATGCGCACCCAGTTCCAATCCGGTCGCAGTGACCCGAATTCTCAAAACTTACTTCACAGTAAATCTACATGCCGCTGTGTTTCACAAACCATACGCTTGCAGAGCAATTCTGAAACGTTACTGGTTTTCTAAGCGATTTGCATGCCGCTGTCAACTGGTCTCGTTAAACGAATTATAACTTTGCTTACCGTAAAGCTGCCTTAGTTTTGTTCTCAGCTCTGGCTATCTCTACCTGAAGATATCTAAATCAGTTTCACAGCACAGGGTTGAAATCAAGCAATTGTTTTTCTCATTTTCGTCTGGCTTCTGAATTAGGTTACATTAAGCGCGTCTGACTGCAGCCAAGCTATGTACACAGACGCCGCAGCCATAATGTTACGAATGCCGCAGGCAGCCAATCATTACCGGTCTGGATCTTCGGCGAGGTTGTCCATTGTGATGATCCCTGTTTTTCGCTACGCAATTCATGGCTGGTGGTCATTGTGGGCAATCACTAAAGCTCTTTCATCCTCTTTCAGCCACCTCCCACTCTTTTATTACTGAGCATAAGTTTTGCCTCATTTTGTGTGGAACCAAAAAGTCGTGAATGCGGTTCGGTATTATGCACATTGAGTGCGATACAAGTGCTACATTCAAGGTTACAACAGTGCACCAACCATTTGTCATATACTTCCATGCCAGTGCTTCAAAGCTTAACTTTGAAATATGAGGATATTTTCAAGTATTTCAGCAGACTTGAACTGTTGGAATATACTGGAAAACAACCGTGGACTCTCGTCTCCAAAAATTTTAGATGCATTTACTGAACTACGTCTGTTTTCACGCAAACACTTTAAAGAACTAATGATTAATGGGGATTTTGGTATAATTCACTCAGCGGGATTTGGCACGTTTGGAAAAGCGCCAGACAGCGCTGTTTCGACATTCTAAGTCCCGTCAGTGGTGCGCCTTCCTCAGACCCCTGTCGGGTTCCGACCCCATGACTTCCGGATGCCAGCAGCTAGTGCCACTTAGCCATGGGTGACGGCCGCGCAACTGCATGATTGATAGTTGTCCATGATATAGCGCGGCTCATCTTCCACTGCCATGCCAGTTACGAATTGTGCAGAGGACAGCAGTTAGCCCCACGAGCTAGGACTTTCCGCATTGCGACTTTGTACGACACAGCATAAAGTATATTTAACTAGCCCTTACAAATGGCGGTTTTAAAAGTTTTTGGATATTTAGGGAAACGAGTGGGCACATCCCCTTGTTTCAACATCCCACTGCACCTACGTATCCTGAATACTCTCCGATAAACCGCCAACTCTGCTACCGAAGTGATATCACCTTCGCGTTGAAAGAGCGGGTGATCGTACTGGTTGGTTACGAGACTTGATCTGGTCACCAAAAGCTCGTTCAGATGCTGTTTTTGACCATCGATGTCCTCGGAACATTACCGATTTGCGATATCTTGTAAATTTTATCGACGGATTTTCAAGGCACAGCCTTCACCGAGAGCTGAGCTGCATAATTTCCTTTGCAGCTACAGTGAGCTGGACGTGTACTCAGCGATTACCTCGCCGTATCTCATTTGTATGCGCTGGAAACGGAAGAATATGGCCAACGCGCGACTCTCGTTGTAAACCACCGTCGATTCTCTGGTTGGTGACAACGCTCTACTGGCGCATTTGTTAGAAACGTTCTCAGAAACAGAAAAAGTCACATGTGAGACCCAAACCTCCGAGTACGGCTGTTTTTTCGTGTCATGTTGTTCACTAACCTATATTGGCACTCAACCAGCTGTTACTGACCAGTTGTTATAAGCACACAAGCTATATATTTGTACTCCGAGGGTTAGGATAATCTATGGAAAGGGATAGCTTGTCGCACTTCAAACGCACATTGTGTGCGCCAAAGGACAACATTTGATTCCCAGCTGCTCTGCTAGGCGCTGTTCGCTACTCTCAAAGGGTCCACCCGAGTTCAGCTCCTAGTTTCTGCCATCTCTGCAAAGGAGGTTAAATTAACATTGATTGTCACTATTCCTCCGGTCGAAACATACATGGCAAATCGCTACATCATTAGTTGTAGATCCTGTTCCAATTATTGTGTATCTCATATTGTACATGTCTGACGCGATTTATCGAAGAGCATTATTTTCGCAATTTCCTTTCTGCCTGAATAGTATAAACAAATCTGGTCATGGATTGCTATTTTTAAGCGATTAGCGAAATTCCGCTTCGTATGCGGTCCCATTTATCTGGGTGCACGAGGTTTACTTCAAAGTATATCCTTTGGGATTACGTATTACTATTCCAACCCACGGCGCATACTCCGAAGCATGATATCGGCATTTCAAGTGTTTAGCCTCTTGTACGCGCTAAAATAATTCGTAACATCTTGCTAGCTGCAAAATAGCAAACCACTTATGGGCTGTAGGAACTAGAAGGATATTCCTCCGCATGCATCAACGAATTTTCGTGTGATTAATGCGCAAACGATGACAGTGGTGTCCACGTGGCCTTTACGTTATGTTTGGTGACTTTTTTTAATGGATCATTAATTCAAATTACAAGTTAGTTATAACCCAGTGATTAAAGTTATATTAGCAAAATACGACTGTCCATCTAAAAGGTGTCAAAACGAGACTGGTTTTAATACAACTTCAGATTTGCTGCCGGGTAATTTTTTAATCGTACCTCTGCGTTTCTTGGTTGGAGTTCGTGTAACGTTTACTGTGTGTCTCAAATCGAATTTTCACACGGAATCCTTACCCTCGAGCTTTATATCGAATGCCGACTAGGTCTCTACTCTTATGTTTCTTCACCTAACTGCTGCTTACTTGCGATGAGACTGGAATTTAAAGTTGTGCGATGGTTTTAATACTTCTCGGACCCAACGAGCTGCGCTGGGTGACACTTTCCAAGTGTCTTCAGAGCCACTTACACCAGACAGGTCAATGGTTAAGGATTAGACTAACGCAATTTCACGTTCCAATCCTCTTCGGAGGTTAGGGAAATGTCGATGGCCCTCTTAACACCAAGCCATGGCAGGGAAACAACAGGTTTACGGGTTATAGGCTCCCAGCTCGATTGGCGTGGAGCACGAGCGCCACGAATTGTCTCCGATGGTGTGAGGACACCTTCCCATTTTCACTGGTTTGCTACCGTCCACCTCAAGCCAGGCAGCCGGTGGTCAAATTGGTACAAATCCACTAACTCCCACCTGCGGCCGGCAGTGGTCGCAACTGCGTAATATAGTACGGTCGAAAAGCATGTGAATTGTTCTAAACCTAAAAAGAATGTGTGTGACAGGTCTCAAGCAGATCCCAATGGGTCTCTGCAATCACACTCCCCACTGTTTTATGGATCAGGCTATTGAGCCAAAGGCTCCTGATGGAGTCCCCCAAGTGAACCTCCATGTGACCCACTGCCTTGTATGTCAGGCCGTGGAGGCAAAGGCTAGAGGCACGACACCACGAACAAAAATCCTCTCTCAGGATTGGCAGCCAGAGAGTATCATTCGCCCACTTGACCGCGTTGGCAATACTCCCCTTCTTCTTGCTTCTCTCTCCTCTCCTCTTACCTGTCTATTGAGCAAGTGACTGCCGCTGACCTCGCAGCTGCTGCCATCGAAACTTGTAGCTCTTCCATCAAACCTAGAGTTACATTTCACGTTGGTTCCTTTAACGTTACGCTCTAGGTCAGGTCAACCAGCAGGCGGCAATGGCCATCACTCTTCATTCTCTTGGTATAGACGTGTGTTATGTCCCCGAAACACACATACAAGATAGCATCGTCGTTGGGAATCTTTAATTCCATACTTCTGGATCTGACGACAATAGCTACACTCTTCGTGTCTCTGGCGATTCTGAGTCAATGACTCAAGGTATTTACGGTGTTGGTATTGCCCTCAGCAAACATGCATAAGGCAATCTGCTCGACTGGATACCCGTGAACAACCGCATGTGTGCAGCTTGACTTCGAATCTCTATTGCTGTTAGTTATCACCGTCCGAAGACATGGTGCGTTTTCATCGACTCCATTCATGCCCCCACTGACTTCAGTTCAGAGGGTATCAAAGACGTTTTCTATCGTGAAATCCCATCTTTTCCTCGGATGAAGTATAATACTGACATCGTACTTGTTGCTGGTGATAGGTGTGTGCAAGTGAGCGGTCTCTCTGAACCTGAACAACACGCGGAATGCCGCTTCTGAGTCGATGCACACCGAACGGATAGGGATGATCGATCACTACAGCTGCACGCTGAATACAACCCTTATTTTAGTAGTACTGCTTTCCAGCACAAATGTTCACCACGCGTCAGCTGGCTCATCCGAAAGTTCTCGATGACACGGACCAGGATTGACCATATTGCCATCGGTTAGAGATGGCACACATCAATCCAACATTGTCGGTCAAGCTGGAGCATGTACCTAGATTCTGACAATGATCTACACAATTTCTCACTTGCTAACATCCTTAACGCAATCGCTTACATCCTTAGTGCAGAAGCTTTCCTCCTCAATGCAAAGGCTATCATCCGATAATCATCGCACTTGCATCCACGTAGCACTGCGTGGGCAGAGGCTACCAGCCAACAGAATTCGGTATAGCGTAGAGACTGAACACAGTTACGCGCAGAATACTCACGCTTTCGGAGGTGGGTAGGAAAACTGTGAGACTTGGGTGAGACTAGCATGGTCCAACTCAAATGGACAGCAATTGAAACTTTACTATACGGAGCTCAGCCGGTGCACAATGTGCCGCGCGTTCTCACTGGACAATGGGGGTGTCTGAGACATCCATTGGAGCGCACACAGTCCAAGAGGGAAGTACGCTCACAAAGAACTGTACAAACGAACATGAATATTCAGTAAGAACGTAGGTCAGCAGTACCCGCTCAGTTCTGACAATCGACTAGTTACACAGTAAACAAATACACACAGAAAGTGATAGTCACAGTACTTGCGACTGTATGACAGTATCACAAATCCCAGAGTGCGCGAGGGGAGTACCACTGCTCTTTTATTGTGTAACATGGGTCTATCAGATTTGTTCATTGCACAGCCCATAGCAGCATACATGCATTAGTTATATTGGGTGAAAACCCGGGGGAAGTGATGCGTCACCCGACAATTCTCGTGTGGCTTCTCCATGTCGTAGATTGTCCACCTCGTCTGTCCAGCAACCGCGAAGATCGCGCGACACGGAAGACGATGACCGGGCATACGCAGCGGGACGAGCTCCTGCAGCGAATGGCTGCATCCACCCAAGCCACGCTGTCTAACTTCCATATTGGTTATGTGGTGCATGGGCTATACACGTGCAATCCACCGCAAGCAACGGTGCTCAAAGACAGAGAGACGGCGCAGCTCAGTGATACGAACAGGCCAAGTCTCGCAACTGTACAACAGTACAGCGCGGACAGTCGCACAATAAACCCGTCCTTTGATGGATACATCGATGTCACGGTGGCGCCACAAGTGCTTCAGCTTAGAGAAAGCGAGGCGAGCTCCTGAGATACCCAACGAAATCTGGTCTCCAATAGCTCCATTGGCTGTGATACAACTACCCAGGTAGGCAAAACTCTCCGTAACCTCCAGTGTCTCACCACCAAGAATGAGTGCAGGTACAGGCATCTGGAAGTCTTGGAGATGAGCTTTGCACTTGGATGTGGAAAAGTCATCCCATATTTTGACGCTTCAATCGCCAAGTGGTTGAGTGCAAGTTGGACGGCATGTGGGCCGTCACCCAGCAAGAGGATATCACCAGCGTAGTCCAAGTCAACAGCTCGGCTACCTGAGAGGAGCTCAACGCCAGCGCCTTTAACGAATTATGCAGAGCATCCTTTAGGACTTCCTCAATGGCAAGGTTAATAAGATATTTGCACCTACATTGTCCCGGAATATCCCGAATGAAAGCTTTAGCCAGAACTTACGTATATTGGCCTTTTATTGACAACGCTATCCATGATTGTGTCGCCACATGTAGCAAATGTGCTCAGTAGCGAAACTTCGAAACAAATTCATCCAATCCTGGATGCCAGCCTCTAAGCCTTGGGAGAGAATTCACCTTGCTTTCCCTGGTCCCCTTCAAGACCAGCTTTCTTGAATTGTGATTGATGTGTATACCATGTGGCCGGACGTATACCAAATGAACACAACTACAACAGCGGCCACAGTAGGAAAACTACAACAGTTATTTGCCCAGTTCAGTTCACGAAACACCTTGGTTTCCGATAACCGTTCGCAAATTATCACCGACGATGTTGGTGTTTTTGCCAGTGTAATTGCATCAAGCACTGCCGGTCGCCTCCGGGGCATCCTCAGTCCAACGGGTAAGCAGAAAGATTCGTGGATACCATCAAACGTTTACTTCTAAAGATGCGGGGGGAAGGACCCACAGAGGTGATCATACAGCTGTTCCTGTTAAGTAATCTGGGCTACGCAAAACCCCGATCTACCAGGCGGCAGATCCCTAGCGGAAGCCATGTTCGGGCGTGAGACACGTCCTCCAATTGATGCAGTACTCCCTAAGGTTACGCAACGGCTACTGGCGTCAGGCGTGAACAGACGTTTTCTACTAGGGGAGCCGGTGTACGCGTTGGATGCATGGCCGAACCTGCAATGGCACGATAAAGAAAATGCTCTGTGCTGTACGTGATGTCTGTCTGAACATTGTCTGTCATACGGCACGTTTATCAGCGACGCAAACGATGGATCGAACAAACAATCACTTCTACTTTCGAGTTGCCGTTTGATATATTGCTGGACACGTTTGAACTACCAAAAATGGTGGGGCGTATTTAACCGACAGAGACGTGCGCGGAGCCATGCGACGGAGTCACTGGAGAACTATGCGGCCTACTAAACCTATGCAACGTTTGCAGGTGGATCCATCGCTTCATTCGTATGAGTCTGGAGAACGTGTTTACAAAGAGGGGGATGTTACAATAAGCAATTTGGTGCCTTAAAAGTACAATGTCGTCCCACACTCCTGACCGTGAACTTCACTTTCACTCAATGGTCCACTGTGGTTCATATCTATCAGGCCGCCTACAGTCCGAAACACTCACACCGTAACATTTGTAGTCGGCTGTCTTGTTCGTTCCATGTGACTTGTGATCTGATGAGCGACTATGCAGAATCGAGTTTGCTTGCCGTTCCTGGCCGTATGTCCGGTTTCTTGACGGTGCAATAGAAATCCGTAGACTATGGGAAGATTGCGTCGCTCCAAAACAGTGCATTTGCATCTGATGGACTGATGGCGTCCAACAGCAATGGACAAGTTTACTCCCTAGACGTCCTGTGAAATCCTCTCAAGGTTCAGTTAACCTGTGTTATTGTTCAAGCCTTTGGTAGGTGCCCTACACAGGGTTTAAGGTGTATCTATCTGGGAGCTTACAGACTGTCGGCTTGTTGCGAGCTGATTAGCTTCAGGTACTTCTTGCATAGTTATTCTAATGTGCTACTCGCGCAGTCGACTTGTAATTGTTAGTGCAGCTCAACCGACCATACCGCACACTTTTGTTCAGCGCACTTCTCACTCAGCTCCGCAACATGGAACGAATACGTTCTTCCCACACAATTCGATTTCTGGTTTTTATTACAAACAAAGAAATGGAAGTACTTAGCCTGCAGTAGCTCAGCATACCCAGTAATTCACTGGAACATGAATCGTTTTTGACGCCTGGCAAACCGAACACTTCAGACCGTCGCACAACTCACATCTGTGTGTCGCGTTTGGGTACATGTAGCTTTTCAAATTG
This sequence comes from Dicrocoelium dendriticum, assembly GCA_944474145.2. NCBI lineage: Eukaryota > Metazoa > Platyhelminthes > Trematoda > Plagiorchiida > Dicrocoeliidae > Dicrocoelium > Dicrocoelium dendriticum. The sequence goes on along the minus strand of OX104063.1, from coordinate 105,059,084 downwards.
CGACGAGTTAACAAGTCGGCTAAGTTCCTGAATATGGGACGGCGAAAGTGGCCTTACTGTGCACACCCTCCTGCGCGTTTGTGCTGCGTGGACCAACATGTTAAAATCCTTCGGGCGTCGAACTACGAACGAGTCGCGGGACGTGTCGGACAGGGGCCTGTCAAGTCAGGCCTGAGAACCTTGTCAGATGGGGACGCCTGTGGGGCACAGATACTTGTGTCTCCAAAGCAGGTGGGTCATACTGTATGGGGCTTCACACTTGTACAACCACCCCTAACAGATGTGGCAGCGGAGACGAAATGCACGCTGGGCAGCGTTGACTTGCTCGCTCGCTTAAGATGCTCTTGCACTTGAGCATGGAACCACCTAATGGGGCTGAGAAGGGTCAAACTAAAAAAGGGGCCGGACACGTCTGGCCTGAAAATGTTGCAAATATTCTCGTACGCGCGGCTAACCTTATGTTGCTGACCAGCACACCGAATCAGCAGACAGCAGACGGGAGTGGAAGCCTACAGCCAAAGTGCCATTGCGATGGTCTATGTTAGATACGTAAACATCGACATGACTAATGATAGCATATTCACCATTTGGTAAGCCAGCTTGTCACTTCTGGTTTTCCCAGGCATTGCGTAGAAATAGGTCTACGTTGCGACAGCGAGCGTTTTCGGAAGACTCATTTAACGACGCAAGGTTTGTCTTTCATTAGCTTTTCATGGTTTGCTAACTCTAGTTTAGGCTAACTGCGATGGAACAAAGAGGAACGCGCATCCATCATCCGGCTGACGTGAAGGCCATTATACTGAAGACCTATGAGGAAGGTGACGACTGGAAGAAAGTTGCATCTGTGTTACAGGTAAACGTGAAGACCTGTTGCAGTTGGATTATAAAATTGGAACTGAATGAGCCGAAAAGTACTGCTATCGTGACGCGTCGAAGGCCGCTGTCAGAGGGTCACGTTGATTGCCTGGTTGAATGGGTAGTATCGGAGCCAACAGTTATTTTATAAACTCTTCAGTTACGACTGAAGGGTGAGTTCGAGGTGGAGGTAAGCGTCAGCATCATTGCTCGCTACCTAGACGGTCGGCTCATGACAATGCAGAGGTTGCATTCAATACCGGAATCTATGAATACCATAGAGAACAAGAGGCTAAGAAATGTTTATGTACTGACACTGATGAGGTTGGAGGCTGAAGGATGGCAAGCAGTATAGTTGGATGAGACAAACTTCAATCTGTTCTTCGCGCGCACAAGGGGTCGATCGGCACGCGGCACCCGTGCACAGTGTACGGTGGCTAACAGTCGAGGATAAAACTTGCACCTAATAAGCGCAATGACTGCGGACGGATTACTGGGGTATTCCATCCTAAGGGGCAGTTACAAGAGGGAAAGATGTGCGCGCTGGTTGCGGCATATGTTTGATACAGATGGTAGACATTTGTCTGACAGCTGTGTTCTTGTTTGTGATAACGCCTCATGTCACACTAATCTGGAGCGTATTTCTCAAGAGAAAGCTTACACCTCGGGAACACTGCTACGACTCGCACCGCATTCTCTACCATTGAACCCCATTGAAGGGATTTGGAGCATCACTAAAGCATTAAGACATGAAGAGGAGATATAGCGACGTGCTCCAAGGAGATCCAGCTGGTTGTTCTGAGCAAGACGGAGTGGATGATGAGGTTTTAGGAGCAGGTTGTTGTGGAAGCAGGTGCTTGCATGACACTGAGCCACTGTCAACAAATGGTGCAGTATGTAAGGCAACAGTATGCTGCTGTTTTACGCCTACTTGATCTGTAAATAGTTCAACATCACTGCTACATTGCACGGTAACTGTCACTGTTGGTTTTATTTTTCAAATATTTGTCGGCCCAACCTAAGTGGGGCGCACAATGACACTCAGTTGCTATTGCTTCCAGTCCTGCGCGGTTCCCTCGGACATGGAGGTAATTCGAGTAAGTTATGACGACAGTTGTTTCCAGCTGCGTTAGTACCATCGCAATGAGGCTGGACCTTACCGTGGTGCGATGATTTGTGTACCTCAGAGATCCACTGACCTATGCTGGGTGGTGCTTTTTTTGCACCTTAAGAGCCACTCATACCAGATTGGTCAATGGTTAGAGGTCAGACACACTCAGCCTCCTGGTCCTCCAGGTTGGGGTTTGGAATGAGGGTGGCTCCGCATTTCATAAAATGGGCTCTCTGTAGTTCAGTGCCAAAACTCGCTACCTTGCGGTAAGGTTTTTGAACCAAAGGCTTTGGTTGAGAACGCTAATCGTTCTCCTGTCTACGCCTGGGCAACCTGACAGTATTCTGATCACGCAATACAATGAACTCTTCATCAAACAATTTCTTAATGCTCTGGCCCTCGCAGAGGATAATCAACGGTGCCCTGTCTGCTGCATCGAGCAGGGTGGATAGGGGTATGGATGCTAGTGCTCAGGCCTTCTCGTTCTCTTACACCCCTTTTTGCGCTTCTTCATCTTTATCGTCCCGCTCCAACTTAACTTTTATCCCCCATTTTCAATCCCCAATTCTTGGCCTTCCCCCAGCTTGCTTCGATAGTCACTTATCTTCTCGTTTCAAATCACACACAGTCGCAGGGCGTCGCTCCAATCCAGTCGACAAGTCCATGTTCAACCAAGCGGACAACGTCAGTTCATCCGTTTCCCTTTGGAGTTCTCGAGTCTCGCTAAGACTGGTATGCAGCAACGTGCGCACTTTGTTACAGATTGGCCAACAGGCAGCACTTGCCCGAACATTAGAGACCCTATCGATCGATATTTGCTGTTTATCAGAAACCCGCCTGCAAGATTCGAGCTCCGTAGTTACCCTTCGTGGTTACCTGCGATCCCCTACATGCGACACTGGCGGCACATTCACATTGCGCATGGCTAGCGGTGATGTAGCTTTAAATGCCGGTCAAGCCGGCGTCGGCATTGTTTTGAGTCCCCGGGCTGAAGTTGCCCTGATCGATTGGATCCCAGTAAACAGTAGGATGTGCGCCGTTATATTAGCTGGTTCCGTGCTACGAAGTCGCGTGGTGCTTGTTTGTCATTGCGGCCTACGCCTCTACAAACTGTAACACTGATTAGGTAAAAGATGATTCCTATCAGCAACTTCACGATCTCCTTCGTTATAGAAGAAGCACGGATACTGTGGTGTTGGCTGGCGATCTAAACGCCCAAGTCGGAAAATTGTCTTCTGATGAGCTTCATCTGAGTGGACTATGTGGGCTACGCTGAGTTAGTGATACAGCAACGAAAATAGGAAATCGCAAAGTATGACTAACAGCGTATTTTATCGATGCGTTTTCAACGCTGAATTCATTTATCACTAAACGATCAGAATCAACTTCATAGAAGACGAGACAACAACTTACCTGGCCTCTACGCATAGTTCTACAACTCAACTGAGAAAAATTTGTTAACGACTAAACAGTACCAGGGATACGTTGTAAGCACTATTTGTAGTTCGGTTCAACTAAACAACTGTGGTCTAGACAACAAAGTGCGGTGGATCCTGTTGTAATGACTCACATTGCCAGGATAACAACAAATACCAATGGCAAGAAAATGAGGTTGAATGCGAGTGGAATGTAAAGAAAATGGAGGTAAGAAGAAAGTGCGATAAACTAATCAGGTGGGAACGAAAAAGAAACTGAATGAAAAGGACTTGAGCTGGCACGCCCTTCATGGATAGGCAGTAACGAGAGCTGGATCGATCAACAGAGTTCTATACGGCTTTCATGTCAAGGAAAACCACCATAGTCGGTCGTCTGTAGGTGTGTCTGTGCTCTAACAAATGGTGTAGACTAAATATGTGGTCAATACAGAAACGACCAAGGTGGAATCCAAACTGGCTTCTGTGATTGGATTCCCACGGAGACCAGTATGTGGTTGAAGAATGATACCCGCGCACAAAGTACGCTGAAGACGCGCAAGACAGTTGACATTCGTCAGTCTGAGGGTATATATTCAGTGTCCCAAATCGTGCTGAATAGAGCACCAAGAATCCACTCCAGCTTTTATCAAAGATGAAGGAACGACGTCGGGTTCAGCAGCCTTGGTTCGTTTCAAACAGAGAGATCATGTGGACTCTTGTCCAAAGTTGGAGGTGTGACATCTACTTCTCACGCCCTAGGCGACTCGGCAGGTGACAGTCACAGCAGACCTGCTGAACAGTTCTTCATAAGGATCCTCCCGACAAGAGAGTAGATGGGGCTGAGAATGGATCTACCGTCCATCTTTCTCAGATATTTTCTCAATAACTGATGGGTAAAGAACCCAATTTTTCGCGATACCGCGAAAGGTAGAAAGCTCGCGGAATTTACAAAATGTCGAGGAAATCTACTTTGAATTCGCTTTTGTCGTAATCAGTATACTTGTATACTGAAGAAAGGCCAAAGCAGCGAGCTGGCTATTGTAACATTCCTCTGCCATCTGTCTACCATCTGCTATCCAACTCCCTTTGTAAATAAATAAATAAATAAATAAATAAATGTTATATTTCTCGGTGTTTCGAGGTGCAGTCCAACTATGTGGTCTGATCAATGTGTACAACAGGATCGCAAAAAAGTACTCAATTTGTTCAAGCTTTTTACAATGGATCCAAAACAGGTACTAAACTAATTGGCAGGATTAAGGCATTAAAGAAATTAAAAAGCAGGAACAATAACGTAAGCAGATTTAAACTGATGCCCAGTTAAAGTAATACGGCCACTCGTGGAACCATCCCCAGAGGACCTGCTTCCATGCAAGTTATTCCCTCGAAAGGTTTCGCTCGCACTTCCATGCAATAACTGGCCGTGTGCCGGTGTGGCATAGTAGCATATGAGCCATCACCTGTTTATCATATGTTTTGTTCTTTTTAGAGCTGTTTTTGAACATGTATTATGGGCCATGAAGGCTCAGCCCAGTCCGTCATGCGGATCATTCTATTATGGCACTTTTTTATACGCCAGTCAGTTGGTGGCAATTTGCCTTGCATAGGTAACGTCTTTTATAATCTGGAAGCTGTAATCCGTCACCACAGGAAATCAGCCCAGTCGTGGCCAACTATGAAATAAGGAAGAATATAGAAAAGAAGAATTATGTGAAAGAGGTAATATCGTTAATGTAAAAAATAGGCAGGTATGTTTTGTACATCTGCGTAGAAATCGATCGAGCCGATCATACGATAAATTGTGTAGCGTGACAGCCGGAGACAGATGATTGTACGAGTTGTCTATAGGCAAAAGTCGCATAGGGAATCAGTTATTGCCATCCCTGAATTCAAGTATAAGTTTCTGGACTGTTGACTTCAGAAAAGAGGGGGAAATGATTAGCACTGGAGAACAAATGTAGCGAAAGGGATCGCAGAACAATATTACGAATTAATCAATTTGTGGGGAAAGTTACGAAAATAGTTCCTGACGTCACACCAGTAAATAATTTTGCTCTCGGTTTTAAACAGAAGACAGTTGATATGAATTAAGTTTAAAGGGAGTAAAACCGCATGAAAGGTAGCGTTAAGGAGTAGCATAAGAAGCGGTTTGTAGCAGCTCATCCTAGCTGATCAAGTTTTCTCTGGTGCAGTAGAGTTGATGTTCTCCGGTATCATACATGATCCGGCCCTTCTTAATACAGTTTTTCATCATCAAGTTGAATGTTTAAGATCCATTTCGCTCTGTCCGTTGACAGATAAGCCTTTATCATTTTCTTGAACATGCAGAAATGTTCAATACATCTAATCTCTTTTGGCAGCTTATTCCAAATGGAGCCATACCTAGGAAGATAGAAATTTCTCCTTAGATTGCTCTTGAATTTAGGTAAATAGAATATACATTCGTTATATCGCAGTCCATAAGTGGTGTTTTCCCGAAAATGCAATTGATAGGTTCCAATATATGCTTTCCGCCACGCGAGTTTGTGGAGGAAACACAAATTTAGTTGCATTCTTCGTAACCACAGAGGTTCAAGATTCAATTGCTTGCACCTATCTCGGTATGAAAGAGCGGGTGAACAGCCAAATATGCGCTTCGTAAAGGCGCGTGGGACGTTTTCAATGGCTCTCAAGTCAGCCTTTCGCAAGTTACTGAACACAGCACAACAATATACAAGCAAAGGCCAGATACTGATTTTGTAAGCAATTAGTCTGGTTTCTTTCAAGGTTAGCAGGTGGCATATGAGCCCGACCGACTGCTTAGCCTTTTTCACGATATGATTTGTATGTTCGCTAAAGTTTAACGAACTAGAATATCTTAAACCTAAGTCACGAACAGACTGGCTGATGGGAATGACTACATCATGAAGCCTGAACACTTTTGCTGCTATCTGACATCCATACGATAGAATACTACACTTCGATGTTGCAAATGTCATCTGCCACATATCAGCCCATCTCTCAATGGCTTCCAAGTCGCTTTGGATATTGTTAACTTCAGCGATACGCTGAGAACCTGGGAATGTGTAGACCACCTTTAATCATCAGCAAACAAATAAGGCTTCCCAAATTGTATAACAGAAACCAGGTCATTTATATACAGTAGGAAGAGTAACGGGCCTAAGACACTGCCTTGTACCACTCCACTGGTAACTGGATGAGGTGAAGAGATATAACCATTGATATCCACAACTTGCGACCGTCCTACTAGGTAAGATTGAATCCAAGAGTTAAGCGGATTTATAACACCGTACTTACTTAATTTGCATAACAGCTTTCTGTGTGTGACTCTGTCAAAAGCCTTTTGCATGTCGAGGAAGATAACAATGCGCTGAAGACCTGAGTCAATTGCTTCAGTTAGATGGTTAAGGAAGTCAACTTGACAGGTAACACACGAGCGAGACTTCAGAAAGCCATGCTGTGAAGGTGAGAGAAGTTTGTGCGATATAAGGAACGAAACCAAATGTTCCTTAACAATTCTCTCTAGCATGCGTGAGAGAATGGCTGTGTGACTAATGGGGCGGTAGTTCCGGATGTCAGTTTTCGACCCGGACTTATGTCTCGGTATGACCGTAGCCGTTTTCCAACGTTCGGGGTATTGACCAGACTGGAGAGACAAAGAGAAGTTATTTAATACTATAAGAGGGATATCATCTCCACCGTGTTTGATTAAAGCAGAAGAGATCCCATCGGGGCCAGGTCTGTAGGATGGTCGTAGACAAGTAATCATACGTTTTATCGTAGCAACACTAAGCTCGATCGCTGGGACTTGTTCAGAGAAGTGAAACGAGGTTGACAAATCCAGGGTTTCTTTTTCAACATTAAAGGATCTAGCAAAGTACGAGTTAAAGGCTTCCGCCATGGCGATTGGGGAATCAATGCAATCACCTTCAGGCATGACGATGTGGGACGGTAGGTCAGTTTTGCTACCTCTCCTTTTCCTCAGTAATGCAGTCACCAGTTGACTTGTATTACTACTATTTACAGCCCGTCGTTCTTCCTGCATGAGACGAGTTCGATGTTTCATGTCCATCTCAATTATAAGGCGTTGGAGTCTCAATAATACCCTAAAGTCATGAGTACGTTCAAATGTGCGAGTTAGCACTCGAATTTTGCGCTTGTCCTTTGCGTTGTTAGGGTATTTGGAAGAGACTCTCGTATTATCACAGGAGGCAAATATGCTGAAGCACATAGCCACATTGTCATAGAGGATATCGGAGGCTACCTTAATGTCAGACGAAAGAAATAAATGGTCCCAAATTTGGACCCTAAGCAAAGCTGAGAAATCTACCCAATTAATATTTCGCAGGAAGTGTGGAACCATCGCAAACCTCACATGCGACGACTCCGCTATAAGTTTACATCTGACTATTTTGTGATCACATCCAGGGAGATCGTCAATTACATCAGTAGCTATCTGGGAGGTGCCTGAGGTAAAAAGTAGGTCTAATATATTTTTTCCCCTGGTAGCCACGAGAACATGTTGCTCCCAACCACCAGTGATGACGGAGGTTATGAACTCTGCATGTTTCGCGTTTGTTACTAAGTTTGACCAACAGATATCTGGTAGGTTGAAATCTCCACCTACAACTTTATCGAAGGAACCAAGGTCCGATATGTAATTGAAGATGTCAACCAACTGGTTCTCATCACTGAGGCTGGTCCCGGGTGAACGGTATATACAGCCTACAAGAATTCGCTTAGTACCAAAGGACAAGAGTAACCAAGCGGAATCAATAGTGGGGCATATAAGTGGAAGTGTGAATTCAGACACAGTGAGGTACTGTGAGTAGTAAATTATGCAACCACCTCCTCTGCCTTGTTTTCGATCACTTCTAATAAGCTTATAACCTTCGATAGAAAGCAGCTGGCTGGGCATAGAATCATGACACCAGGTTTCAGTGAGTAAAATCATATCAGGTTTATTCAGACTTATGAAAGTGCGGAGTAAATGAAGTTTATTCAACAGAGAACGGATATTAATTATCACCAGTTTTAAAAATTCCTGGCGTTGTTTATCACTCCGTCCAGTATTTATTCTTGCAATCACATTAGTTCTAAAGCCTTCCGCAGCAAATCCCTTACCGTGAGATTCGCCAGTCCTATCGGGATTAGGGGGTGGGAGTGGGGGAATGGGTGGGGGAATGCAAAAAGAATGCTGTGGTAAGTTGGGGCAATTGAGCTTAATTGGATAGGGTGTCATTGCCGAAGGGCTCCCAGAAGGCATTGTGAGAGGAGGAGGCGGAATAGAGTATGGATAGGGGCATAAATAAGTGGTCTGTGATTCAGCAAAGCCATGTACAGGACTGCCAGGAGAACAGCCTTGGCTCATCGCCGGAACAATGTGGAATTGTGGCTTGCCACTCTGTGCAGCTGCATTATTATTCACGACTGTCATTGGGACACGGGGAGTCACCTCTCCAGCATGAAGGCCCCTGTTTGATCTAAGACGCTTAGGACGCGAACCATGACCACTGCTGCTATGTGTAGTCATAATGTCAATGGGCCATAACGTACCTTCACTGGAGTTATCGACAGTCCCATTTGATGTTTTTGGACTTGTATCTGTTTCAATAGTGGTGTGGGGATTGATCCCAATCCCTACTGGTTTGTCAGAACGTGGTGCATCGAGTGAAGCTACACAATTTCCTATGTCCACAAGACTAATGTGGTGTGAAGGCGTGAACATCTCAATTTCCGCTACTTTGTCGCCAGTCTTAGCATCGTTCGTGTGGAGAGTGGCCTTGCTAACATTATCTGCCTTTTGAGAAGGGGAGAACCAAACACTGTTGAATGATCTCCTTCTTTGCAATCCAGGAAGCGCGCAGGGAGGATGACTCTGCTTCGGCTCAGGCGAGATGTTAGTTGCACTCATGCGTTGAAGCTCACGTTGCAAAGGTGACCTGTCTACAAATAGAATAACTTTGCAAAATTTCGGGACAGATCTTAAAGTATTTTGACATTTGATAAACGAATTTGCGAGACTTTCGCTACGGAAGCTGAACAAAGTCGGACAAGGAAAACGCAAAGATTTTTTCCTCAATCTTCTACAACTAATATCGGTTTCAGCGATGTTGCACGCTCTCGAAACAGAGCGCCTAATGTTGTCAATTGCGATATTGTCAGCTATGTTGAGGGCGATGACGCTTTTTCCCCTTCTGCATTTTTGATTAACCTCAGAGGCGATTGCATTTAGGAAGTTTAAGGCTCCAATTTGATGCTTTTGCTCTGGATTAGCCGGAGACTGAATTATGTATGAAACTGACATTAGGAGATCTCCGAATCAAACAACTTCAGTTTCTCATTTTGTTCCTCTAGCTGTTTTTCCAACGTCTTTATTTTGGCTGACAGTGAAGATATAAGGTCGACAACACTAACTGATCTTTCTGTGATTTGTTCTTTGGACTTATTTACCTGCTCTTGTATCCTAGCCTCGGAATGTGTGCAAAAGGGCACAGGTTCCTCGACACTCGTGACGGCAACATTATTTACCGTGATTATTCGGTTTTCCACACGCTTTTTCCTCATTGCACGAGTGTTAATGGCAGTCATCAATCTTGTAAATGAGAAGATCAAAGCTATCTATAGTATATGCTATAGCCAAGCGTGAATTCTGGAGTAACAAAGGTCGCTAAGGTCCAGTGATTTACCTATTCAAGTCAACAGACAGGCCACTGTTTCAGATGCAACCAATGATACAAACCAACCGGATGTAAGAGTGCTCAGTTGTCCAAATTCCGCCAAGGGTAGACTGTCCTGCAGTGATCGACCGCTCCGTGCACTGGTATCCCTGAGGTCAACTCCGTGTGTCACGTTATGCCGCAGGTTCCAACAGGCGCACACGCACAAATCCGGCCAAACAAAGAGATTTGTGTGCGTTCGATAGAACGCGATTCACAATGCAGCGTGAGAGCTCTTGGTCAACCAAGGCAGTGTCCGAAGATTGAATTGCTTCTAGTCGCCTTATTCAGCTACCGACAGGGTTGGTTTAGGTCTCCTGAAGTAGAGCTAGCAATAAGCTTTCCGTTAATTCCAAAAACCTTGATGAAGGCAGAAAAGTGGTGCACTCGTAGGCGAACGACAAGGCTGAAACACAGCCAGAATTGAAAACCGGCGTTAGAGGTTGATCCGTTAATAGTAGCCTCGAGAGAGTTCGCGAAATGGGTAGACCTGATCGAGACCGATTGAATGAGTGTACCCAGGCCGATGTGCAAAGAGATTTGAATCCGAAAACTTAAAAAGTCAGGAGCAACGAAAATATCCAGAGCAGCACGTGCACACGCTCACGCCTACGGCCGCGGTTTTATCCCGACCTCAGTGTCACCCATGCGTCTATCCATTACGCAAACATGTCTCATCTGTCTGCTCACGCGGTGTACCCACTCTATTGTCCATATATACACTAAGTATCTAACTCAGGTAGGCGTGGATAATCCGACCGGCCCACCTGCACCGGTTATCACTAACTGGAACTTCTGGCTGGAAGCTGTCGCACATCAAAGCAAATATTCCCATCATTAGCCAGCCACGTTGCAATCTGTACAACATCAGTTTGGAGACGCAGCTGGTGTTTGTGAACTCGTGGATATTCTAACCAACTAACCAACACGTAAAGCTTTGAAGGGGCAACTGAGTTGCATTGCGACCGTTGGCAACAACATCGTCCGTCACATGAAAACTGCCGAATCACAGTCTTCGGTAAGCGATATGAGTTACAACACATCCGATCCATCCATGTCACTGAAATCTGCCGCTGAGAAAACCTGGCTGCAGGACTTACAAGAGGGATTGAGCTTTTATGCGTCTCGCTTAATCCAAACAAACCTGCAACTCTGGTTCTCCAGAGCTCTCATAAAAGACGAAGAATTGCTGACATTACAGGCTACCTGGTCGCTTTTTAAAGCCATTAGAATGCTCGACAACAACGAGCTCATTAGCTTGTCCAATAACCCATGCAGCTATACCGAGGTTACAGGTCTGGTTTGCTTCCCATCTTTGGCATTCGAATGGCCAATCTATCGAAAAATGGCGGAAGAACCACATGGAGAAAAACGTGAAGACACGTTGGCTTTCTGGTTGGGAATGAATAAAAACTCCAAAACTGGCCAACATTGTCGGCGGTTAACTATGTGTTCCCTGTGAATTCGGTAGACGCTGAATAGAGCTCCAGCGCCTACAAAATGCTGTCTGACAAGCACCACGACCCTTCAGACAGTAGCACCAAGTATCTTGGTGGGCTTTATTTTAATCCCTATGTTTTGAACCACGGCTGACAGATATATATATATATATATATATATATATATATATATATATATATATATACGACGACCGTGCCTCGATTTCTGTTTATTTAAGTCTTTGCGGTGCAATCACGGAATTCTATGCTAGCGCCGCAGTTCCGCGGAATTTTCGATTTTGATCGCGGGAAACATGTCGCACCACCGCAGAAAACTGGGATCTTTACTGATGGCTTTCTCGGACCCCCGTTCCGGACGAGCTTGAATAGCCCTCGGCTGTTCCCAATAGCATTGGCTTTCTCCAGCTCACGGGCAGTTGACATTCACCACGTTCCCAGTCAAATCGAGACTTCATGTCAGACGTCGCTTCTAGGAAAGCCTATTGGAACTTGTTTCCGTGCTTCATCCGTTTGATTTAAGCCTCAGAGATCCCTTCATAGTCAGGACGTCTTAAATTGGGTGTACAGCAAACAGCAGAAGCATTCTTCATGGCAAACTTGAAACGACCCCAGCCAGCATTCGGCTTGCCAACAGCATTCATCACCGACTATGGAAGTGCCAGTACGTCATGTAGTTGTTAAACTGCAAGTTAGAGTTACAAGTCAGCACAGCAGAAGTTAGGCGCATCTGTGAAGCAGGAAGACTCTGTGCCAGTCCTGCGTGCAATATACCATTTCTCACTTGCTAACATCCTTAACGCAATCGCTTACATCCTTAGTGCAGAAGCTTTCCTCCTCAATGCAAAGGCTATCATCCGATAATCATCGCACTTGCATCCACGTAGCACTGCGTGGGCAGAGGCTACCAGCCAATAGAATTCGGTATAGCGTAGAGACTGAACACAGTTACGCGCGGAATACTCACGCTTTCGGAGGTGGGTAGGAAGACTGTGAGACTTGAGTGAGACTAGCGTGGTCCAACCCAAATGGACAGTAATTGAGACTTTACTATACGGAGCACAGCCCGTGCACAATGTGCCGCGCGTTCTCACTGGACAATGGGGGTGTCTGAGACATCCATTGGAGCGCACACAGTCCCTGAGGGAAGGGAAACGAGTGCGCTCAGAGCACCGGGTATAAGCCTGAAGTGTAGTCAATCCCCTTTTGTAAGTGAGCAAAGATGTCTGAGACTAGGGCGCAAGTGATGCACGCAGGACAACCGTGCACAACATTGGCTTGATACTACAAAGGTGCTCTAAACAAGAGGCGCAGATATGTTGCCTCGTTTTAGTGGGTATTCAGGCTAGTTCGGTCGGATAGTTGAAGACGCAATAAAAGCTACCGTTTGACCTCGAAGTCAGGTTGTCCGTAACATAAGGAGTGGAACAATCGCCGTCACAGCAGAATGGTTACCAATTACTACACGTAACGGCTTTCTTTATGCGCTGAAATGACACTTTTGTGACGGATCCGCAAGTCTAAATTGAACGTGGGGTAGAAGGTAATCATATTCCAAACAATTCGCCCCCTACGAAGCACACAGGTCAAATCTGACCGAGGTAGACTGGACAGCTCCCGGGTGGAATGATATAATCACCAATGGAGGGATGAAGGAGGCATGTGATTGATGTTTGATTGCAGCCTTGCAATTTCCTTTCAAAGGATCTGTTAAACGGTGAATTATATTACTTTCCTCCTTGTTCCGCAAGTACGCAGACATGTAATATGTTGTTGCGAAGGGATTACACTACAAGCAGCTGGTCTCGTGAAATAGGGGGGTATGGTGAGCCGTTGAGGTTATGAACCGTTTAGCAGAAGCTCGAGGTGCTATTGCCAATCTCCGCCACCTGTGGCGCAGGCGCGACATTACTCTCGCCCTGAAGGACCGACTTTTTACGCAGCCGTCTGTTCAACTCTCCTATATGGTTGTAAAACCTGGTCCATCAGGTCGACAGACATAAAGAGGCTCGTCACATTCGATAATCGCTGCCTTCGCAGCTTAGCTCATGTCTAGTGGGAGCACCGCGTGAGCAATGAGCGTGTTCGGCGTCGCGTATTTGCTGCAGGAAGAGCGAGTGTACTGATCAACACCATTATATCACGCACCAGGCTCCGATGGTTGGGCCACGTGTTGCGCATGCCAGCACACCGACTTCCGCGACGTGCACTGCGCCTTGTGGGTACGATTGGAAGAGGAGGAGGGGTGACCAAGCGATGACTTGGTCGAGAGGAATGAAAACCCTCACTTCGGAACTGGCGTCGCTTGGTGCAACCCGACTGCCTGACTGGGGTCCTTAGGAGGATGAACACGTTTGGTTGGGCACACTTGATGATATGGCTTGGAGCCGGCCCCAATGGCGTTTGTTTTGTGAGTGCCTTTGTCCATCCCCCTCCTGCTTAGCATCGCCCTCCAATCACGATCTTACCCTTTAGGCATAATATGACTCTTTCTACGGCACGACAGCCAGCTGTTAGCTCTCCGGAACGATGTCCATCCGTTACTGGGGACTCAACCGGTGTGCCACTGTTTGGTTTCCTTTTCTTGTCTTTTGTATTGCGGCACAATAGCTGAGGTGTTTTCCACCTGCAGCTAAGGTGTATAAGGATGAATGATGACGATGATGTAGCGTTAGTAACAGGTTGTGATCCAGTGGAGTCAGCAGTTGAGGTCACATATTTAGATTGGGTAGAAAGTCAGCGCAGTGGCTACAGAGATAGACTGACGACAAATGACCGCGAATATTCCAGCAGGAATCCCGGAGTGAGTACCTTCAGTCAATCTGTTCCTTCTGTAATTAAGATCTGTGTACATCAGCCTGAGCGTTATCTGTCACACCTTAGCGTTGTCGGGCTCGTAAACATGACCTCCTATATTCCGGTTGCACTTATGTCCGCATAGCCTATATGCCGTCATCCGGTCACCGTTATGGCATGGTACATTAGGGTGGTGCGTGATTTGTGTCTACTCAAACAAGTGAGGCAGAAGTACCGGTACAACCACTCATAACGGGCAAACTGTGAGGAATTAGAGGCAGTCAAAGTGGTAAACCGACAGCACTTTTGGTCACAGCTGCGATTGTGATTACCCCTCTGGGACGTTACACCCAGAGGGTATTCATAGAGCCGAGAGATGTCCGCAGGTATACATGTGGGCGGCTAGGCACAAAGTAAGAAACGGTTGAGAGACTAGTGAACGTTCGCATTCAATGGTTCTAAGGCAACTGCAGGGGCGTTAAATGCTTTACCGGCTGCTTTCAAAATGCAGACAGATTCAGTCGTTGTCAAATTCGATGTACAAGTGCATCGATAGGAGGCAATCGGGTACAGATGTAACAAAATCATAGCACGCGAGTAACACATTAGAATAAACACGCAAGATGTACCTGAAGCTAATCAGCTCGCAACAAGCCGACAGTCTGTAAGCCCCCAGATAGATACACCTTAAACCCTGTGTAGGGCACCTACCAAATGCTTGAACAATAACACAGGTTAACTGAACCTTGAGAGGATTTCACAGGACGTCTAGGGAGTAAACTTGTCCATTGCTGTTGGACGCCATCAGTCCATCAGATGCAAATGCACTGTTTTGGAGCGACGCAACCTTCCCATAGTCTACGGATTTCTATTGCACCGTCAAGAAACCGGACATCCGACCAGGAACGGCAAGCAAACTCGGTTCTGCATAGTCGCTCATCAGATCACAAGTCACATGGAACGAACAAGACAGCCGACTACAAATGTTACGGTGTGAGTGTTTCGGACTGTAGGCGGCCTGATAGATATGAACCACAGTGGACCATTGAGTGAAAGTGAAGTTCACGGTCAGGAGTGTGGGACGACATTGCACTTTTAAGGTACCAAATTGCTTATTGTAACATCCCCCTCTTTGTAAACACGTTCTCCAGACTCATACGAATGAAGCGACGGATCCACCTGCAAACGTTGCATAGGTTTAGTGGGCCGCATAGTTCTCCAGTGACTCCGTCGCATGGCTCCGCGCACGTCTCTGTCGGTTAAATACGCCCCACAATTTTTGGTAATTCAAACGTGTCCAGAAATATATCAGACGGCAACTCGAAAGTAGAAGTGATTGTTTGTTCGATCCGTCTTTTGCTTCGCTGATAAACGTGCCGTATGACAGACAATGTTCAGACAGACATCACGTACAGCACAGAGCATTTTCTTTATCGTGCCATTGCAGGTTCGGCCATGCATCCAACGCGTACACCGACTCCCCTACTAGAAAACGTCTGTTCACGCCTGACGCCAGTAGCCGTTGCGTAACCTTAGGGAGTACTGCATCAATTGGAGGACGTGTCTCACGTCCGAACATGGCTTCCGCTAGGGATCTGCCGCCTGGTAGATCGGGGTTTTGCGTAGCCCAGATTACTTAACAGGAACAGCTGTATGATCACCTCTGTGGGTCCTTCCCCCCACGTTTGATGGTATCCACGAATCTTTCTGCTTACCCGTTGGACTGAGGATGCCCCGGAGGCGACCGGCAGCGCTTGATGCAATTTCACTGGCAAAAACACCAACATCGTCGGTGATAATTTGCGAACGGTTGTCGGAAACCACGGTGTTTCCTGAACTGAACTGGGCAAATAACTGTTGTAGTTTTCCTACTGTGGCCGCTGTTGTAGTTGTGTTCATTTGATATACGTCCGGCCACATGGTATACACATCAATCACAATTCAAGAAAGCTGGTCTTGTAAGGGGCAAAGGGAAATCAAGGTGAATTCTCTCCCAAGGTTTAGAGGCTGGCATCCAGGATTGGATGGATTTTGTTTCGAAGTTTCGCTACTGAGCACATTTGCTACATGTGGCGACACAATCATGGATAGCGTTGCTGCATCCGACTAGGCAGAAAAATTGCCGGAAATATGTTCCGGCTACACAGCTCAAGACATTTTTTATTCACATGACACAGCTTTACCATTCAAAACGACGTCGGATAAAGGCTTTTTGTAAAAGGATAGAAATGTGCAGGTGGGAAAAGAAGCAAGGCGGGTATCACAGGTATGTTGTGCGCTACCACATTGGGGAGCGAGAACTGGCTGCACTGATTTAGAAATCAGCCAACACTCGAATTTTAAAATATAAACATAACAAACTACCGGCAGTTTACAAGGAAAATAAAAAGGCATGGATGACTGCAGCCATTTCCGAAGATTTAACAGCAAAATACAGAAAAAACGCAACATCATACCTTCTCCCGACAAAGCCTTTGCCCTCCGTAATTCCACCTACTTAATATCAAATTGCAGTTCCTGTCACCCAACACCACCGTGTTTCTTCAACCCTACGACCAGGGTGTCATTCAGACACTTAAATGGAAGTTTAGGAAAGAAACAGCGTCGTCCTCTTATAACGATCATGGAATCCCACAAAGATATGTCCGGAACTGATTTCATGAAACGAGTAAATTTATTAGACGTCGTGTTCTACATAGCTTCTACCTGGAAGAGGTGTAGAACTCAACCATCTCTGTGTTTTAAAGCGGGGTTTCATTGTATTGCAGAAATAGATTCTGAGAGCACAATGCAAACTTGACCTGAGACATATGAGCAAATTGTGCCTCCTTCCAACGCAATTGCTATGGATACTCTCTCAGAGTAATTGTTTGGATGCAAACTGACTGACAGCCATCTGGTTGATTCTGATTTCCAAATATGTCACACAACAGAAATAAACTGGGACCTGCCAACCACATCAATTTTAGCAGCTGAGGATAGGAACAATGAATCAGACTACCAGCAGGAGCAGGATTCTACAAACGTTCTGAAAACGTATACATACACAGACGCACAGAGTGAAGTTGATATTTCGCGATCCTACACAATACATAGCAGACACACTGGCATGCTTGCACTTCTTCTGGACGTGAGGGAAAAACTAAATTCCTTTCACTTCAATTACCAAGCAACAGAACACTATATTTGATATTTTTCATCTGGTGGATAATGATTATGACAATAGAAATGTATGATTTTAAAAGGTCGTAAATTTCGATTATTTGCAATGAACAATGAAAAATGATTTATCACGGGATAAAAGCAAGTGCTTGACACGTCCCGTAGGATGCTTGAGGTGAATATGCTGAACTCAAAATATGTCTGGGTCATCTATAGAACGTCTGCCGAGATGAATAGTTTGATAAGTAACATCAGTGTAAACTTAAAATAAATTATCGAGCGTAAACGTTCAGAAAGACACTGGGGTGCAGTGATCATTGAGGTAAGGAGTGAGAAAAGTAAAATATGGTCGCTCACTTAGGTCCATTTGATACATAAATCCTGTTGAAATGCATCCTTGGCGTAATCCACAGTAGGGGAGTTTAGGTAACAAAATGTTGGGAGCTAAGAGCAACATCTAATCGTTTTTTGAAAACATCCAAGGTAGGAGGGGATACAACTGAGTCTGGGAGTGCGTTCCAAGGTTTGCAAACCCGAAGGGAAAAGTAATTCCGTCGACACTCTAGACGGCTGGATTGTTCCTTCAACTTTAAGCAGTTACCCCTGAGCTGCGTGTTGTGGCTAAGTTTCAGCAAATGGCGGCATACGTGGTTGGGGTCACTCAATATTTGATACGCTAATATGAAATCACCGCGCAGTCTTCAATAGCGCCCGCTGCAAATTCCCAGCAACTTCAGCCTTCGTTGGTAAGAGTGATATCGCAGACCCAGCACATTCTTTGTTGCTCTCCGTTGTGGTGACTCTATCGCTTCTAGGTCACGCTTCAACCAAGGTTGCCAAGCTTGGATAGCGTATTCAGCATGCCGGCGCACGTAGGAATTGTGCATCATTGGGAAGATTGATGGGTCAAATCTCCCGAATGCTCTTCGCAGCATGCCGACATGCTGGTTGCCTCTTTTCGCAGCTACCTCAGCCTGTTTTGAACAGTTGAGGTCGCTCTGTACGATCACACCCAGGTCACGTTTCTGGGAGCTATTCTGCAGTCCGTTGGTCCCAAGTGAATAGGTGTAGTTATGTCTATGGCGTAATTGTACAACGCCACGTTTGTTTGCGTTGAATAGTAGGGCGTTTTGAAGTGACCAGTTCGACACTGTGTTAAGATCGCACTGGAGCCGTTCATGGTCTTCCGGTCCTCTGATCCTTCGCCATATCTTGATATCATCAGCGAAAAATAGGAAATCGGAAGCAATATATCTCGCCAAATCGTTAATGAACACCAAGAATAGACGAGGTCCAAGAACCGAGCCTTGTGGTACTCCGCACGCCACATCGATTGCATCAGACAATGATTCGCGGACTCTCACCACTAGCCGTCGTTCTTGTAGAAAATTGTCAATCCAACTCAGGATTGGGTCGCCTATGCCGTAATTTCGAAGCTTGTGAAGGAGAATGCGATGGTTTAAGCGATCAAATGCTTTTGAAAAGTCCAGGTAGATGACATCGACCCCTACTCCATCATCAACAGCTTCAGTCCAGCTATTACGTGCAATTAATAGTTTAGTATTAAGCGAACGCTTTTGACGAAAGCCATGTTGCTCTGGGGCTATTAAATTGTGGCTTTCCAGGTATTCCATCAGCGCATCTGCGATGATTGATTCCATCACTTTGGATAGTACTGGAAGTAGTGTTATTGGACGGTAGTTGGCAGGATCAGTGCGGCTACCTCCTTTATGAATAGGAGTGATGACCCCTCGCTTCCATACTGGTGGAATACGGTTCTCCTCTAGACAGCGCTGATAGAAAATAGCCAGTGGTGCTGCTAGATCACTAGCTACTGCCTGTAGAGCCTTTGGTCGGATGTTGTCAGCTCCGGGAGAACTGTGGATACGCAAGCATAACAACTTCTTCAACACAGCTTCCGCAGTGAAGGTGATGTTTTCTAAACCAAATGGTGGAGTATTAGCAATGAGGAGAATGTTTGTGCTCGTTACCTGCTGGAAAGTTTGGGAGTAATGAAGCCGTAGGAGATCAGCTGCTTCCATTGCTGATCGCGTGCACCCATCAGCCGTGACTAGTGCTGGAACCCCTCGCTTTACCTTTCGAAGGCCGTTAACGTGTCTGTACAGGAGTTTGCGATTCGTGCAGAATCGCTTCATTAACTTCTGCTGATGAGTGACCTTGTCTTCGCGGATCAGTTTCACACAGAAGTTACGATGGGTCACATATGCAGTCCAGGTTTCGGCATTCGGGCAGTCCTGGTGATCTCGCCATGCCAAATCCCTCCGGGACATACATTTACGTGTCCTGCTCCTCAGAAATGAATTACGCTTGTTTTTAGGTTTGAAGGACTTCTGCTCTGATGCGTGCGCTACCAGTGTACTAAACGTCCTTGTAAATGTTTCCCAGGCAACATCTGGGGGGCATTCGGTGAAGAAAGTCCAAGATGTATCCTTAACAAGCTTAGGCAACACATTGTAGTGTGTGACAGTATGCACTTTATCCTCCTCCTATACAGGGTACTCCGCATAGCAAATATAGTCAAAGAGTAGGGTAACATGATCACTACGACTCAGTGGTGTGCTTGTAACTATCCCGCTAACCATGAGTTCTTCGTTAGTGAGCACAAGATCCAGTATCGACGGCTTGTTAGCAGTTCGAAATCTGGTGGGAGAGGTTACGTGGTTGTACAGAGGGTGACTAGCAATTAGCTCTTGCAGGCAGGCTTTAAACTGCGTACCATCGGTTCCTGGCATTTCTATGTCGTGCACGTTAAAGTCTCCAGCGATAAGAATGTGGGTGTAGGACTTGTTCAAAGCAAACTGGAAAACGTGGTTCAGTTTGGAGTCCATTTCTGAAGTTGAGTTTGGTGGGCGATAAATCAGGGCTGGTAGGCATGCGTCCTTGTTTCGCAACCATAGGCGGCACCAAAGCAAATCGGGAGCTCGGATTTCCGGGTGGTCGATAACTTCACATCGGAGGTTTGTATTATAATAAAGAATCACACCGCCTCCCTTTCCGGTTCTATCGGTCCGAAGCAGTGACATACCGGGTAAACTGATCTCAGAATCGGTTATCTCAGGGTTTAACCATGTCTTTGTAATCATGATGAGGTTCCGCGGTTGTGAGGCATGGAGTTCTCTAAGTTCTGCCAACTTGCTTAGAAGGCCTTGGGCGTTTGTATACATGCAAGATAGGGATTTGGTTGTTAGGAGTTCATTGATAGATGTCAAGTTTGTGTTCGCTTTTAAGCCGGCCGTTAGATGGCCGGTAATTAATCGCTTTTTGGTTTATGTATTTCAGTCGTGTTGCATGGCATTATTAAGCGTTCCTGAACAGAAGTTTCACTGGTGCTGTGCGCGGTCCTCCTGTGTGCCGTGGGCGCGGTTGTGTTGGTCTCTCCGCAGGACTGTGCAAGTTCCGTTGATTTGCTTCCGACTTTTGGTCGTTCGCCTGCTGCTTTTAGCCGGATCTCTGTTGGCAGCCTAGCTCGAACCTTTAACCAGCTATCCAACAGAACTTTCGTCATTCCCTCGGAGTGTAGTATTACTTTAATTAGCCTTGGACCGCAGCCCTTGTAGTTAGGTGATGACGGAACTCTTGTCAGGGATTTGGCAATAACATTGTCTACAGAGAGTGCTTCGCGGATGTAGCACCACTGCTCTCGATCATGGGTTTGTGCATCGTGATCAGAAGAATGCAGAAGCTCAGGAACACCATGAACAAATATTGTTTTCTTGCTATCTCTACTAGCAATGCCGCGTTGGTCAACTGCTTCTTTTGGGCGATCTTTCCAAGGTAGCTCAGGCAATATGCGTACTCCGCTCGGTGAGTTGCGAAGACGGACTGCTGAGAGCAGGACGGCCTCTGTCTCATCTGCTGAGTTTAGTTTTACTCGAAGCATTCGAGGTTCACCAGAGTGCACTGAGTTCGGGTGACGCGCTACGCGTTGCAGCATTGCAGGCTCAACCCGAATGTTAATTGCCTCGCAGATGGAACTCCACTGGTTGCGATCGTCTTGCAACTTGCCTTTTATTGTTCTAGATTTGGATTCGGGAATATTGGTGCACACGAGAGTTAACGCAGCGTGATTTTGTCTTGCAAATGTTGTCTTTATACTTTTTGCCGGCAACTCGCGTTGTTTAGAGGACACTATTGGAGTTGACGGTGAAAGCTACTTTGCGCCACGCGTGCTCGGTACTGAAAATGGACCTATGTGTGTCCCTCCCGGTAAGTTTGTCGAGGCAATCGATGCGTACGTTACCTGCTTGTTATCTGCACCGGATTTCCTACGGCTCTGAGCTGTCGGCGTCATGAATGAATCTCCAAGTGAAGCCTCTATTGTTGGAGAAGTGGAAGCAGGCATGTTTGAGGCTTGTCCACTTATGGGAGTGAGGTTACCCAGTGGATTTAGAGTCACAGACGCTGCAGTGCGGTTGGAGCGTCTAGCTCTTTTCTTCGGTTTACATTCAGAGCTTACTTTGGCCGAGTGAGATATTATCGTGGCCGTATTTACCTCCGGGGGAGGGATCTTAGTATTTACTAATTGCGCGATTATTTCTGTCATTCTATCAAATTTTTTCATGAGCAAAGATAAGCAGTTGACCACTGGAATGACCTGACATGTTTGGCAAAACCAAATTGTGTCAGCAACTTGGTTTGTCTGTCTCACTTCTTGGACAGATTTGCCTGCACATTGTGGGCAGTATGATCTAATGCAGCTAGTACAGGTACTACTGATCTTAAGCAGTTTACTGCAGTTGTCTGCGCAACATAGGCGACTTTGAACCATTTGAATGCTATTCGTCCTCTTATTGTTTACAGCAAAGCCTATCTAAGCGCTCACCTTGGTAAGTGTACTTTTTCGCTAGGGGTGACGCAGGAACAGGTCAGAACACGCACACGAAGTGAGGGTTGTTCAACCGCACTAAGGTCAGTGCGGAGAGGCAGATGGAGGTCGTAACGCGCAGACTGTCGGATTCAGCGGTCAAGCGACTCGCAGTGGTACACACACACACACACACACACACACACAAAGCGGTAGCGTGTGTTAATCGGTCTGCCTTAAGCGACGATGCAGGTGGAGCGTTGGTAAGCGTCCCTAGAGCTGCTCAGTTGACGAGCGGAGCAAAAGGCTGTAAGTTTGTTATGCTGCAACTTACAGGGATGGTTGCCGCGTAGTTGGGGAGTCCACAACTTATTCTTCCGAATGAGACCAAAATCTTTTCCGAAAGGCCGGTTTGGTGTAGTTACACAAGTGGAATACGGCAAAGAATATGCCGAAAACTGAGAACTGGAGCAAGAGTATAATCCACACAGGTTAGATCCAGGAGAAGGAAAGCACTGAGTAGAGCTCGTCGACCTGGTTCGAACGAGCGCACGCACAATATTGTGTGGAGAGAATTGGAGTCGCCACAGAGGGCAAAGCGAGAGAAGAGTTACAGTGCGGTCGCACGGTAGGGTGTCACTGACTGTTTCTAAACTGTTGCTCACAATCTGTGAGATTATCGTATTATTATTACTCATCTATCCAACATTAGGCACCATTACTGAGATCGCAAATGACGGCGGCCTTGATAGTACGTTCGTGACAAACAAGTTCGCCGGTGTTCTGCAATTAACGTCACAGTGAATTACGCGTTGATTGCCATTTCTGACAACCTAACTGTGCGAAGCGGGGTTTTCTGCAGTGTCAGCAGCCGAAACAAAGGAACCAAATTAACTGGACCTAGGCAGCACAAATTAAGCGTCATTGTCTCCTATTTCCCACAAATGGAGCAGTCTCGTTGCAGATGAACACTCATGGTTGTCCGTAATTTGGCGTTCTAGTGCGCGTATGTATTATATCAATTTATATCTATCTTTTGGCGTAACTGGATTTTATTTTCAAGGCATGTGCAATCACAATTACATTAAAATTATTCACTCAAAACAATCTAAGTTGTAAAAGTTCAACAAAACCGCTCAGTGGGCAGGCGTACGATTATTAAACGCCGACCTGTCAACGGCGATACAAAGGTTGGGTACCACTGCCGCAGAGTGCACCCGCTCGCCATACCCCCCTATTTCACGAGACCAGCTGCTTGTAGTGTAATCCCTTCGCAACAACATATTACATGTCTGCGTACTTGCGGAACAAGGAGGAAAGTAATATAATTCACCGTTTAACAGATCCTTTGAAAGGAAATTGCAAGGCTGCAATCAAACATCAATCACATGCCTCCTTCATCCCTCCATTGGTGATTATATCATTCCACCCGGGAGCTGTCCAGTCTACCTCGGTCAGATTTGACCTGTGTGCTTCGTAGGGGGCGAATTGTTTGGAATATGATTACCTTCTACCCCACGTTCAATTTAGACTTGCGGATCCGTCACAAAAGTGTCATTTCAGCGCATAAAGAAAGCCGTTACGTGTAGTAATTGGTAACCATTCTGCTGTGACGGCGATTGTTCCACTCCTTATGTTACGGACAACCTGACTTCGAGGTCAAACGGTAGCTTTTATTGCGTCTTCAACTATCCGACCGAACTAGCCTGAATACCCACTAAAACGAGGCAACATATCTGCGCCTCTTGTTTAGAGCACATTTGTAGTATCAAGCCAACGTTGTGCACTGTTGTCCTGCGTGCATCACTTGCGCCCTAGCCTCAGACATCTTTGCTCACTTACAAAAGGGGATTGACTACACTTCAGATTTATACTCGGTGCTTTGAGCGCACTCGTTTTCCTTCCCTCAGGGACTGTGTGCGCTCCAATGGATGTCTCAGACACCCCCATTGTCCAGTGAGAACGCGCGGCACATTGTGCACGGGCTGTGCTCCGTATAGTAAAGTCTCAATTACTGTCCATTTGGGTTGGACCACGCTAGTCTCACTCAAGTCTCACAGTCTTCCTACCCACCTCCGAAAGCGTGAGTATTCCGCGCGTAACTGTGTTCAGTCTCTACGCTATACCGAATTCTGTTGGCTGGTAGCCTCTGCCCACGCAGTGCTACGTGGATGCAAGTGCGATGATTATCTGATGATAGCCTTTGCATTGAGGAGGAAAGCTTCTGCACTAAGGATGTAAGCGATTGCGTTAAGGATGTTAGCAAGTGAGAAATGGTATATTGCACGCAGGACTGGCACAGAGTCTTCCTGCTTCACAGAAGCGCCTAACTTCTGCTGTTCTGACTTGTAACTCTAACTTGCAGTTTAACAACTACATGACGTACTGGCACTTCAATAGTCGGTGATGAATGCTGTTGGCAAGCCGAATGCTGGCTGGGGTCGTTTCAAGTTTGCCATGAAGAATGCTTCTGCTGTTTGCTGTACACCCAATTTAAGACGTCCTGACTATGAAGGGATCTCTGAGGCTTAAATCAAACGGATGAAGCACGGAAACAGGTTCCAATAGGCTTTCCTAGAAGCGACGTCTGACATGAAGTCTCGATTTGACTGGGAACGTGGTGAATGTCAACTGCCCGTGAGCTGGAGAAAGCCAATGCTATTGCGAACAGCCGAGGGCTATTCAAGCTCGTCCGGAACGGGGGTCCGAGAAAGCCATCAGTAAAGATCCCAGTTTTCTGCGGTGGTGTGACATGTTTCTCGCGATCAAAATCGAAAATTCCGCGGAACTGCGGCGCTAGCATAGAATTCCGTGATTGCACCGCAAAGACTTAAATAAACAGAAATCGAGGCACGGTCGTCGTATATATATATATATATATATATATATATATATATATATATATATATATATATCTGTCAGCCGTGGTTCAAAACATAGGGATTAAAAGAAAGCCCACCAGGATACTTGGTGCTACTGTCTGAATGGTCGTGGTGCTTGTCAGACAGCATTTTGTAGGCGCTGGAGCTCTATTCAGCGTCTACCGAATTCACAGGGAACACATAGTTAACCGCCGACAATGTTGGCCAGTTTTGGAGTTTTTATTCATTCTCCACCAGAAAGCCAGCGTGTCTTCACGTTTTTCTCCATGTGGTTCTTCCGCCATTTTTCGATAGATTGGCCATTCGAATGCCAAAGCTGGGAAGCAAACCAGACCTGTAACCTCGGTATAGCTGCATGGGTCATTGAACAAGCAAATGAGCTCGTTGTTGTGAAGCATTATAATGGCTTTAAAAAGCGACCAGGTAGCCTGTAATGTCAGCAGTTCTTCGTCTTTTATGAGAGCTCGGGAGAACCAGAGTTGCAGGTTTGTTTGGATTATGCCAGACGCATAAAAGCTCAATCCCTCTGCTTGCAAGTCCTGCAGCCAGGTTTTCTCAGCGGCAGATTTCAGTGACATGGATAGATCGGATGTGTTGTAACTCATATCGCTTACCGAAGACTGTGATTCGGCAGTTTTCATGTGACGGACGATGTTGTTGCCAACGGTCGCAATGCAACTCAGTTGCCCCTTCAAAGCTTTACGTGTTGGTTAGTTGGTTAGAATATCCACGAGTTCACAAACACCAGCTGCGTCTCCAAACTGATGTTGTACAGATTGCAACGTGGCTGGCTAATGATGGGAATATTTGCTTTGATGTGCGACAGCTTCCAGCCAGAAGTTCCAGTTAGTGATAACCGGTGCAGGTGGGCCGGTCGGATTATCCACGCCTACCTGAGTTAGATACTTAGTGTATATATGGACAATAGAGTGGGTACACCGCGTGAGCAGACAGATGAGACATGTTTGCGTAATGGATAGATGCATGGGTGACACTGAGGTCGGGATAAAACCGCGGCCGTAGATGTGAGCGGGGATACAAATGGAGTTGGATAGCAGATGGTTGACAGATGGCAGAGGAATGTTACAATAGCCAGCTCGCTGCTTTGGCCTGTCTTCAGTATACAAGTATACTGATTACGACAAAAGCGAATTCAAAGTAGATTTCCTCGACATTTTGTAAATTCCGCGAGCTTTCTACCTTTCGCGGTATCGCGAAAATTGGGTTCTTTACCCATCAGTTATTGAGAAAATATCTGAGAAAGATGGACGGTAGATCCATTCTCAGCCCCCATCTACTCTCTTGTCGGGAGGATCCTTATGAAGAACTGTTCAGCAGGTCTGCTGTGATTGTCACCTGCCGAGTCGCCTAGGGCGTGAGAAGTAGATGTCACACCTCCAACTTTGGACAAGAGTCCACATGATCTCTCTGTTTGAAACGAACCAAGGCTGCTGAACCCGACGTCGTTCCTTCATCTTTGATAAAAGCTGGAGTGGATTCTTGGTGCTCTATTCAGCACGATTTGGGACACTGAATATATACCCTCAGACTGACGAATGTCAACTGTCTTGCGCGTCTTCAGCGTACTTTGTGCGCGGGTATCATTCTTCAACAAGATACTGGTCTCCGTGGGAATCCAATCACAGAAGCCAGTTTGGATTCCACCTTGGTCGTTTCTGTATTGACCACATATTTAGTCTACACCATTTGTTAGAGCACAGACACACCTACAGACGACCGACTATGGTGGTTTTCCTTGACTTGAAAGCCGTATAGAACTCTGTTGATCGATCCAGCTCTCGTTACTGCCTATCCATGAAGGTATAGGACTAGTTAATACTAGTCCGAGATGATGCGCGGAATTAAGCGCGGATATCAGAAGGCAATTGGAGTCGGACACAGCGGACTGTATTCGATGGGCTACAACGAGAAGCGGACGGATGAAGCGAGGCAAGAGCGTACACGTGAGCGCGGGAACTTACAAGGCAGTTGTGTGTCGAGCCGGTTGTAAGATTAAAACAAGAAGGAGTAATGTACAATCGGTCAACAAGTAAATTGTACACGAAAGATAAGAGTTATCTTTTTGGGCGCTACAGAGCTCCCCCCTAGAAGGCTGAACATAGAAAGCCTTCGAAATCGAAAAGGAATGTTGAAACGAGGTTCGTAAGGCGAAATCGTGCCGAGTAAAAATGGGCGTGTATTCGTGTAAATGGGGGTTCGTCGGAAGTCGGAGTCCGCTGTGCCGTTTATGATTTGTTATTTATTGAATGCAGGGCAGGGTGCATTTCGGCGAGCCGTTGGAGCGGGCTTGTCGGACTACAAATACTGGCTAGCCCAGAAAAAGGCCGACAGGACCTCAACCTCCGCTGCTGCCAAACGGTGCGCTTGGGAGTGGTCTCTCCCCCCGCCGCACCTCGCCCCGCGCCAAAACGACCCTCGTCCCACGAAGAAAACGACCATGGTCCCACGGAGAAGCGACCCTCGTCTCGCGGAGAAGCGATCCTCGTCCTGCGAAGAAGCGATCCTCGTCCCGCGAAGAAGCGATCCTCGTGTCGCGGAGAAGCGATCCTCGTCCCGCGGAGAAGCGACCAGGGTTCGCGTCAGGGTCCTCGTGTGGGCCAGTCGATCGAAGGGGAGGGTTGGGGCATGTAAGGAAGAGAAAATAGAAAAACACGCGCAGAAAACGCCAAAAAGAACAAACGAATGAGCTGCGTGTTTAAATATTTTTTGGTTTTTGAATATTTTTTCGAAAAAGGTTTTTCGGGGGTTTTTGATATTTTTGTTTGTTTTCAAAACGTTAGGCGACCAAAAATGGGGCAAATATATACAATATCTACAAAGTTAAAAGTATTTACACTGTACATAGTCGGAGAAGCGAACGGGCTTACGTACCTCCCGACCACGGCGATTGGTCGTGGGAGGCGGCGGGCTAGGTTCGGGTGATGTCGGGACTGCTGAAGCTTGCAGACCGTGATCGTGGTCTGGTTGGACTTCACTAGCATGCGGAAAATTGGTACGGTGAGTTGTGACGTCGCACGATGCACTACTAGACGAAGTAGGCGGGGTAGTTTCTTCCATAAAGGCGGGTTTCAGACGGTCGATGGTGACGACTTCGTGTCGACCACCGCGGTCAATAGTGTACGCCTTACTCGCACGATATACCACCTTGAAGGGTCCTATGTACGGCGACTGAAGAGGCTGTCGAACACCGTCTGCGCGAAGAAGGACGTGTGAACAAGTAGACAGCTTCTCGGGCACGTACACTGGTGTCTTCTGCGATCGAGGAGCGGGTGGACGTAGCTCACGCATCTGGTGAGCCAATCGGTCAGTGTAACTTCCGTAGTCAAAGGTGGAAGTACATGGGGCTGGTGCTACCAGCTGTCCGGGCAACCGCAGCGTGCAACCGTAGACTAGCTGCGCTGGTGTGGCGTCGAATTCGGTCTTAACCGTGTTTCTTAAGCCTAGGAGAACGAGGGGAAGCGTTTCAGACCATGAAGGATCTGCGTGCGCACGTAGCGCTGCCTTCAACTGGCGGTGAAAACGCTCCACCATGCAGTTAGCGGCCGGATGATACGCCGTCGTCTGGACGTGGCGACAGCCTAAATCCGTAAGCAACGTGGCAAATGTCGACGAGAAATGTGACCCTCGATCGGTGGTCACGATGGCAGGACAGCCGTATTGAGCTACCCAGCGCTCCAGAAAAGCTTTCGCTACTGTTTCCGAGGAGCAATTTGGGATGGGGACGGCCTCAGGCCATCTAGTAAATCGATCGATGCAGGTCAGTAGATATACGGAGCCTTTGGAAGGCGGCAGAGGACCTACGAGGTCGACGTGCACGTGATGAAAGCGTGCGTCTGGCGTCGGAAACGTGCCTAATGGGCTTCTCGTGTGCTTGTGCACCTTCGCGCGTTGACACGGAAGGCAAGCAGCTGCCCAGGTACGGACGTCCCGATTAACATTGCGCCAAACGAATCGTGCGGTTACGAGTTTAACCGATGCACGAACGCCTGGATGAGACAAGCCGTGCAACGCGTCGAACACGGTCTGCCGAAACTCGCGTGGGACGACTGGGCGCGGCGTGCCCAGAGATAAATCGCAGAGTATAGTGCCGTCTGATGATGTCAGCGGAACGGGTCGTATGTCCAATGAGGGAGACCTGCGTAGTAGATCAACCTCAGGATCGTTGAGTTGCGCTGTGGCCATGGCTGCCAAGTCGATAGCAGTGCCGGCGTCAGCGGAGATAGCTTGAATGCGGGAAAGTGCATCGGCGACGGCGTTGTGCACACCTGAGACATGCCGTATATCGGTCGTAAACTGAGCGATATAGTCAAGGTGGCGCGACTCTCTAGGAGAGTATCGGTCGGTAGTCGAGCCGAGCACGTAAGTCAGGGGTTTGTGGTCGGTGAAGACGACAAAGGAGCGGCCTTCTAGGACGTGTCGAAAGTGACGTATCGCTAGATATACGGCTAGTAGTTCTCTACCGAACGTGCTGTAGCGAGATTCGGTAGGTTGTAGGCGTTTGGAGAAAAACGCTAAGGGCTGCCACGTGTCGGCTACGCGTTGCTGCAAAACAGCGCCGACTGCCACGTCCGAGGCGTCAGTACTAAGGGACAGTGGGGCGGTCGGATCGTGATGCGCTATGGAAGCTATGTTGGCGATAGCCTCTTTCAGCGACTTAAAAGCAGCGCGTGCTGCGGTAGGAAATTCGAACTTCTTGAGTTTCCCTCGGAGAAGGTCCGTGAGGGGTTGCATCAGAGAGGCGCAGTTGGGTATAAATCGACGGTAAAAGTTGACAAGGCCATCAAAACGCCTGAGCTGTTTGAAAGAATGAGGCTCGGGGTAGTCGATAATGGCTTGAATTTTATCCTGCAGTGGCACGACGCCTGCAGAAGAGATACGATGGCCCAGGAAATTAACTGAATCGACACCAAACGAACACTTTTCTGCGTTGATCGTCACCCCGTGTTGAGATAAACGATCAAAAAGTGTTCGTACGTGGCGTATGTGCTCTTCTCGTGAAGAGCTTGCGATTAAAATGTCGTCAAGATACGCGTAAGCGAAGTCTAAACCGCGACAAACTTGGTCGATGAAACGCTGAAAAGTTTGCGCGGCGTTCTTTAGGCCAAATGGCATGCGCAGAAACTCGAACAAACCAAATGGAGTCGTCACGGCAGTTTTAGCGATGTCCGCCTCGGCTACCGGAATTTGGTTGTATGCGCGTACCAAGTCGATTTTGCTGAAGATACTTTTACCCGCCAGACTGGCGGTGAGATCCACTATGTGTGGGATCGGATAGCGATCAGGCGTGGTTACCGTATTCAAGGATCGATAGTCGCCGCAAGGACGCCAGTCCCCCACAACCTTCTTCGGGACCATGTGCAGAGGCGACGCCCATGGGCTGTTGGACGGTCTGACGATACCAAGTTGAAGCATGTGGTCAAATTCGGCTCGTGCTGCCCGTAGTTTGTCTGGAGCAAGCCGTCTTGGCCGTGCGCTAACTGGTTGACCGCGCGTAACTATGTGGTGAGCGACCTCTGTTGTGACTGGTGGAAGCTCTGCAGCCGGTCGAACCAGTCGCGGGTATTCGGAGAGGAGGCTCAAGTAGTCGGACGGTGCGTCTGCGATCCGAAATACAGGGCTGATTATCGGGGCATCTGAAAGGACACCATCAACCCCTAGTTTCGTATGATCATCTAAGATTCTGTTGCGACCCGCGTCAACAAGCAATCCGAAATGGCGAAGAAAATCGATGCCGATAATTGCGAAAGGTACTGACGCAACCGTGAAAACCCAGTGAAAGTCTCTGCGGAGACTTAAATCTAGGTTCATCATGCGCTGACCGTATGAAGCTATCGGAGAACCGTTGGCCGCACGCAAATTGTACCTAGGCTCC
Source organism: Dicrocoelium dendriticum (assembly GCA_944474145.2). Taxonomy (NCBI): domain Eukaryota; kingdom Metazoa; phylum Platyhelminthes; class Trematoda; order Plagiorchiida; family Dicrocoeliidae; genus Dicrocoelium; species Dicrocoelium dendriticum. The sequence continues at coordinate 105,027,969 of OX104063.1, read as the reverse complement.
GAGTGCTTGTCGCTAGCGGTCGCTGGGATGACGCTGACTTCCGCTCCCGTGTCGATGAGGAAGGTGATGGAAGAACGTCGATCCTTAACGTAAAACAGTCGGTTTGCTTGGTTATTGAATGATGCGTTTGTAGTGCTAGTACGCGGGCTATTCGTTTTCCCTGGGTCGTGCCTAATGCAGGGAGCCCGACAACGTCTAGCTCTTCCACCGTATTGGCGGTGATACCAACATACTTCTTCGACGGGCTTGACATTATCTGACTGAGAACTTGTAAGGAAAATGTGGCGCTTTCGTGCCGAACGTGACGTACTCGGTGCAGGCACAGACGAGCCGCAATGAACGGTAGCCAAAACGTGGTCAGCATTTGACCGTGGCACCCGCTGCTTCGAAGCCTTCATTGCTGCTATCCTGCTGCGAAGTAGCGCAATTTCCTCGTCTTTAGAGTCAGATCGGTCTAGCGACTGGGAACAAACATGGGATTCGGTTTTCATCGGTGAGAATACGTCACCGGAGTTACTGGTCGTCTGCTGCGGAAAACGTTCGAACGCAGCGTCTGCCTTGGTAGCTAAGTCTTTCAAGGGTGCATCTATAAACATGGACAGCATTACCGGCAATGGCTCTGGGAGACGTGCAAACCACAGCTCCTTTATCCCTTCTTCGCTCAAGAATAAGGGACCAGCGATGCGCTGAAGTTCGCGGAGCAATGCCGACGGCTTGCGATCTCCAAGCTTGAGACCATTGAGCTGCTCAAATCGTGTTCGTGCGCTGGGTCGTAACTCTTTCAAAATCGCTTGCTTCATCGTTTCATACTTTGCCTCATTCGATGGGCAGAGTAGAATGTCCTCAATCAGCGTCACTACCGACGGAGGAAGGCGTGGGACGAGCTGATTGTACCTTGGACGGTCCGCCGTTATGCCCTTATTTTCTAGTTCGATCTCGAATATCTTAAACCAAACTTCTGGACTGTGTTCCATGAAACTTGGAACAGCCAAAGTAAGCATGGTTACGCTGTGAAACGACTCAGATGCCACTCTCGAAATGTGAGTCGAAAGATAAAGAACGAACAAAATACGATAAAAGTACCAAAATTACGCAAGAAACAAATGAATATAGGTATATAATCGAGAAAAAGGAACGAACTCACCAAAAAATACAAACGAGAAAAAATGTTGAATTCGCGCGTGCGAATCGGGGTCACCAATTTGTAGGACTAGTTAATACTAGTCCGAGATGATGCGCGGAATTAAGCGCGGATATCAGAAGGCAATTGGAGTCGGACACAGCGGACTGTATTCGATGGGCTACAACAAGAAGCGGACGGATGAAGCGAGGCAAGAGCGTACACGTGAGCGCGGGGACTTACAAGGCAGTTGTGTGTCGAGCCGGTTGTAAGATTAAAACAAGAAGGAGTAATGTACAATCGGTCAACAAGTAAATTGTACACGAAAGATAAGAGTTATCTTTTTGGGCGCTACAAAGGGCGTGCCAGCTCAAGTCCTTTTCATTCAGTTTCTTTTTCGTTCCCACCTGATTAGTTTATCGCACTTTCTTCTTACCTCCATTTTCTTTACATTCCACTCGCATTCAACCTCATTTTCTTGCCATTGGTATTTGTTGTTATCCTGGCAATGTGAGTCATTACAACAGGATCCACCGCACTTTGTTGTCTAGACCACAGTTGTTTAGTTGAACCGAACTACAAATAGTGCTTACAACGTATCCCTGGTACTGTTTAGTCGTTAACAAATTTTTCTCAGTTGAGTTGTAGAACTATGCGTAGAGGCCAGGTAAGTTGTTGTCTCGTCTTCTATGAAGTTGATTCTGATCGTTTAGTGATAAATGAATTCAGCGTTGAAAACGCATCGATAAAATACGCTGTTAGTCATACTTTGCGATTTCCTATTTTCGTTGCTGTATCACTAACTCAGCGTAGCCCACATAGTCCACTGTACAGCATATTTGCTTACCTATAATCTCCGCGACAAGATTGGACCTTAATATGATGATACCTTCTGCCTACCCCTTGGACCGAATTAGCTACGCTGGGTGACACTTTCCAATTGCCTTTAGATTCACTTATACAGGACAGGTCAATGGTTGGGAATGAGATCAACTCATTCTCAATATCCTCTTAGGCGATTGGGGAGAGGTCGCCGAACTTCTTCCTATAAACATTAGTCATGGGATACAGCATGTGTACGGGTTATTGGCTCACAGCTAGATTGGTGCAGGACACTAGTAAAACGCGCTGTCACTGATGGTGGGAAAGCACTCCTCATCTCAAGCCAGACAGTCCCTGGTTAGAGTGGTGCAAACCAGTGGTTGCAGGTGCGTAACCTGGTTAGCGGCATCTGCTTCTAAATTTGCCTGTCACTGCAGTCTCCACAGGACGACCGCGCCTACAGCTGCGTCATGGGTGACATGCGCTGCACCACGCAGTTCTCAACAGATTCGTTCGGTCACATAATTGTGGGATAATCCCTTCAATTTTTCTGTCACATCTTCGGAAATACACCCAATCCATTCGTATCGCCTGGTTTTATCCAACGTAATCTTTCTGAAGTAACTCCAACGATACGCTCTTGCTCAACAAACGGCTTCTTAGCCAATTCATTTGGTAACTCAGACGCGTGTAACCCGGTTTTATAAGTTCTCTCCGTTCAACGGAGCATTTAGGCTACCAGACAAGATGTAACAGTATTGTGCATAACTGTACACCGTCGCTACAGGCTATTATGTCGTTCTGCTTTTAACACTGTATTTTTTGGTGCGTCATGCTGCACAAGGTCTGTTTGAATTTGCTCACCCATGCGCCGAGTGACGCACAATTACCATACCCGCTGCCAAAGCGACAGTTCCCGCATACCAGGGGAAACAATTAATGCAACTAAAGGCGGTGTAACCAGCGTAGCCTACAAGAGTGTACGAACCATTGAGCCATGGGTTGGAGAAGATTGTCGGCGGACTTCTGGTGCACAACAAACTCAAAGTCTATCGTAGCTCAGACAAGCGGTCCACAAAAGTCATCGAAGAAATCAGGTGCTCGCTCTATGCAAAATTACCATGACGGAGTGGACATAAACATACAACTGATCGCACAGCGCAGTGTGGCGACAAATAGTTGGTGGTTCTCTGACGAGTGTTCAGACAGTCCCATAGTTAGGGTTATCCCAACTCTTACAGTGTGGTGTGATACGTTGCCTGTTACGTCAGCAGAGTAAAATAAGCTGGTCACTGTCTTGGGGTGGAAAATCGCTGAACTTGTTGCAGATTAGTGTATTACGCGGCCCTGATCCCCGATCTGTGAAACTAAATAAATAAATAAATAAATAGTATATTCTCTGTAAAAACTATCTCGCGAAAATACTACACAGACCGGTGAAAAACTGTGGTGACGACGGACGGTTGAACGGTGTCCCAAGTTTCATGGAGTGCCGCAAAGTATGAAAAGCTGTGCGCAAATTGCGCCATCATCTCTACTATTAACTGAAGAACAACACATGCCTTCTACAGGCATCGCAACTAACGGTGTTGCACATCAGTAGCTTTGGCTTGTCTCCAACACAGGACAATACGAATTCACCCACACGACAAATCTCCGCAGAACCAACAGTTACTACACAACCAAAAGGCGATGACGGTGATGTGTTCACATGTCCCAGAATCAAATAGGAAGTCGCTAAAAATACGCAAGTCGAAACGCAAAACTGCCAAGCTAAGATAAGCTGTACACGCGGACTGAAAGTTATCCAAACTAATCACACGTCTTTCACGAAACCCATCATCTCAGCACGCAGGGGCACCTGGGTTACTGCGAGTAACATATTACAACATATAGGACTTTGAGGATGTTTCATTAGTAAGCCACACTCCAGAAAACTTTTCTGTCGGTCGCTGTATTTTTGCAGACAAGCCATGGACAGAGAGGCAGAGGCTGAAATTCTACCCGATCACGTCAGGTGAGCCAGACTCGGTTGTTCCCACTTTAGATCAGCGGAATGTGTGAACACCCGTATCACATCAACAGACTGGCAGTGTTTGTGCGACCGGCCCGTAGTCTTAAGAATCACAAGCCTGTCTTGTACTCCGAGGTTGCGGGTTCAAAACTACGTAGTGACTGAAAGAACCACGAAATATCCTTAGTCCACATGCGACTGATGATAGTTACGCGGCAGCGAAGCTTCGATATTACGTAGCGGTGTACTGCCCATACCCATTTTCACTACTTGTGTTGGTCGCACGTAACGAATCGAACTCTTTACGCATCAGCAAATATAATAATACTTCACCAACGCTCAATGGCTCTAATCTAACCTGTCAGAACTGCGCTGTTGATATGCGACAACTTGGTAGACCATTCTAGTGACTGAAATTTGGCTGTCAAAAGACATGATAGATCTTGAAATTTAACTGAAATGTTAATCCTTCGGAATTATCGTGCATCTCGTGGTCGTGTTGGTGTTGCTGTCTACTGCCGAGATTGCCTAAATGGTGAGGCCCTTACTGAACATCCACTTGTTATTCACGACATCTTATTTTGCCAGCTGCAACTGGTAGGTCGCTATGCTGGACCTCACAATAAGACGCTTGCCACTTAGCAGTTGTCTGTTGGCCCTAAACTCCTCTGCAGGCACTGTTGACATTCTGTTGGACGCTCTCCACTATAATGCTTCATCAAACACCTCGCACTATCTTATAATGCTATATATTGATCGTGGTTAAAGGTGGAGGTCAAGAGTGATGGGGTCCGACAAAACCTCGCAGCACGAACGCCACTGAGGTTCGCTTCTAGCCATTTCCACAAGTGCATCCATCCAAACATGTTCATCGTCTTTCGGACCCCAACCAGGGAGCCGAGACGCTCCATTGAGGCCAGCTTCGAAGTGAGGGCCTTCGTTCCTCTCGAGGAAGTCATCGCTCGGCCAACCCTCCTCTTCTTCCATCCACACCCTCGGCGCGCAAACAACGCACGTTACTGGAGTCGGTGGGATGACATGCGTAACATGTGGCCGAGCCATCGGAGCCTAGTGCGTGAACTAACGGTGCTGAGCGGTTCATTAAATTTCATGTGCAGTAAACAAGGCATCGAGCACGCTCGTTGCTCATGCAATGTCCCCACCAGATGTGAGCTAAATTGCGAAGGCATCGGTGGTCGAACGTAACTACCCTCTTTATGTCCCCTGACCTAAGGGGCCAGGTTTCACAACAGTATAGTAGGCTCGAACGCACCGCTGCATTGTACACTCTACCCTTCAGAGCGAGAGTGATGACGCACCGGCGCCATGAGTGGCGAAGGTTAGCAAAAGCACCTCGAGATTCTGCTATACGGTTCGTGATCTCATCTTCAGTCCCACAGGCGCTGACACCCCTTCCCATATAGTTGAATTTCCGAACGGCTTCTAGCTGATCCCCACCACGAGTCAGCAAAGGAGGCGGTCCAGGCCAAGCTTGGAGGAAAGCTTTGCACTTCGAGGGTGCAAAGCAAAGCCCGAAACGGCTGAGAGCTAGGACTAATCTGTCCAGTGCCGCTTGGCACGTCTGGAAGCTGTCACAGATTAGGGCAATATCGTCAGCATACTCCAAGAATTCGTTCTCCTGGGAGCTGATCCACACCAGCTAAGTCGTGTCCTGTAAACGCGATTTCCATGACTTCATCAATAGCGAAGTTGAAGAGGAAAAGTGACAGCAGACATCCTAGTCTCACACTGCTGTAGCTCATAAAAGGTGACGACAGTTTGCCGTAAGCCCTTACTCTGCCTGAGTTAAGGCGTATAATGCTCGGATAATATTTACATATTTCCCAAGTACCTCTTTTATGAGTAGACGGTCCCAAAGTACAAGTCTATCCACCGAATTGTATGCACCTTTGATATCGAGGAACACGACAACGCTGGGCCGCCAATATATGTGACGGTACTCCAACAACTGACGCAAAGTGAAGATGTGGTCAATGCAGCCACTCCCTCGACGAAACCCGGCTTGCTCTTCACGAATCTGGCTTACACAAGTGCTAGTCAGTCTGTGAAGAATTGCAGTGGCAAACCATTTGGAGGCGATGGAAATCAGACTGATTCCTCTGTGATTGCCGCATTTTGATTGTGAGCTTCCCATGAAATTGGAACTATGACGGAGCGGCTCCAGTCGGTTGGGACAGTTTTCTGCTCCCACCGTTTCACTAGTAACTAGTATAAATCATCCACAAGAACAGGTCCCCCGAATTTGAAGAGGCCTGGAGGTATATCATCTGGTCCCGCGGCTTTATTTAACTTCAACAATGTGAGCTGACGTTCGACTTCTGAGCGAGACGATGGATCGAAAGGGATAACCCACGGTGCAGGGCGATTAGTGGCCGGCGAGAAATCTAACAATTCCGGCCGACTGCATTGCCTTTCAAAGTGCTCAGTCCAACGCTCCAAGCGTTTTGACAAGTTGTGGATAGACTGTCCACTCTCGTCACGTATAGTTTCACTAACATCCTTTCACCTGCTGCCCGTTTCCAGTATCAGACGTAATAACTTACGATGGTTGCCAAGGGCAACTGCCACTTTTATCTCTGACGCACGATGAGACCACCAAGATTCGCGGTCTCTCTTCAGGCTAGCACAGAGCTGTTTGCGAGTTTCATTGTGTTCGCTTCCAGCCGGAATATGCCGGCGTGCATCGATAAGTTCCAGAGACTGCGAAGAGACCCAAGGTCCATGTTCGCGATTGAACTTACAACATGAGGATTTTCCTGCTGCTAGTAAGGACTGGTGAATATTAGACCGGTGAGCTGTAACTGCATCCAGTGAGCGCTTCCTCAACTCGCATGACAGCCTAGTTTGATACACACTCAGAACAGCTGGTTTTGCCAATTGGCCGGTGTCAATGCGTTCGCAACGTCGTCTTGGGCGTCCACCAAAACGCATCCGCAGCTCAGCACATACAAGTGCATGGTCGGTGTCTACACATGTGCTCCAAATCGAGCGACAGTTCTGGACGCAACCTCTCCATCGGTAACTTATCGCAATGTGGTCGATTTGCGTCCATAGCTGGTTCGAGGCTGGTGGGTGTCAAGTCACCTTCCGGTGGTTGTTATGTCGAAAATTATTGCTCTCAAGAAATAAGCGAGCATCTGCACACAAATGTAGTAACCGCTCACCGTTATCATTACCGGAGCCTGCACCTTGTTGGCCGCCCAGATGTAGTTCATCGGTGGATAATTTTCGAAGTTCAGCGTTCAGCTCCCCAGCCAACACAACAGTGTCCGAGATTTTTCTGTATGGAAGGAGCTCGTTCAATTAGCAATAGCAATCGTCTTTTAGCGAATGGTTGCTAAAGTTTGTGGGTGCATAAGCAGCGATGACGAATAGACACCTTTTAGTCCCGCGCGACTTCAAAGCTTTGAACGAGCCGGCCAATCGGACCGCACACCTCCGGCTACTGATTAGAATCCAGTCAACCAGAGCAGCTTCAGCCCGGGGACTCAGGTTAATACCAACATCGACTTGGCCGGTGCTCGAAGCTGCATCGTCACCGGATGGGCGCAGTGAGAAAGTGCTGCTGGTGTCACCTGAAGGGGATCGCAAAGTGAGCACAGAGCTCGAGTCTTGTATGCGGGTCTCCGATAAGCAGCAGATATCGCTCAAGAGGGTCTCCAAGGTTCTGGCAAGTGCTGCCTGTTGACAGATCTGTAGCAATATGCACACATTGAGGCAGGCCAATCTGAAGGACGATCCAGGGCTCCAACTAGGAGCCGATGTACTGGGCTTGACAGCTTTGTTGGACATGGGTTTGTCCACAGGACAGGATTGGTGCTCCGCGTTCACATTTGAGTTGAAACTAGAAGCCTAGCAAAGCATGTTGGGGGAGGGCCAAGTATTGGGAGGTTGAAAAGAGGGGGATAAAATTGAAGCTGGAACGGGACGGTAAGGTAGAAAAAGTGTATGAGGGGGAATAAGAAGATGAAAAGGCTTAAGCAGTAGCATCCAAAAGCCTATCCACCCTGCTCGATGAAGCTGATCGGGCACCGTTGATTATCCTCTGTGAGGGCCAGAGCCTCAAGCAACTGCGTGGACAGGATACTGTCACGTTGCCCAGGTCTATACAGGAGAACGATTAGCGTTCTTAACCAAAGCCTTTGGTTCAAATACCTGACCGTAAGGCAGCGGGTTTGACGTTGGGCTACAAGGAGTCCGTTTTAAGTAACAAGTGGCCATCCTCACTCCAACCCCAACCTGGAGGACCAGGAGGTTGAGTGTGTCTGACATCTAAGCATTGACCAATCTGGTATGAGTGGCTATTAAGGTGCAAAAGAAGCACCACCCAGCATAGCCCAATGGATTGTTGAGGCACCCAAATCATCGCACCACGGTAAGGTCCAGCCTTATTGCGATGGGGCGAACACTCAAGGGACCGACAAAAGGTGATCGCCTTAGACAGATGGCAGCTATGACAGGTAGGATTGTATTGCCGTCTATTCCAAACTTTACAGCGTAGTGACAACTGTTGAATGTGACTTCCAGCTGCAAAGCTCAACGAATGACGCATAGAATGAATAAAAATGTAAAATTAGCACGGTTATGCAAACAGCGTCAAGAGTTGTACCATCTTTTATTATATATTGTACGACGAAACGCAAGCGGTACACTTAAAGCGAACAATTGTTTTCGATTTATTTATCATCAAACTTGGTGGAGAAATATACGTTGAGAAGAATTCATTCGGGAAACAGAGAGTAAATATTGATTGAACAAACATTTTAAATGGTTAACTTGACGTATCACGTGGTCAAGTGACTAAAGGCATGTGACACCACTGAGTGAGGTCCGACCCATCTTTATTACTGGCTGGCCAGGGTAGTTGTAATGCTTGTACATGTTGCTTCTGAATGCATAGATTTGGTTTTGTCAACCTGATACTTACTGCTTCAGTGGTAGCAAGTAGCCGAGCCCCTGACCGATGGTGTGGCTGCGATTGCACTCGATAGAGGATCTGAAACGACTTGCGCTTATTAATCAGGTGCCCGGTGCAGAGCAGGTGGTTAGTTATGTCAATCAACTTACTTTTGTCCCATTGGGTTACAAACGACGTTGGTAAATGTTCCTTGATTCGGTTTTCCAAGTGCCTGGTTGTGCGCCCAATGTACCTAGCCCCACTGCAGCAGGTGGACCGGTAGACTACCAATGACTGGCGCTGCTCAGGCATCCTGTCTTTGAAGCTAGGAACAAAGAGCGAACTGCCTGTAGAAGGGAACTTAGTTGAGCTGCATTAAAGGTCTTTAGGCAAGCCTGTATCAGTCGTCGTGTGCATACCTCAGCCGGCATATCACCTTTAAAGGGAAGCTGGAGAAATAGCTGTTACCTCTCTACCGTTGGCCTTGGGCTACTTGGTTTTATATGAACGTCAATGAAATGTTCTGAATAACCGTTTTCGAGAAGTGTTTGTTTGATTCGCTTCATTTTCTCTTCAATTGTATCCTCACTACAGATCTTCGGTGCACGATTGGCCAGCGTACCTACCAGTGTTTTTCTCCGGCTAATTGCACAAAACTCCGGAATTGTGGGCATTGGCCTGTCCAATACGGCTTTCTATATACTCCTATCTTAATTGATCCGTCTTCTGGGCGCTTTAAGCTTGCTCCCAAGAAGTGCATTTGGTCAGATTTTGTTCTGTTCTCCGAGCTGAACAGTTTCGTTGCAGACGTTTCATCACCAGTCGTGGTGACTTCCTCAGTGCGTTATAAGTAAACTGAATTGTTTTGTCGATTCTTACCGGTGAGCGAGTGACATTTGAACCTGCTCAGTTCGATTCAGGTCCCGTGATCATTGCTTGTTCTCAGTGTGGGCGCCGCCTCTTCCGATTCATTTGCCAGATGATGCACGTAAAATCTTTTCTCGCAGCTGCCTGTATATCGGATCTAAATCGATGCGTTGGTTTATTGAACTGACTGTAGAAAACCAGGATTCAAGGAATTCTCTTCCTTTTTTGGTCCCTCCTCGAGCTAGTATCTCTGTTTTCTCCCAATCAAATGCGTGCCCTTCTTCATCAACGTGTGTCGAGACCAAGGATGATGGGTAATGGTTTCCACAGGCTCGCTTGTGTGCTTGCAGTCTTGTAGACAATTTTCTTCCCGTTTGGCCCACATAGTTCTTATCACAATTTTTACACTGTATCTTGTAAATGACGTTCCGGCGTTCGTGTGTACTCGTCTTCCCTTTCGGTCTAGCTAGGGTTCCTTTCAGCGTGGTGGTGGTTGTCATTTGGTTGTCATTTGGTTGTCAATTTCTTCTTCAGCTGTGAATGTGGCGTTGGGAGGTGCCTTGTTAAAACACGACGATATTCTGCAGGTTGATCGTCTGCTCAGTTACAGCATATGTCGTCAACTTAACGTCGGTAGAAACGTAGGCCCGAGATGACCGATTTTAATGGGCCATCCTCTAACATTCCCATATAAATATCAGCTAACAGTGGTGATCTCATTGCTACCCCATCTACTTTTTTGTAAAATTCATTGTTGAATTGGAATTGGATGTTAAAAGTGCATCTGAGTAATAGGTGCTTTTAGTAGACAGTTGGTATTTCGATCTTTATCTTGTGCTGCTCAATGTAAGTACAAAGAAAGTTGACTGTTTCTAGAAGTGGGACATCCGTGAACAGAGATAAGACGTCCAGAGAAAACATTCGATAGCCCAAGGTGTTCATAGTTTTAACGTTTTCCACAAGTTGGAAACTGTCCGCAAGTTGATGAGGGGCTATCCTTTTCTTAATAGCATCCAAAATAGACGTTAATCATTTTGCGATGCTGTGATATGGTGACTTCCTCATATCCAATCTCGGTCGCAATGGTGCACCCGACTTGTGCATTTTTGGGAGACCGTAAAGTCTAGGAATTATGGAGCCGGTGGGTCTTATCCTTATCGCACGGGACGAACCGCTAGGTCCAAAGCAGGACACGTAAATGGCTCAGTGGGCCCATGTGAGACCACATGGAATAAGTACATAACAATCAGAAATTACTGCACTTTACTCGTTAGAGCTGACTAGTGCGGATGTCAGGAGACTCCGATACTCCAAGTTACGAGTAACACCGAACTGCTCTACAGGTACTTAAATGGCAACACCTAAGTTGACTAGAATACCATCAGATGTTGTGATGGTGGCTGAAAGCTGGGGCGAACCGAACCGCCTGCCTCAGTGCGGTCGATAAGGCGATCGGTCGAGCGGACGAGTGTTTTTGAATATACAGCTTGTTGTAGTTCGCATCAGAGTTGCAAATAGAACGTTTGTGCGCAGAGCGGTGTGAGCTATTTCTTTTGACGCGGCTGCGGAACCCAGGCACAAAACACGGTGACGGTGCTACAAGCGTGCCAAAACTTGCTCGCCATTGAGAAGCAATCAATGATCTCCTTGCCAACCCCGCTAGAGATGAGAGAAAGCACATTGTCGGACAAATGGAAAGCGTGAAAAGCATATTGGATGGAATTCGCAGCGTTGATCCAGTTGGATGAATATGCAAGACCATACCAGTTGGCAATGTTTAGATACTCCATCGGCTCTGAAGCAAGTCGGATAATGGAGGCCTGTGATCTTTGAGACAATGAATCGGATCTTTTGGAAATAATCGAGCATTTTGAAGGCTACTTTGAAGGCCGATTGCAATTTTTTACCCACTGCCACCGAGTGGACGAGAACCGCTCAGTCGAGCCTGAAAGCGGTCAACATTCGCAAGAATGATTACCAAATAACTTGAAAAAGCAAAAAAATCAGCATCGCATTTCTACATAACCCAGACTTAAGGATTACCAATTCCGTCAAGACTTGATTCGAGAGCCACCATGAGTACGTCGCCCGGGAAACAATACATCGGAATGCAGTGTAGTGTGAGAGAGAGTTTGTAGCGCCCAAAAAGATAACTCTTATCTTTCGTGTACAATTTACTTGTTGACCGATTGTACATTACTCCTTCTTGTTTTAATCTTACAACCGGCTCGACACACAACTGCCTTGTAAGTTCCCGCGCTCACGTGTACGCTCTCGCCTCGCTTCATCCGTCCGCTTCTTGTTGTAGCCCATCGAATACAGTCCGCTGTGTCCGACTCCAATTGCCTTCTGATATCCGCGCTTATTTCCGCGCATCGTCTCGGACTAGTATTAACTAGTCCTACAAATTGGTGACCCCGATTCGCACGCGCGAATTCAACTTTTTTCTCGTTTGTATTTTTGGTGAGTTCGTTCCTTTTTCTCGATTATATACCTATATTCATTTGTTTCTTGCGTACTTTTAGTACTTTTATCGTATTTTGTTCATTCTTTATCTTTCGACTCACATTTCGTGAGTGGCATCTGAGTCGTTTCACAGAGTAAACATGCTCACTTTGGCTGTTCCAAGTTTCATGGAACACAGTCCAGAAGTTTGGTTTAAGATATTCGAGATCGAACTAGAAAATAAGGGCATTACGGCGGACCGTCCTAGGTACAATCAGCTCGTCCCACGCCTTCCTCCGTCGGTTGTGACGCTGATTGAGGACATTCTACTCTGCCCATCGAATGAGGCAAAGTATGAAACGATGAAGCAAGCGATTTTGAAAGAGTTACGGCCCAGCGCACGAACTCGATTTGAGCAGCTCAATGGTCTCAAGCTTGGAGATCGCAAGCCGTCGGCGTTGCTCCGCGAACTTCAGCGCATCGCTGGTCCCTTATTCTTGAGCGAAGAAGGGATAAAGGAGCTGTGGTTTGCACGTCTCCCAGAGCCATTGCCGGTAATGCTGTCCATGTTTATAGATACACCCTGAAAGACTTAGCTACCAAGGCAGACGCTGCGTTCGAACGTCTTCCGCAGCAGACGACCAGTAGCTCCGGTGACGTATTCTCACCGATGAAAACCGAATCTCATGTTTGCTCCCAGTCGTTAGGCCGATCTGACTCTAAAGACGAGGAAATTGCGCTACTTCGCAGCAGGATAGCAGCAATGAAGGCTTCGAAGCAGCGTGTGCCACGGTCAAATGCTGACCACGTTTTGGCTACCGTTCATTGCGGCTCGTCTGTGCCTGCACCGAGTACGTCACGTTCGGCACGAAAGCGCAACATTTTCCTTACAAGTTCTCAGTCAGATAATGTCAAACCCGTCGAAGAAGTATGTTGGTATCACCGCCAATACGGTGGAAGAGCTAGACGTTGTCGGGCTCCCTGCATTAGGCACGACCCAGCTGCTTCAGGGAAAACGAATAGCCCGCATACTAGCACTACAAACGTATCATTCAATAACCAAGCAAACCGACTGTTTTACGTTAAGGATCGACGTTCTTCCATCACATTCCTCATCGATACTGGAGCGGAAGTCAGCGTCATCCCAGCGACCGCTAACGACAAGCACTCAGAGCCTACGTACAATTTGCGTGCGGCCAACGGTTCTCCGATAGCTTCATTCGGTCAGCGCATGATGAACCTGGACCTCAATCTTCGCCGAGATTTTCAGTGGGTCTTCATGGTTGCGTCTGTACCCTTCGCAATTATCGGTATCGACTTCCTCCGACATTTTGGGTTGCTTGTTGATGCTGGTCGCCACAGACTTTTAGACGATCGTACGAAACTAGGTGTTGATGGTGTCCTTTCAGGTGCCCTGATAATCAGCCCTGTATTTCGGATCGCAGACGCACCGTCCGACTATTTGAGCCTCCTCTCCGAACACCCGCGACTGGTTCGACCGGCTGCAGAGCTTCCACCTAGTCACGACAGAGGTCGCTCACCACATAGTTACGCGCGGTCAACCAGTTAGCGCACGACCAAGACGGCTTGCTCCAGACAAACTACGGGCAGCACGAGCCGAATTTGACCACATGCTTCAACTTGGTATCGTCAGACCGTCCAACAGCCCATGGGCGTCGCCTCTGCACATGGTCCCGAAGAAGGTCATGGGGGACTGGCGTCCTTGCGGCGACTATCGATCCTTGAATACGGTGACCACGCCTGATCGCTATCTAATCCCACACACAGTGGATCTCACCGCCAGTCTGGCAGGTAAAAGTATCTTCAGCAAAATCGACTTGGTACGCGCATACAACCAAATTCCGGTAGCCGAAGCGGACATCGCTAAAACTGCCGTGACGACTCCATTTAGTTTGTTCGAGTTTCTGCGCATGCCATTTGGCTTAAAGAACGCCGCGCAAACATTTCGGCGCTTCTTCGACCAAGTTTGTCGCGGCTTAGACTTCGCTTACACGTATCTTGATGACATTTTAATCGCAAGCTGTTCACGAGAAGAGCACATGCGCCACGTACGAACACTTTTTGATCGATTATCACAACACGGGGTGACGATCAACGCGGAAAAGTGTTCGTTTGGTGTCGATTCAGTCAATTTCCTCGGCCATCTTATTTCCTCTGCAGGCGTCGTGCCACTGCAGCATAAAATTCAAGCCATCATCGACTACCCCGAGCTTCATTCTTTCAAACAGCTCAGGCGTTTTGATGGCCTTGTCAACGTTTACCGACGATTTATGCCCAACGGCGCCTCGCTGATGCAACCCCCCACTTACCTTCTCCGAGGGAAACTCAAGAAATTCGAATTTCCTGCCACAGCACGCGCTGCTTTTAAGTCGCTGAAAGAGGCTATCGCCAACTTAGCTTCTATAGCGCATCACGATCCGGCCGCTCCACTGTCCCTCAGTACTGACGCCTCGGACGTGGCAGTCGGCGCTGTTTTACAGCAACGAGTAGCCGACACGTGGCAGCCCTTAGCGTTTTTCTCCAAACGCCTACAACCTACCGAATCTCACTACAGCACTTTCGGTAAAGAACTACTCGCAATGTGTCTAGCGAGACGTCACTTTCGACACCTTTTAGGAGGCCGCTCCTTTGCCGTCTTCACCGACCACAAACCCTGACTTACGTGCTCGGTTCGACTACCGACCGATACTCTCCTAGAGAGTCGTGCCACCTTGACTATATCGCTCAGTTTACGACCGATATACGGCATGACTCAGGTGCGCACAACGCCGTCGCCGATGCACTTTCCCGCATCCAAGCTATCTCCGCTGACGCCGGCACTGCTATCGACTTGACAGCCATGGCCACGGCGCAACTCAACGATCCTGAGGTTGATCTACTACGCAGGTCTCCCTCATGGGATATACAACCCGTTCCGCTGACATCATCAGACGGCACTATACTGTGCGATTTATCTCTTGGCACGCCGCGCCCAGTCGTCCCACGCGAGTTTCGGCAGACCGTGTTCGACGCGTTGCACGGCTTGTCTCATCCAGGCGTTCGTGCATCGGTTAAACTCGTAACCGCACGATTCGTTTGGCGCAATGTTAATCGTAACGTCCGTACCTGGGCAACTGCTTGCCTTCCGCGTCAACGCGCGAAGGTGCACAAGCACACGAGAAGCCCATTAGGCACGTTTCCGACGCCAGACGCACGCTTTCATCACGTGCACGTCGACCCCGTAGGTCCTCTGCCGCCTTCCAAAGGCTCCGTATGTCTACTGACCTGCATCGATCGATTTACTAGATGGCCTGAAACCGCCCCCATCCGAAATTGCTCCTCGGAAACAGTAGCGAAAGCTTTTCTGGAGCGCTGGGTAGCTCAATACGGCTGTCCTGCCATCGTGACCACCGATCGAGGGTCACATTTCTCGTCGACGTTTGCCACGTTGCTTACGGATTTAAGCTGTCGCCACGTCCAGACGACGGCGTATCATCCGGCCGCTAACTGCATGGTGGAGCGTTTTCACCGCCAGTTGAAGGCAGCGCTAGGTGCGCACGCAGATCCTTCATGGTCTGAAACGCATCCCCTCGTTCTCCTAGGCTTAAGAAACACGGTTAAGACCGAATTCGAAGCCACACCAGCGCAGCTAGTCTACGGTTGCACGCTGCGGTTGCCCGGACAGCTGGTAGCACCAGCCCCATGTACTTCCACTTTTGACTACGGAAGTTACACTGACCGATTGGCTCACCAGATGCGTGAGCTACGTCCACCCGCTCCTCGATCGCAGAAGACACCAGTGTACGTGCCCGAGTAGCTGTCTCCTTGTTCACACGTTCTTCTTCGCGCAGACGGTGTTCGACAGCCTCTTCAGTCGCCGTACATAGGACCCTTCTAGGTGCTGCATCGTGCGAGTAAGGCATACACTATTGACCGCGGTGGTCGAGACGAAGTCGTCACCATCGGCGGTCTAAAACCCGCCTTTATGGAAGAAACTACCCCGCCTACTTCGCCTAGTAGTGCATCGTGCGACGTCACAACTCACCACACCAGTTTTCCGCATGCTACTGAAGTCTAACCAGATCACGATCACGGTCTACAAGCTTCAGCAGTCCCGACATCTCCCGAACCTAGACCACCGCCTCCCACGACCAATCGCCGTGGTCGGGAGGTACGTAAGCCCGTTCGCTTCTCCTACTATGTACAGTGTAAATGCTTTTAACTTCGTAGGTATTGTATATATTTGCCTCATTTTTGGTCGATTAACGTTTTGAAAACAAACAAAAATATCAAAAAACCTCCGAACAACTTTTTTTAATATATTCAAAAACCAAAAAATATTTAAACACGCAGCTCATTTGTATGTTCTTTTTGACGTTTACTGAGCGTATTTTCCTATTTTCTCGTCTTTACATGCCCCAACCCTCCCCTTCGATCGGCTGGCCCACACGAGGATTGTTCTAGAGGACCGTGCCACGAACGCTGGTCGTTTCTCCGCTGGACGAGTGTCGCTTCTCCGCGGAACGAGGGTCGCTTCTCCGCGGGACGAGGGTCGCTTCTTCGCGGGACCAGGGTCGTTTTGGTGCTGGACGGGGTGCGGCGGCGGGAGTGACCACTCCCAAGCGCACCGTTTGGC
Source organism: Dicrocoelium dendriticum (assembly GCA_944474145.2). Taxonomy (NCBI): domain Eukaryota; kingdom Metazoa; phylum Platyhelminthes; class Trematoda; order Plagiorchiida; family Dicrocoeliidae; genus Dicrocoelium; species Dicrocoelium dendriticum. Next base: position 105,011,147 of record OX104063.1, on the reverse strand, counting down.
AGCAGCGGTGGTTGAGGTCCTGTCGGCCTTTTTCTGGACTCGCCAGTATTTGTAGTCCGACAAGCCCGCTCCAACGGCTCGCCGGAACGCACCCTTCCCTGCAATCAATAAATAACAAATCATAAACGGCACAGCGGACTCCGACTCTGACGAACCCCATTTACACGTACGCACGCTCATTTTTACTGGGCACGATTTTGCCTTACGAACCTTGTTTCAACATTTCTTTTCGAGTTCGAAGGCTTTCTATGTTCAGCCTTTTATGGGTGAGCTCTGTAGCGCCCAAAAAGATAACTCTTCTCTTTCGTGTACAATTTACTTGTTGACCGATTTTACATTACTCCTTCTTGTTTTAATCTTACAACCGGTTCCACACACAACTGCCTTGTAAGTTCCCCCGTTCACTGTACGCTCTCGCCTCACTTCATCCGTCCGCTTCTTGTTGTAGCCCATCGAATACAGTCCGCTGTGTCCGATTCCAATTGCCTTCTGATATCCGCGCTTAATTCCGCGCATCATCTCGGACTAGTATTAACTAGTCCTACAAGTTGTCACAAAAGGTGGAATGACTTCATGATGCACCCGTGTATGTATGTACCTTAACAGTCTATTAACTAGACACAGAGCCAGCATAAAACAATGGAGATCAGCAGATAAGCAAGAATCATCGCGGCATAGTCATCGTGGAATGCTAGTTGAAGTTGAGCAGTACACTTCAACTAATATGTCGCAGGAAGAATTAAACATTTTGACAAAACGTAGAACAAAACAATTTTAGTTTGTTTTTCACACTCCGCTTTTGCTCTTTTTTGTCATTTCAATGTTTGTAGTATTAAACATGTTAGTCAATACAATACTGTACACAATTCTTCCACTGATTCCGGTTGCGGGATATATCTTCAAGAGTGCTAATCCATTGGCACTCCTCATCTTTGGGTCCCCTTCCTGGAAGACTTACAGATCCAACAGCGGCTATACACGACGTCAGCGATTCCATGTGCTTCCGCCAAGTGGAAGGCTAACCACCACGCGATCGCCTCCAGCCAGGTCCTTGACGAGCGAATAGAGCGCGACGTGTTAGACGCTCAGGTGCCATGCGTAGGACGTGACTGAGCCATCTCAACTGGCGCAACAAATCAGTTTGTTGAAGGTAATACTCGCATTCCCCAAGATGCAACCTCGAAAGCCGTTACTATTAACTCGATGTCGCCACCAAACACGAGCAATTCTCCTTAAACCGCCGTTATCGAAGGCAGAAAGACGCCGCATATCTTCCACGCGAAGCGGCCAGGACTCGCGCCCATACAACAATGCCGAGCGAACTGATACGCTGTAAACGCGACCCTTTAATACGAATGAGACGTCGTGAAGACGCCACAAGTGTCTCAGATTTACAAATGCTGATCGAGCTTTAGCGATAGAACAGAAACTTCTTTGTTGAAAGTGCCGTCAGCAGAAACACAGCTCCCAAGGTAGACGAAATTATCTACCTGTTCAAGTTGGGCACCTTCGACAGTGAGTACGGGAGCAGGTGAAAGCCAATCCTTGAGCAGTACTTTACACTTCGATGGGGCGAAGCTCATGCTATACTTAGATGCTTCAACCGTCAAACGATCCAGCATGAGTTGCATACTTTGAGGATCGTCACCAAGTAAGGCGATATCATCAGCATAATCCAAGTCGGTCGCGCGCTCACCCGGTAAAAGGTCCAAGCCAAAATGTTCTAGAGCCTTCGACAGAAGGTCTTCAATTGCAAAGTTGAAGAGGAATGGGGACATAGGACAGCCCTGTCGCACACCGCTATTGACAGCGAATTGAGAGGAAAGCTTGCCATAGACCCTCACTCTGCCGGAGGTATGAAGGTAAAGTGCTTGTAAGATGGCGGCATATTTCTCTGGCACCCCGTTCTTTAGCAAGCAACGCCATAAAGCAGGTCGATCAAAGGAGTCAAAAGCGGCGCGTATGTCTAGAACTGCAATGATAGTGGGCTTGTGGTAAATGTGGCGATGTTCGAGGAGCAGCAGAGCATGAAGATTTGATCCACGCATCCGCGGCCAGGACGGTAAGCAGCTTGTTCTTCACGGTAGTATAACTCACGTACCGGGGATAGCCTGCAAAGCAGAATGGATGCCAATAGCTTAGACGCAACGGAAATAAGACTAATCCCGCTAAAATTTGCACATGAAGTGCGCTCGTCTCTGTTAAAAATCGGGACAATAACTGATTCCCCCAAGAGGAAGGCACTTTCTTTTCATGCCAGATTTTTGCGAACAGCGCCGTCAGCTGGTTAATGATCGCCACACCGCCGTACTTAAACAGCTCCGGAGGTAGTCCGTCTAAGCAGGCAGTCTTAAAGCGCTTCAAGCGTCAAATCTTGAGACAGACTTCCGCTTCGCTGGGTGGATTCAGAGGGACGAGCCAAGGTGGACAACAACTTGTGCCGCATGTACTGACGGCTGGTGGAGGCCATTTGAACTGCGAGTAAAAGTGCTCGGCCCAGCGGTCCATTCGCCTCTGTTGGTTGGTGCTCGGAGACCCACCCACCTCACAAATGACCTCACTGACACCAGGCTTCCTGAGTCCAGTAGACCGAAAGAGTTGGAAAAGTCTGCGAGTGTTGCCAGAGAGGGCAGCGGTCTCCATCTCTAAAGCAAGCCGAGACCACCATACCTCGCGATCGTTGCTCAGGTTTTGCTTGAGCAGCCAGTTGGCGGAGCGGCGCCGCTCGTTGCAATCTGATTCCGCGGGGGTATTTCTGCGACGTTCGAACAACTCCAGAGAACGAGCAGAGATCCAAGCCTTCAAGGGGCGTCGAGTTAGGCCGCAGCATGACTGTCCGGAAATGGTCATTGCCTTCCGTATACAAGTCCAGTGTTGGTCCACTTCTTGCGGTGGATTGCAACTGGTGCATATGCCACTGAAGACTGATAGCTCTCTTGGACAGAGGAATCAGTTAATCTTCTTACATCAATCTTGCGGTGCTCCGTGTTTCGGGATCCTCCAAAATACATACAGGTTTTCGCGCAGACCAGAGCATGATCTGAGACAACGAAGGTGGACTAAAAGGACCTGCAGTCTAGTACGTTGCCGCGCCATCTGAAGCTAATTACAATGTGATCAATTGAGACCAAGTTTGTGTTGGCAAAGGGGGACGCCACGTTGCAGAACGCTTCTTTGTACGCCTGCAGCTAGTGCTCGCGAGAAACAGGTGGTGGTCTTTGCACAATGTGAGAAGCTTTTCTCCGTTATCAGAGTGGTTCTCATAGAGCTCGTGATGACCACCAGGGTGGCGTTCGTATGGTAACAGGCGACCAACCCGTACATTGAAATTTCCAGCAAAGACAATTACATCCGACTTTTAACCTTAGTCAAGAGCTGATGTAGGTCCCGCAGAACTCATCCTTGACTGAGTCGCTACTGCAGTCAGTTAGAGCGTACACAGAGATCACAAACAAGGCGCGCCTCTCTTCGCGGTGCTTGTTGAGTCTACATGAATCCCGAAGCCGAACTGCACACGGTCGGCTCTTAATCGGGAACCAGTCCAGCACTGCCACCTCGGCCTTGCCGCTTAGTGCTATACGTAGACCACCTAAACCCGCTGAGGCTGCTTCTTAATCTCCAGAAAGACGCAGGTGCTATCTGGCTTCGTGGTCAGTGGCGCAGGTCAATGTAAACACAGTGCTGGGATCTTGCAATCGGGTTACTAAAAGGCAGCAGATATCAATCTCGAGGGGCGCTAGGGTGCGTGCTAGACCGGCATGATGTCCAATCTGCATGAATGTCTGAACTTTGAAGCACGCCAGACGGAACGAGGATCGGGGACGAAGGAGAGCCATAGATTTAACTCCTTGGTCTGCGGCGCAACCGGAATCGCAGCCAGATTGTTGAACACATGAATCGGGTAACGGAAAGTAAGGATTGTTAACAAACAAACAATTGGCGTGTGATGAAGTTGCGTGAAAGTGACTAGCAGAAACAGCAGCTGATGAGCAACTTGTAACACAGTCCGTGGTTTTGCGAGAGGGCGCGATACTACCCGGTTGCCCAAGCCGATGTAGGGAGTTCGCTTAGGTGACTCCATCCTGAGCGTTTGGCTAAATTACCTACCCGCAAGGCAGCGAGGCGAATTTCTGGAATCGCGCCCCTTGGAAAGCGTTAACTGAATGTTCAGTTCATGCGTCTTTGTTTGGTGGACGCCCTCAAGAAGGCAAAAAATAAACCTAAAGAATTCAAAGCGTTGCTTGAGGATCCTTATCTAATGCAATCGGGAAGAAATACGCGTTCTACCGCATTCGACAGAAGCTTAGTACAGCTCCAATTCAGTCACGTGACAGACCGCAAGCTCGTTCGCAGTGGACGAAAATATGGAACTGCTACACAAGAACTGCGAAAAATAGAAAAAGGAAAGGAAGTGCTGGTGGCTGTAAGCTGGGGCGAACCGAAGTGCCTACCTCAGTGCGGTCTATCAGGCAATCGACCGAGCGGACGAGTGAGTTTTTGAATATACAGCTTCTTGTAGTTTGCCGCACAGTTGCGAATAGAATGTTTGTGCGCAGAGCGGTGTGAGCTCTTTCTTTTGACTTGGCAGTGAACCCGGGCACAAAACAGATGTCTACCGGCTAATGCTGTGGATGCACTGAACGCACTACTCCTGCGCTTTTGCTCTGGGGCTATTAGCACCAAGGAGCCTTCGCGCTATCTCCTGTCAGGAAATGTAGTCGGCTTATCCGGTGTCACTTTTACCCCAGCATCTGTCTTAAGGAAATTCTGGTCTGCGAGAAAACAATGTCAAGAAACCGAAAAGTTCTGCCCAATGATACTTAAAACCCTTGTCCAAACCACAGCAGTAAAACTTGCAGCTTTTTTCCAATGTCTAATTGACTCCAATGCACTCACCTTTGAGTGGAAACGTGGATTCTTCGCTCTGACTTACAGTGGTAAGCGACGGGCTCCTACCAAATACGGAGCTAGCAATCTCCTTCCCGTTTTCTTAAAGGTGATGGAGCTTATTCTCGCAGAGAGCTGACTCAATATTTTGAAAGTCTGCGAATTATTTCCGATATCCACCATGGTTTCTGTTATGATCACGGTGGATGGGGCGTAGAGCCGTCAGAGCAAAGACTACCGCACTGCACAGTGTATTGACCAAACGTCTAGTCACATGCTACAGGCAATGCAGCCGACAACATAGGTTAGGGTGAGAGGGTGTGTCAGACAGGCCGCGTCGCATGGTCGGCGGCCTGATGCATAGTAGGTAAGACGTGCGTTGCAACCTTGTACTTTCAAGGTACCGAATCGCCTGGCGTAACATCTTCCCTTTTGAATACACCTTATTCTCCCGACTCGTTGGAATGTAGTGCTGTGTTCACCTGTAAACGTCCGATTGGTTGGGTTCTCCGTATGGGTCTCCGAGTTACTCCCTGGCATGGCTCTGTATCTGTTTCCATCGGCTCACTGAGCTCCACAGTTTTCGGTAGTTCAAAGGTGTCCAGCAGTACATCGAACGGCAACTCAGACGTGGAAGATTTTATGTTCGATACCTCGTTTGCGTAACTGGTTAATGTGCCGAACGAAAGAAAATAGTCTGATAGACTACTCGTACAACACAGTGCCTTTCCTTCATCGCACCAATGCAGGTTGCCAAATTTAGTGATTCGACCTTGTAAACAACACGTACCCCGGCTCCCCTGGTAGAAAACTTCTGCTCACACCTGACGTGAATGGAGTTGCCAACCCTAGGGCGTATTGCATCCATTGGAAGACCTCACACTCCCGAACATGGCTTCCGCTGGAGATATAGGCCCCCAGTGCAGCGGAGTAAGGCATAGTTCGATAACAGAAACAGCAGTAGGATGTCCTCTGTCTGTCGTTCCCCGCAGTTCTATACGTGAACGGTTGAGGGTATCTACGAATCATTTTGCCTTCCCCTTGGACTGGGGATGCCCCGGAGGCGACCGGCGGTGCTTGATTCCATTACGCTGACAGTAAACAACTAATTCATCCTAGCTAATTTGGGAACCGCTATCTGAAACTACGGTGTTTAGTGAACCGAACTGTGCAAATAACTGTTGTAGTTCTCCTACTGTGGCCGCTGCCGTACTCGTGTACAGCAGGTAAACGTCCGGCCACTTGGTGTACGCATCAACCAAAATTAAAAACTCTGACCTTGCATTGGAACAGAGAAATCAACGTGGATTATGTCCCAAGGCTTAAAGGCTGGCCTCCAGGTTTGGATGATTTTGCCTGCTGAGGCCTAATTGCTACACGTGGCGACACAATCACGGATAGCGGTCTCAATAAAAGCAGTATACGTGACTTCTGGTGAAAGCTTTCATCAGTGATATTCCGAGGCGATGTAGGTGCAAAATATCTTATTACTCTTGTCTGCAGTGACTTCGGGACAACAACGCGTTCACCGAACCTAACACAATCATCAATCAGTACCAACCAATCTCATCGACAATAAAATTGACGTAGGTGTGTCAGTAATTCGGTTTGGCCAGTTTGGTTTTAAAAAACGAATAACGTTTTTCAAAATTAGATCGAACTTGGTGTGTTACTAAATGTTCACAGAAATAATCGAAAGAGATCTGATTGAATTACACAGAAGCTGCTTCACGTCCAATTCAAGCGCAACTGACGCGATCACCTGAGCTTCTTCCATGCTCGGCTGTTTTGCGATAAGTCGAGACAGTGCATAAGCGTAGCTGCGCTATTGTGAACTTATATCCCAGCAACGGTGTCGCACAGCGTTGGAGGAGATTCGCCGTGTACACAGGTATACCCCTCTGTGAATCGAAAATGGCTAATATCGGCGTATCTTCAGTCTACCCTCCGAATTATTTACCTTACAACATCCGATAAAACCTTTGATAGCAAAAGTTAAAGCTGGTGCCTCTCCGGATCTATCAGGAGTTCCTTTCATACAGTTAAAGCACCTGTTGCGTATGTAACCGACCGCATGGTGTTAGAATCGAAAAGCTGACAGAGGATCGTTGCGACACCACAACTGGAGGCATCTGCAGTGACAATGATATCTGCTTTTTGGTCATAATGTGCCAGCATTAAGTCAGATACAAGTTTTCTTGAGGAACCTAAACGCTTCCTCATATTGCGATGAATAAAAGCAGGGACGATTTTTACCCTCCAATTCATTCCTTCACCCGCGAAGTCGATGCATATCAGGAATAAATGCACTGTAATAACTCAAATGCCCAGGAACGATTGCAGATTAGATATTTCGTGTGGTGCAGGTAGTTCCTCTATGACGCGCATATTTTCAATATCAGGTCTTCACGCGTCACAATTGACAATTAAGTCCAGGTTTTTCAGTTGAGGTATAAACAAATAACATTTATTAGCTCTCAGAGTAAAACCATTTTTCCGTAGTCGTTCGAATACCTTCAGGAGGTAGCGGCTCTGCTGGGTTGTGTCTGATGATGCGAAGATAATATCATCCAAATATGCATAAGTCGATGGTACGTCCGCCAGCATGGTATCCATAATTTGTGGAAAGTGTCCTGGCGCAGCGTTCACTCCGAAAGGCAGCCAATCGTATTGATACAGGCCACGGTGAGTGTTAATTGTAAGGAGGCGCTGTGCGCCATCATTGACTGCCCCTTGAAGAGAGGCATCCAAGAGCAATCATTGCGAAAATAAGACTACATGTTAATTTGGCGTAAACCTACTCCGAAAGTGGCGGTAGGTATTGATGGAGATACAGGGCTGAGTTCAGGCCGGTTGAAAAGTCTGCATTAGCGAATGTTTCTGTTTTTTAGTTTTGAATCACTATGAGCGTTGCCCAGTCTGAGTATTCCATTGTGTATATCACCTCTGGTTGCTCCAATCGATCCAATAGGTCGTTAACTAAATTTAGAGAAACGGCGGCATCGGACTTTTGGGTCGGAAAACAGGCCTTATACCATTTTTCAAACAAAGCGATGTCGTGAATTTGGTGCAGTAGCCAACTGCGTGTTTCGCCACCACTGGGAATTGCTTTTACAAACCGTCTGCAAATGTAGAATTAAGCGCTGCGTAACATTATGTTAACATATCCACACTTGATAGACTGTCCTCGCTTGGCTCGCACACTGATTCAAGAGGAACACTCCGCAACTTCAACGCAGTGATCCAGTTGATACCAAGTATATCCAGCCCGGATTGTCAGAATCGTGACCAACGCCAGTTCGATTACCGTATTTGTGACCATTTTCACAGGAAAAATTATCATGTAGCTATAGAATAATGTTCGTTTCACTGCTTGTGGTATTTTTCGCAGTGCGTAGTATTTGTCTACGGATAGCCGACCATATCAAGCTTCAGTTGATGGTAATGTCAGATGCGGTGTCCAACTGTGGGCGCACTGAGTGACAATTGACACTTTCTTTGATGTAATTAAGAAGTGAAAATTAGCCTTGTGCAGTTGCATAAACCACATTGGACTCCCATTTGATTTCCCGTTGCTGAGGTGGTTTGGACCGGCCCCCACAATAAGGACGTCGTGGGGTCGATCGACAATGTGTTTCTTTATGGCCTTGTGGCTGATGCACTGGTGACTGATAAACGAACAGTTTCCAGCAAAATTCCAGTCATCACAATTCCAACAAACACATGGGGTTTTCTGTCGTGCAGTGTTATAGACTTCTATCGGTTTTCCGGTAGAACTTTTACCAACCATCGCAATCTCTAATTTTAGTTGTCTCAACTACAAGATTGGTGAGTCACTTAAGCTGACCTGACGCTGACACTACAGTGATGTTCTGGATAGTAAAACTTGAGATGAGTCCAGTTTAGATAACGGATTTGTTCTGACTTCGTCAGCTGCAGAATTCAGGCCAGATACAAAATCAGTTACTTGAACTGCTCGTCTGTAAGTTGATTAAGCTTGAAGCGTTCGCGTGAAAGTTTCACTCTATCTGCGTAGGAAACCTAACCCTAGGATTGGTTTTACTAAGATTCAAAAACTGCTAAAGGACGTACAGCGGAATCGTTCTGTCGCTATATATCAGGTTCGTCCCGCCTCAAGGAAAAGTAGGAAAAAGACCGGTACATTGACGAGATAGACGTTTATTGTCAAAAGATACAATCCGGCTACCTGGAGGGACCGCAAAATGGTTTTAGCATGGAGAAAGGTATAGCCGCCAGCCAAGACACAGCAAACCCCCTTCGAGGCGGAAAAGCAAGAAGCGCGCGAATGCGATTCATTTGGATGACTCAAACACACGTAGTCATTGTGCGAACAGGCAAACTTCCTAAGTTGTATGTGTACAGAATGATATCATATTTTAGTAATATTTGCACGGAAAATCAGGACAACCTCCAGGGCACTACATAGCTCCCTCCTAGAAGGGAACCGTTAGTGATCCTTCGAACCACGTGAGGACTATCCGTTGCGTGCCAGCCTTCTGCGAGACCAGGCCGTGAAACCTGCTGCAGCTGCTGGGGGCGAACCAGGCCAACGGACCCTAGATGGCTCCCACCAATGTTCTCCCTTAAGGTGCCCTTAAAACAAAAAGGGGGAGAACATTTTTTCCATACTACCACTTGTGTTGCACCACGAGTGAGTGTTCGCCCGTTCGCAAAATGGAAAGCAAGGAAGAAACGGGGGAGGTCAGGCATGCAGAGTAGGCGACAGCAACGGACGGGAAAAGCACTTACCAAATAGGCGGCGAGAAGTCGAGAAAACAACGCTTTTTATCGGTTTGCAAAAGCTTTCTCCATTTTTCCTGGTTTTCAAAACCTTTTGCGTGTTTTCTGCGCTTTTCGGTATGGACTGACGAGAATGAAAACCTGAAAAGGCTGTTAGCAGCAAAAATGCTAAAGTAACATTCTAAGAAACGTTTCGTCCAGTGTACCCGACGGCCAGACCTAGTAACCTTTTAAGGCGTGGCGGAGTCGGAGGGCTCGGGAGACGGGTTTTCAATTTTGACGTTGCCGTCTGCAGACGTTTCTTCCACCATTGGTTGGGTTGATGCATCGGAGGACAAAAGACGAGTCGTCGTTCGCATCTGGTTCGACTTAAGCAACTTTGAGATGGTCGATTGAGACGGTTTCGTGCTTGCCGTTGCGTTTGATGACGGTGAAGCGCTCCTTACTATGTAGGACCTTGAATTGACCTACGTACGGTCGTTCGAGTGGTCTGCTTAGACCATCAATGTGAATGAAGACACACGGATAGTGGTGAAGGTCATTTGGCACTTAAGACTTGCGATGCTGTTCCCGTACTGCAGTCTATTTATTGCGGCGCATGCACTTGGCTAGCTGCCGAGCGTAGTGCGCGTCGTAGCGAGGAGTGTTCGGGGATTCAGAGAAGTCGTCTGGTAGTCGGAGTAGTTGTCCATAGACCAGTTCGGCGGTGGGCGCTACGAGCTCGGCTTTCCGTGCTGCTCGAATGCCGGGTCGTATCATTCTCAGAACGTCTGTCCAACTAAGTGCATTGACGGCAATTAGCGAGGCACTAAGCTTTCGTTGGAAACGCTCCACCATTTTGTTTACTTGTGGGGGATAGGCAATTGTCTGGATGCATTTACATCCGAGGACTTTGTGTAGGTCGTTGAAAGTCGGTGATGCGAATTGTGGACCACGGTCGGTAGTCACAGTGGCTGAACAGCCATGTGCATCGACCCAGCGCTCGACGAATGCGCGCGTTATGGTCTCAGCTGATACGTCGGGAATTAGAACAGCTTCAGGCCAATTAGTGGCGCGATCCACCATGGTCAGGATGGACACCATGCCTTTGGATGGCGGAAGTGGTCCAACAATGTCGAGATAGACGTGAGCGAGTTGAGTTGATCGTGACGGAAAGCGTCCTATCGGAGCGGCAACCTGTTGTTGAACTTGTTTGCTGGTAAGTCAGACAGTTGCGTGCTCAAAGTCTGAGGTCGCGCCGCACGTTGTGGCAGACGTATCTGTTGGCAATCCTCTTGACTGAAGCGCGGATGCCGGGATGCGCGATGTTATGCAGCGTATCGAAGACTTTTCAGCGAAAGGTAGTTGGTGCCAGTGGACGCGGATGTCCGGTAGACACGTCGCAGATTTTTGTACCTCTAAACGAAGGAAGTGGTCTAAGTACCGATTTTAGCTTGGGCCCTTCGCAGGATGACATTAAGTCTTTTTAAGCTTGCTGAGCATCTGCCATAGCTGACTGATCCAGCGGCTGATCGGTCGGAGCCAGAGAGTTTACGCTTGAATTCGTGTCCGCCATGACGGTATCCTCGCCGGACGCGTATTGGAAGTCCGTCGAAAACTGAGACATGAACTCTAGATGACGAACTTCAAGCGGAGGTTGTCAGGGCGAAGGGTTCCGGAAGGTATAGACGAGTGTTTTGTGATCTGTCAAGGTCGTAAAATCATTAGCTACTAGAACGTGACGAAAATGGCGAACGGCGGAGTAGGCAGCGAATAACTCGCAGCCAAATCTGCTGTATTTCGACTCGGCTGTCTGAAGACGTTGGGAGAAGAACGCAAGTTCTTGCCAATTACCTTGGGAAAACTGCTGTAGAACGGTGCCGATTGCGTTTTGTGAGGCGTCGACGACTACACTGACTGAAGCTTTAACGTCGAAGTGATGAAACATGATGGCGGAAGCGAATGCTTCTTTGCCAGCTTGGAATACTTTTCGTGCAGCAGGCGTATGCTCAACTTTATCGTGTTTGCGTCCACACAGAAGATCGGTGCGCGGTTGCATAAGCTCGGCACAGCGTGGCAGGAATCGGCGATAATAGTTGAACATGCCGTTGAAGCGTCATGTGGCGGCTAGGGTTGTTGGCTGAGGAAAGTCGTGAATTGCCTGGACACTGTCCTTCAAACGGCGGATATCCCGGGAATCAAGTTGCTGTCCGAGGAAGTTAATGCGCGGCTGCATGAAAATGCACTTGTCGAGGTTGACGGTGACGATGTGCGCCTTCAGCCGTTAAACAAGCATCGTAGAGGTGTTCAGTGTTCCTTTTCCGAAGAACTTGCCACCAGGATGTCGTTGATGTATGGGTGGACGAAATCGAGTCCACCTACGACGCAGCCAATGAAGCGTTGATACGTCGGCGCGGCGTTGCGCAGACCGAATGGAGTTTGTAGAAACGCGAATAATTTAAGTGGTGTAATAACGATGGTTTTCGGTAGATCCTCGTCCGCGACCGGGATCTGATGCTAAGTTCGCACCATCTCGAGCCTCGAGAACTCTCGAGCGCCATAAAGACCGTCCGTAATATCCCGTGTTTGAGGAATAGGATAAAAAGCCGGAATTGTCACGTTGTTGGGGGCGGGGTAGTCGCCACATGGTTGCCAGTCTCCTGAGGTTTCGGGACCAAATGAAGGGGCGAAGAGCAAAGGCGGACGATGCCAAGTTCGAGCATGTGTTCGAATTCCGCACGGCCGGTGTTGACCTTGTCCGGCATCAGTCTTTGGGCTTAGGTGGAGACGCACGGACCCTAGGCAACTATATGATGCGACGCAGCCGCGGCTGCAGTTGACGGAGACGATGAAGGTCGGAACACTTCAGGGAAACGCTAACGTGGCTCTTCACCGGCCGGTGAGTTGCCAGTGGCGTGTACCGTACTTAGCGATGCTACATGGCTGGAGGTTCCAGCGACGGAATGTTTCGTTGCTGATCGCTGAGACGATGTCGTTTAACCTCGACGAGCAAGTCCAAACGCTGAAGAAAATCTATCCCGTGAATGGGATTTTGGACGTCAGCGACAAGTAATAACTCCCGAAAAGAGCGTCGCCGGCCGTGCTTAAGCGTACTTGACCGCTGACCGTTGCCGCGGAGGCTGGTGCCGTTGGCTGCGCGTAGAGAACCGGTCGCCATTTCAGTCAGGTCGTTGGGATCACTTGGAAGGACGCTGAGAGCTGAGACACAGTCAGCTAAATAGCGAACTCCTGTTTGTTGAGCGGTGACGAAGCATAGGCGACTAGGTTGAGCAGCTATGTCCATCGCAACTACGTGCTGGTCGGCCCGATTCCTCTGCACATTGCGTTTGAAGGAACACGGTGGGCGGCAAGACCAGGCCCGCGGGTCAAAGCGCTGATGGTACCGGCAGTAGGAAGGTATTCGTTGAGGTGATTCCCATAGTGATTTTGATCGAGATGGACGTTGATGGTTTGAAGATCGACATCGGCAGCCACTCCCATATGTTGTGAAATCGGTAAACTTCCTGATGTGTGCGACAATCTGAGCTTTCTTCTCGGCAATATCGACGGTAGGCGTGGATAGAACTTTCAAATCGGGCCATGGGATTCCCAAATTTTGTCTGTAATATCGGCCATCAGCGTTAGGGATTCGCCAGCATTTGTGTAAAGGATAATGCATATTTCAAGTGGTGATATACGCAGCCAAGTTTCCTAGGGAAATATGTCGTCCACCACGTCAGGATTGTCTAAACGTTGCGTCTTGCGCAATAGCTGCGATGGCTTGAGGTCACCCAACTCCGTTTCGCTCAGAAGCATCGTGATACGTTGACGAGCTGAAAAACTTGTCCTTTTGAGAACCGCGGCTTTAATTTCCTTGTAACTTTTCCTGTCTGCTGGCAACTCAAAGCTATCGTCGATATCATCTGCAACGTGCAGCGGAAGCGCGGTGACGACGTGGCGATATTTGAATCTTTCGGATCTAGTGCCATGAAGTTCGAATAGTGCCCCAACTGAGCAAAACAATATTTTGGCTTGCTTCCGCAGAACGGCGGATTGGCGCTGGTTACATTTTCAACCTGGCCGTCGACACGTATCGAATGCAGAAAAATGATACTAAATAAGCAAGATGGAACCCGAAATATGCACAAACCTATAAAATGGGTGGACGTACCGCAAAATTGGACGAACCTGGAAAGAAAAAGCAGTAAGTGGCTTACTAAAGTATTGGTCGGGGGCACCAGTTATTGCTGTATCGTTCTGTCGCTATATATCAGGTTCGTCCCGCCTCAAGGAAAAGTAGGAAAAAGACCGATATATTGACGAGATAGACGTTTATTGTCAAAACGTACAAGCCCACCACCTGAAGGCACCGGAAAGTGGTTCTAGCTAGGGGAACGTTATAGTCACCAGCCGAGACTCAACCAACGCCCTTCGAGGAGAAAAAGCAAGAAGCGCGCGAATGCGACTGGTTTGGATGACTCAAACACACGTAGTCATTGTGCAAACTGGCAAACTTCCTAAGTTGTCTGTGTACAGAATGATATTATATCTTAATAATATTTTACACTGGCAAACAAGACAATCTCCAGGTCACTACCGTGTTAGAAATTGATAACCGCGCACCAGTTATGGAAGTGAGTAAATTGACAGGGGCCGTTTGATAGCAGGAAAGAAAATTGTGTTGCTTCGGGACGTTCTGTGGTACAAATCGTACGTAGCAACGAGTTACCTAGCGACGTTGCCAAGGAGGATGAATGTGCAAATAGTTGGAAATAGGTGGATGGTGTGTGGGAAATGGGATTAGGTGTTAGGTATGATACCATGGAAATTGTAACCGGTAATGGTGCGTGTGCATGCTGTTTGTTTTGGTTCCTCGGTGGCCATACTTGGTTTCTCTGCTATCGCTATGGTTGTAGATGATAGTGAGCTGTTCAGGTCTCTGGTTGTTTGGAAGTATAAAAGTGTGGAGGACATGGAGGAGCAATTGGGACGTTTCCAGATTGAAACGGCAACTTGTTTTTCCCGTGCTTCCTCCAAGTCTGCTGCGGCGTACCAGGGTGGAAGGCGGAAGCATTTGCCGGATGGGGACGGATACGGTTACATCCTGTACCGTTGCGTACGTTGTCAACGTTCAGGATCGCGTGGTAAGCGGTGAGTTAATATTTATGCAACATGGAGACTACATCATGTAGATACAAATCCTACGATTGCGAGGTGCGATTCTCTGTGGTTTTGAAGGAAGGAAAATATGTCGTGCGAAGTTACTTCATGATGCATAGTCAGGATTTCCACTTGGGTAACCCCTGGTTGTATGCACGCAACCGTTGGCTTTCACCGCGGCAAGAGAAGGGAATTCAGCTTTTAATGGGCAGTTTCCATAGCACGTCTGATTTGCGGCGCTTCATCTATCAGGAGTACGGCAAACGTGTAACCCGTTTGGACCTGAGCACTTTGCGCATTCGTCATGGAAATGCGACCGCATGTGAAGTGTCGAAGTTGGCAAAGATGTTGGAAGGGCACGGTGTTTGCCGATTGGTGTCGGAAGGCAGTCAGATTCGTTATGTATTCTTCTCTCCACCGCTAGTTCGTGGCATTGTGAAGCGTTATGGGAAGGTTGTATTGTGCGCTGCAACGCGCCAACTAAATTATGGTAGATACATTTTGTGGCACTGCAAGTTCGTGGACGTTACAGGTCTAGGGTTTTCCTTTTTCTACGCCCTATTACCTGATGAGACGTCGTACAGCTACGGGCAAGCGGTGGCGGCGATGCCGGAGATAATACCTAGCTGCATACGTTGCCGCACTGTGGTGATGGATAAATGTGCTGCTCAGTTGCGGGCGTTTCGACGTTATTATCCCAACGCGAAGGCGGTGTTTTGTCGGTACCATGTGAGAGTGGGCATGGCTAGACGTTGCGGTCGCATACGTGAGATCTCTGATAGTCATCGAGTGAAATTACGCGGTTGGCTTTATAATCTGATATATACTCGCGATGCGTTGGTATTTGAAAGAATATTGAACGCGGTGCGGCGTGCCAACCCTGAATGCCACCATTATTTGTGCGCAACGTGGCTTCCACACTCGGACTCTTGGGCGGCTCACAGACTAAGGGATGCTGTGGTTTTTGGATGCCACACGACGAACAGGGTTGAGAAGGAGTACAAGCACCTTAAGGAGTATTTGGCTGAGAGGTCATCGTTACTCAATCTCTTCACCTGCGTGGTTGATAGGGTAAACAGTATCGTGCACGAAAGGAACAGCATAATAGGTAGGCGGTGCATGAGCGTACTTGGTGTTCCATCGGAGGTGTCCTCAGTGGCTTCCGTTTTCGCACACCTAAGCAATTTCGCAGGCAATGTCTTCATAGCCCATTTCCGTGCACCTACCGTTCTCGGTTGTAGGTCTGATGTGCCTTAATGGTTGGTTACCTGCCCTCGTTCGAAAGTGCGTCGGGTATACATAACACGGGTCTGTGAATGTGATTGTGACTTCAGTCGGCAGTGGCGGCTCCCAGACGCTCACATTTGTTATGTGGCGGAGCTTCACGGACACTCCGCGGAGGACATAATACATGGATGTCAGTGGATCGCATCCCTGCAACCTCCCGCAGCAGTTGCTTGATATCCCCCGTGTGGCTGGCCTTGATGTGCATGTTGACAAGGTGCATACCTATCTATTACCCATACTGGCTCCAGGATACAGTTGGTTGTTGTTGGAGGGGACGGGGTGCACGGTCCTTGTGGTCGTGCTATGCACGAAGAGTAGTTCCATGCACTCAGTGTGGAGTGGACTACGGTCCAGCCACTGCCTTGTGTGCGGTTGATTCCCCAAATACAGCGTCCTTGTGTTTGCCTATGCGGGAGTGTGGGCCGGCTCCCTTGATAAAACGTGGCTCCCATCCACATGCCTCCCGGTCTTATTCCTTCGGGTTTACACCGGAAAAGGGGTGTGTGGTTGCAGCTGTGGTTGGTGCAGCGCAAGCCCCCATGGTCCCTCTGTAGGTGCACCCGTCCTGCGGCTGGCCACAGTGACAGGCTAAGCTGAAACCGGATGCTGCCAGCAATATAGTGAATGAGATTATTTAAAAGTGCCAACGCTGTGCGCGCATCATCAGCTTCTTGCTAACTGGCACGCAAATCATATTAACTCGCAACGTATTCATAAGCTCGGTTACACATGTAAACTGCCCACAAACTCGCGCACCTTTATCACTGGTTATGAAAGAAAAATATATATTTACATACATATATATATACCTATATGTATATAAATGCAAGTGCTCATTTTGGTATGCCATTTCATGTACCCTCATTCGTTGCACGTACGCATGCATGTATCCTTATATACCGGTATAAATAGCTGTATCCATATGTACAGGTATGCATATATATGCGACAAATGAATATATATATATATATATATATATAAATACGTACAATATACAAACACATAGGTATACATACATATATATATTTACACCGCCACATCTACACAGGTAGTTTATTAAGACGGATGGACACACGCACACACACGCACATATATATATATGTATATATATATATATATATATATATATATATATATATAAACGTATATATATATGTACGCATCTATACATATAGTTTCGTCTCCAGCCATATATATATACCCATATATACATATAGGTTCATATATATATATATATATATATATATTTATATGGCTTACATGTACGCGTTCTCATATTCCGCTAACATATGTACCTTGGAACCGGAGCACATACCAACTTATTCTTCTTTGCATAGAGCTTCTCAAGAGCGTAAACATTCTTCAACAACTTTAACACTTGTAAATATTCATCTCCACTGACACAAACAACAAACCCTTCAACGACAATTGCCGGTTCAGTACTAAGCCATTTGGCAAACCAAGGAAGAATTTTGGCTGTCAACCGACAGCGAATAATAGAGTGCAAAATTCGGTCTATACGGTGCATAGCCGACTAGCACTACAGTTCAACGGAAGCTACGACAGTGTTCCAGGACGTGGTGGGTTTTCGCCTGGCAAGCGTTTTCCCTATAAAAAGCCACAAATGTCCGCTTAACAACACTGCAACGTGGCGGATGTGACTCGCCACAAAATAAAGTCACAGCTATGCCTTTCACACTGACGCAGTCCTCAGCCTCCTACATCCAACCTGTGCAACTGATTTTACTATGAAGAATGCTTTAGTGGAGTACCGATCATCCCGGCTTCGTAATGGTCATTGGTTGCACTAAACCTTGTTTGGGCTCCTGTGCTCATGGATCACTACATGGCAAATTTACCCCCCACTTTTATCTTGACGCAACAGTTTTTGCGCGCCACAGCGCCATCGTGGTTCTTGATCTGACTATTACCTGACAATCTGCTCGCTCATATGAACTACATCTTTTCATTTATTCCTTTCACTGTACCGAA
This sequence comes from Dicrocoelium dendriticum, assembly GCA_944474145.2. Lineage (NCBI taxonomy): Eukaryota > Metazoa > Platyhelminthes > Trematoda > Plagiorchiida > Dicrocoeliidae > Dicrocoelium > Dicrocoelium dendriticum. Next base: position 104,993,081 of record OX104063.1, on the reverse strand, counting down.
ATGTTTTAATATTCTAAAGAAGCTATGCTTGTATGCATATTTGATCATGCATTTTAGAGGTGTGTCTCGTTTTACAGAGAATATACCATTTATTTTTTTATTTATTTATTCCGTGCATCCTCATTTAACATTACCCATTTATAGGCACAGCAATACAGTAATAGAAGATGTTAGTCAGCCATTATTCCTTATCGCATTTCCGCATGTTATTCCGTAAGTTAACTGTGCACATGGTGATGCCTTTGTCATAACAGTTATTATTTCTTTCTCATTTCTGCAGATTCGCAACATCACACTTAATTTATAGCAGTCTGGAGATTCCCCGGTTCGCTTGTGTAAAATTCTAACCAAAATTCTATAATTGTACACCTAGGCAACCGGTGTGGTTTGTTGAACTGCTTGCTGAGTTCGGATGCTTTACTTGCTCATCGCCAATTTTTGCCTGGCGCTCGCTTCGGTTGCAACGCGCGACTGCTCTGTGTGCTGTGCCTGCTCCGTTTCCCTAGCTAGAGCGTCCACGGTGTCGTTCGTTCATAACTAGCTAACAGGGAATCTTTTGCTGAACCAATAAAAGTTTCCCTGCAACTCGATCCGTCTTCTGGAATCGCTCTCTGGGCTCCCGGAATAGGCAACCCTCTAAATTGGTGACCCCGAATCCGGAGCAACCTCCGCGCCGGATATTTGGAACTTTTCTCTGGTGAGCTCGTTCCATTTATTTTTCATATTTTCCGGTTTTATTTTTTCATACGGTAGCCTATTTTTTGCGTCATTTTTTTTCAAGCCATGGAATCTGTAGACCATAAGGTAGAGTATCTACTTAGTGTTGTATCTCTCACTGTTCCATCTTTTTGGGACACGGATCCTGTTTTGTGGTTCGCTCTTCTTGAGGCCGAGTTTTATAACCACAGAATCACTTCCGACTATGCGAAGTACTGCAAGCTCCTGTCCTGTCTCCCCAAGGAGATATCAATGCAGGTTCGTGACGTCATCATATCTCAGACCGAAAACCGCTATGAGGCTCTCAAAGAAGCCACGATTAAGCGTGTTATGCCCTCTGAGAAAGTTCGCCTGCAGCAGCTTTTCAAGGATCTGCAGCTGGGCGACAAACTGCCCTCTACCCAGCTACGGGAGATGCAGCAACTCCTTGGTTCCTCAACCATGGATGAGACTTTACTTCGCGAACTATGGCTACAACGGCTACCGGAAAACACGCAAGCGATTCTCGCTACAGTGAGCTCCGTTTCGCTCACTCAACTAGCCGATTTGGCGGATCGAGTTATTGAACGATCACAGCCACAAGCCGGCGCCAGCAAGATGAATGCCGTCGCGTCCCAGGGCACTTCTACCACTGGCTTACAGTCAACCATAGAAGCCCTGCAAACACAAGTTGCGACAATTAGTCGCCAGGTGCGACAGCTCACTATGAACCCTCGTCGTCATAGCCGATCAAAATCGCCCTGCAAACGTTCTAAGTCTAGAAACAGGCAGGCTAGCTGTTGGTACCACCAGCGTTTTGGTACCGCAGCTCGTAAATGTGTCAAGCCTTGCAACTACGCCGAGCAGCAGGGAAACTGCTCGGCCGGTCGGTAACGGCGACGGACGCGACCGGCCAACACCAAAGTCGCCTCATCCGCGTTAGGGATTTAACTTCCGGCATCGAGTTTCTAGTCGACACTGATGCCGAAGTTAGCGTCATACCCCGTAGCTCAGATGAAGTAGTCTCACCATCGCCGACCAAGCTGCGTGCCGCCAATGGCACACCAATCGCAACTTTCGGCGAAAAGCTGCTAACGCTCAACTTAGGCCTCCGGCGAACTTTTCGCTGGCCTTTCATAATCGCTGCTGTGCCTTTCGCCATCATAGGCATAGACTTTCTTCAACGCTTCGACCTCTTCGTCGACGCCAAAAGGAAGAAGCTTATCGACTCTAGGACACAGCTCAGTGTTATCGGGACCAGCGCCAACGTGGCTGCTATCACTCCCATTCGTGTCCTACCTCAAGCTTCACAGTCTTTTCTAGAGCTTTTCAGCAAGCACCCTAAACTCGTTCGCGTCCTGAACGACTTGCCTCCTGTGACGTTGAACGTCATGCATTACATTTGCACTAAGGGCCCACCTGTTTCGGCCCGCCCTCGCCGACTAGCCCCGGACAAGCTCAAAGCTGCGAAGGCGGAATTCAAGCAAATGCTCGAACTGGGACTCATCCGCCCGTCCAAAAGTCCATGGGCATCACCATTACACATGGTGCCGAAGAAGTCCGGTGACTGGCGCCCTTGTGGTGACTACAGGGCACTTAACAAAGTTACCGTCCCGGATAAATACCCTATCCCGCACATGCACGACTTGACCTCAGCTCTAGCTGGCAAGTCTATCTTCAGCAAAGTCGACTTGGTCCGTGCCTACCACCAGATACCTGTCGCGCCAGACGACATTGCTAAAACAGCAGTCATCACGCCATTCGGCCTATTCGAGTACCTCAGAATGCCTTTCGGCCTCAGCAACGCTGCCCAAACTTTTCAGCGTTTCATTCATGAGGTAACGCGAGGACTCGAAGGCGTTTATCCTTATCTAGATGGCATTCTTATCGCCAGCTCTTCTAATGACGAACATCTTCGTCACCTCGACGCACTCTTCCAACGCTTGACGCAGCATGGGGTTACCGTCAACCCCGATAAATGCGAGCTTGGCCAAAGTTCCATCGACTTTCTTGGCCACCGCATATCTACCTCTGGTATCGAAGCCCTGCCAGACAAAATCCAGGCACTGAAGGACTATCCTGCTCCCAGTTCCTTCAAGCAGTTACGCCGATTCCTTGGCCTGGTCAACTATTACAGACGCTTTATACCTAACTGCGCGAGCATTGTCCAACCAATGACTGACTTGCTCCGCGGTAAACAACGGTCTTTTCACTTTACAGACTACGCTAAACTGTCTTTCGAGAAGCTTAAAGACGCTATCTCCAACATAGCGCTTCTCGCCCATCCAGACACGTCTGCATCAGTCTCTCTGACAACTGCGCCTCAGACACTGCCGTCGGTACAGTTCTTCAACAACTCATCGACCATCGATGGATACCTCTAGGTTTCTTCTCGAAAAGTTTACAACCTGCCGAATCACGTTACAACATTTTCGGTAGGGAACTGTTAGCTATCTACCTAGGTATCCGACATTTCCGTCATTATCTCGAAGGTCGAAATTTTACAGTCTTCACCGACCACAAGCCATTGATCTACGCAATCAATGGCGCAACAGACAAGTATTCTCCGCGGGAAACTAGACACCTAGACTACGTTTCTCAGTTTACGACAGACGTACGTCATGTCTCAGGTGCTCTCAATCCCGTCGCGGATGCGCTTTCACGCATTCAACAGATCAGCTTATCGCCTAGCACCAACATTGATCTATCCACTATAGCTGCTGCCCAACAAGCTGATCCCGACATACGCAAGCTACGACGCAACACCACTGAGACGATCACCATCGATCGACTCAAGCCAGCATTCCTTGACAAGTCTGACTCTTCGGCGCAGCAAGCACCTTCACAGACGGTGCCATCACAGCTCGCACCGCAACCTCAGACGAGTCAGCCCGCTCCAGCAGAATCTACAACCTCAACCGACCGCACTCCTACTCGCCCTACTATTGATCGACGCGGTAGGAAGCTCAAACCTAAGGTTCGTTTTTCGGACTTCGTTCGAACTTACTATTTTACATAGAACGTGCCTTTAAAATTTTCTGCTCTTACTAAACGTTTTTGAAAATCCACAAAAAAGACCAAAACGTTTTGAAACTACCAAAAAGAGCAAAACTTTTTGAAAACCCAAAAACAGCTTTGCACGTTTTTCGCTTTGCACTCTTTGGTGTATTGCTATGCATTTATGCTGCTTTTTCGTTTTGTTTTCCATATACACCCCGTCGGTTGGTTGCCCCTCGGTTTCACTTTCCGCTGGATCCCCGTACGTCAACTGCAAGTGGAACGAACTTCCTGCTCAACTGCCTACGTGAACTTTATTAACTGTCCCCCCCACAAACAGTTTTTTTTACCGTTTCGACACCGTAGGGAGGACACGGGTGGGAGCCTGCTAGGGTCCGATTGCATGGTTCTCCCCCAGCAGCTGCATCGTGTTTCACAACTTGGTCTCGCAGAAGGCTGGCTCGCGACGGACAGTCCTCATGTAGATCGAAGGATTGCTTACGCAGTCCCTTCTGGGAGAGGGCTATGTAGCAGTCTGGAGATTCCCCGGTTTGCTTGTGTAAAATTCTAACCAAAATTCTATAATTGTACACCTAGGCAACCGGTGTGGTTTGTTGAACTGCTTGCTGAGTTCGGATGCTTTACTTGCTCATCGCCATTTTTTGCTTGGCGCTCGCTTCGGTTGCAACGCGCGACTGCTCTGTGTGCTGTGCCTGCTCCGTTTCCCTAGCTAGAGCGTCCACGGTGTCGTTCGTTCATAACTAGCTAACAGGGAATCTTTTGCTGAACCAATAAAAGTTTCCCTGCAACTCGATCCGTCTTCTGGAATCGCTCTCTGGGCTCCCGGAATAGGCAACCCTCTAAAAATTCCAGGTTATCTTAAAGGCATAATCCTTAAGTTTTACACTCAATATTTACACATCTCCGTTCATTAACAATATCCAAAATAAATAAATTGCCTTAAAATGTTGCGTTTTATGTCGTCCATGTACACCATCACTGCAATTAACCTTCCGTGTGGATTTCTCAACCTTCCACCTGCTGCGTTATAAAAAGTCATTTCCGTTTATAATACACAGACAGTTTCTTTATTAACACACGCAACACACGCCTTACTCAAGCAAAAATACTGCTACAATTCTTAAACGAGTTTTCAGCACATTCGCATCCCTTGATTTTCCGCCACAATTGACCTTCCTCATTTTAACCACTTTGCCTCAGTAAAATGTCTACACATCATACTACATGTATTACTATTAAACGATTTACTTTAATTTATGCTACCTATCCTTAGTACTATGAACGCAATTTATTCAAGTCGAAAAGCGGATGTACCTGTTTCCACCACTAAACTTTAAATTTAGCCGCGTACCTGTCATCAAACTGTCCCAATGGACAGTCTCCTGGAAATTGCGCTCGCGCCATTCTTCGGTAAATCAAACCTACGGTGTACCTTGTGTTCATTAGCAGCCAGCTTTCTTGAGGACAACTGTATTTTGGCCGCGTCGTCAAGTGTGGTCGTCAACCAGAAAGATGTTTGCATGCCGCCTATACCTGGTTGCGAAATTAGTCATCTCTTCGTCATACGGGAAATCTTACATGCTGTTTGCTGATGCTTTGGCTGAAATCGACTTGTTTTTCACTGTGCTGGGTGTTAGATTTGGTGATGACAGTTTCTATGTGTGATTGGAGCATGCTTTGTCTTTGTTTTGTTGAAGCGTAACCCGCTGTTGCTGCTGCGTACACTCATGCTGTCTTTGCAGTAATTGGGTTAGTGGTGCATGAACATTCACCACAGTTAGCAGTGTTGCGATCGCGGTTGATGGGGCGCAGAGCCGTTAGAAGAAAGTCTTCACCCCACCGGATAGTTTATTGACCAAACGTCAAGCCATATGAAACACGCAAGGCAGCCGACAATATAGGTTAAGGTGAGTGGGTCTGTCAGACAGGCCTCCTCGCATGGTCGGTGGCCTTATGTACGTGAACCATAGTAGAACAGTGGGTCTGGGTGAAGTTCACGGTCAGACGTGCGCGACGTTGTACTTTTAAGACACTGGATCGCCTGGCGTATCAGGTTCCGATGCAGAGACCTTGCCTCACTAAGCTACTTCTGGTTCTGGACACATGAACCAGAGCGGCTGACGTAGGGGTCCTTCCAGGTGTGCTTTATCACTTTTCTATTCGTTAGTGTCACCCACTTAGTCCTCCTCCGAAGTCTTTGCGCCTACGGTATCAAGGGTTTCCTGCTCACATGGTTGCAACTTTTCCTGTACGACATAACAATCAGAGGTTCACCGACACCCGCTCGGAAAGCCTATGCGTCTCCACTGGTGTGCCCTGTTAATCCGTCGTCGGTTAGCTACTGTTTTAGTCTATATCACTGACCTTCCAGCAAATATTCAATACCCCAGGCAAATATTTGTCGATGGTGTGAAGCTCAGATGAGCTGTTCGCTCAAAATCCGGTCGGGTCTATCTTAAGTACCATCTGGACCGGATATACGAATAAGTAGAAAATGACCAGCTTCCCTTAGCCCTGCAAATTGCCGCTTACTAGCGCAGCGCAGCCGCTATAGCAGCATATATTTTGCAGCAGCACATCCTATGCTACGGGACTAGTGAATAATACTTGGGTATCATTGTCCCAGAAGGTTTGCGCGATTCGCTGCAAGGTTGGAGAGCAGCAAATGTGTCGAATTCGAACTTAAGACGTTTGGGGCGAGCTCTTGGTGCCTTTAAGCGACGGCAAATACCCCTGATAATACGTATACTCGTCCCCACGTTAGGTATGCTCTTCAGTCCTTGGTTAAAACGAGCCATTCGTCTCCTATATCCACCCCAAACAAAAGACAATCAACGGGACACGTGGATTCCCCGGTAGCAACAGTGAAATAAGACCTCGTCTGATCCGTATGTTCTTAGAATCCCGACGGCCTCGCGCTTGTCTCATTCTCACTTGCCGGATAGTAATAGCAAACGGTCATCCATGTACATTACTGCTGACCCTAACACCGTAAATGCAGCTACGAGGTCAGCACCTTAAACTGATGAGTCAACACCCGCGTTTGAAATGCAAAAAGCTTTTTGGCTGTGTTAAAAGCTGCGCACATTGGAATTCATTTTCAGCGCATGTGGTGAATGCACCAACCATCGCCAGACTCAAAGGACTAACAAAATTTATTTAAATGATAAACGCTGCTCAACAGTCTGAAAACGTGCAAGGTCTGATCTACTGATAATTCTTTTTCCATACCAGAACATTTTAATTTTAATTTTTCTTTACGTTTGCCATCGTGTGGGTCTTGCATGGTTTTGCTTTTTATCCCACCATACACGACGGGACCACATATTCAGGTTGACTCCGAAGGCATAAAACAGGGAGGTATGTGGATAGGAGCCACGTTCCGTCAACTGAGCCCGTCCAACCTTCTTCAACCTGCACAGCAGCAGCATTCTTGTCTAAATTGGGGAGCATGCGTGCCATGCCTGGTAAGCGTTCTTCCTATAAATAGCTACAAAAGTCCGTTTATTAACACTATGACGTGGCGGATGTGACTGGTGACTGAATAAAGTCACTGCCCACTGTCACACTCTGGAATATCGACTAGTCCTTTTTCAATATTTTACTGACACGTACAACAAAGTTACTCACAATCTTCATATACTGTCCCCACTTCACCTACACTGATATTTTATTTACTCTACGCAAACACGAAACCAGTTTATCGGCACACGGCTGAGGAGTTTGCTCCTCATGAGTGCTTCGACTGTTTCTGCAACTTGTACAAACTTTGACCACAGCCAATTACGTGCGTTGTAACTTATCTGTTGCGCTACATAATTGTTTATAACTTTGGATCATACCTGAGTTGCTATGCCTCAATGAATTCGAGAATAAAATATTTATGTATTCATTTATTCAACAAGTTTTACCATGATGACTACGTAGCTTGCCTATCGCACCAGAAGCGACAGTTTCCGCCTGTGCAACCCAGAGCACAGAGCTAGCGTGTTACCGCGAACGAATGCCTTGCCACTTGCATCCACGTGCTTGTTCGTACCGACAGCGTAAGCCGACCACTTCAGCCTACTTATTCTGGCCAGTACCGTGTCGTACGCAGAAACGACAAGATATTTACCATTGACTATAATGGTAAAACGGATGCAATCATCGTCGACCGACTCAAACCCTGCTTTGCTTGACGGTTCTCACGCTTACGTGCAGCTAGCACCTTCCCAGATTGCGTCAGCACGGCCAGTGTCGCAACTTTAGACCAGTCAATCCGCTTTAGTGGAATCGTCAGTCTCAACCGGCATCACTTTTCGCGACCCATAAGTAACCAATGTGGTAAGAGCTAAAAGCTCTGTATGCTTTTCCAGATTCGTTAACGTTTCCTAATTCCCATACAGCATTTATTGCATGTGTTCACGCTCACATAAACATATTTGATTACCCACAACAAGCCTAAAACATTTTAAAAAGCAGAGAAAACAAAACATTTTTGAAAAGCCAAGAGCAACTTCACTCATTTTGCTGTGTACATTCTTCTGTATATAGCTGTGCAGTCACGTTGGTTTATTGCGTTTTGCTAACCTTGGGAGTTGACCATGCAATTCCAGAGCGCGAAGGTCCGTTAAAGACATATAAATACAGCGATGGGCTGCAGTAGTTGCGCAGCTTTGGTTGACGACGAATAGTAAGTTAGTTTTCCAAGATCATTGTGCTGCATCTTCCTTCGGTTGGGCTAGAACATTTGTGGAGCAGTAAAGTGCCAATTTCGGAATGGCGCCTAGTGAGAAGATTATAACAAATAACGATCGAGAAAATTGGAACTTCAATGAATAGTTTTGCCGAACAAGTTAAAAACTGCTTTGCCAACAGCAATCTGAAATGGAAGCACAAATGATAATGATCAACCATCTGACACTATGGTCGAGTTTGCAGGCAAAAGGGAGGTGCGGGCGAGTTCGGATGAGCTTCTCACGAATGTAGTCACTGAATGCAAGTATAGTGTGGATTCTGGATGCACATTTGGGGTGTGGTTAAAGCGTTGGGTAGACATGTTCCGGATGGACTTCCTTCGTCAATATGGCTCCTGGAAGGTGTGATTTCTACTCCGCCGGCTGGGAACAAGTGAAACATCAAGTTTCATAGACCACATTCTGCGGGAAATGCCGATGGATCTGACGTCTGCCAAGTTGTGCCACAGCTGAAGAAACGTTTGGTGAGTCAGTATCCTTGTTTAGTACGCGCCATCAAGGCCTGTAACGTCTCAAACGTGAATCGGACGACTTTGCGCTCTTGCAGACATGATCAGTTGTAGGTGTGCACGTTTCAAACTGCGCTCTTTAACGGACGATTATGTAAAGTGTCTCATTTTCGTCAGCGCCGTACAAACACCTGGTGATGCTGTGCTCCGCCCGCGGCTTTTATCTAATCTGGAGCAGGATCCGGATCTGACATTTAATGTCCTTATAAGCTAATGCAAACGCCTGCTGCCTCCCAAACACGACAATTCTCTGATGGAACGAAATGGACTTGACCCACCAGGTACCATGCATTCCGTGAAAAATATCCTGAATATCAACCCAAGCAAACCCTTTAAGTGGTCTACGTTTAAGCTTTGCACAGCATGCTGGTCATGTGGAGAATGGTCTTACGCGCGATTATGTCCTTTGAAACGTCTTATTTTCAATCTTGCCATACGCATTGGCAAAAGAAGAATGCTAAGTCAGGTCCGGCCGCAAAACATGAAGTCTTGTTGAAGGGGGAAGGCTAGAAAGACTGGCGCAGTGTCTCTCTCTCTATGGTTGCCACGATCCAAAGTGACTGTAAACCGAGACGACGATTTATCATCGTGTTAATCTGACTTGTTCTGAGACACTGCAGGTATCCAATAGTAACTACATGGCTTAATCCAAATGCCATTGCTGGCCACTGATCTTCTAGCGACATTATCCATCATTCGGCTTAACTTTGGCACTTCTATTTAGCTGCAGCCATTCGTCGTAGGCTCCATGTGTCACTGCGCATACCCGGAGCTTTCTAGGAGCTAGTACTTATTCCCCAAACATTTATTTTCTTGGAATTTCTGACTCACTAAGCTTCGCTGGTTTGTTGATGTATTCTGTGACGGTGTAGGCATGCACTAGTGACCAAACGTTTTAGTGGAATGGCGACATCTATAAATAAATAAATAAATAGTTTATTCTCGTCATTGCGAGGCACACCATCCAGGGCATGATCATGGTAATACAGACATGTATGATCGGCAATTGCGCAAATGATTACATTTTGACAAATAGTATAGGAATTTATGTGTGTTGACATGTAAAAGTATGTTTAACTGTTTATTTGAAAGGGTCATGTTGGGTGAGTATGTAAATGTGACACAGTGTGTGCTTTCGTTCGTTGCGTTCGCCATCAAATGGGAGTCAATGGAACGCTTTGAAGCGGATGACGAACGTGATGTGTGAATGATCCTCCGGAAAAGGGAAGAGGCAGTGACTTTATTTAGTGGTGAGTCACATCCGCCACGTCACAGTGTTGTTAAACGGATATCTGTGGTTTTTTTTATAGGGAAAACGCTTGCCAGGCGAAATCCCACCACATCCTGGAACACTGCCGCCGAACCACTTGCTGGAACGGGATTTACCCGAACCACCCAGCTGGCACCACGAGGAGGTTGTTCGGCTACCATAACTTGATCGTCTTAACCTCGTCACTTCTCTTTGGTAACAGCTCGTTGGCGTAGGCACCATGCATCACTACGCATAACCGGCGCTTAGTAGGAGCCACAACTTAGCTTCCTAACTTGATTGGTTTGTAAGGTCTACATCCAATCTTGATGCCGCTTTACCGCTAATTGTCCTTTGTAGATCTTGTCGCAAGCTATTTATATTGTTCCAAACTTATGCTGTGCTCCCTATCGAATTAGGCCAGCTACCTGCTGTGCGTTCACCATCCAATTGCCACTCGTCTTCTAACTCCTTTACGTCTTCTCATTCAAGGGTTGTATAATAATAAAATGATACTTCGTGGATGGCTTACTGATACAACGCTTTGTTCTACGTAGTTGGTCACAATTTATCCATACGGCCATTGTTTATGTACAGGTTCCAAAGCCACTTTTAGAGTAATCATCATTACACCTTTTACTTTTTTATGTCTCATTCCAAATGCTGTGGCAAAATACTTCAACTGTGTTAAATTTCACGCCTTTGCTTTGAGGTCTTCTCCCGTTTGTCCCACTCTTTTCCTTTTCTCCGAGGTCCGAAATAACTTGAGGATCTGGGATTGGACTGAGGAACAGCTTTTGCACGAGACGGACTTAATAACCAAATATTGCCCGTGTAGAGCGTGGCCGTATACCAGAGGGACTCAACTGCATGTACCACCACGATCGTAGTCTCGTGAAGGTTACTCGACATGACTTCACACGCCCGAAAATTATACATAAGCTGAAAAATCCAGACACCAGGAACTCTGAAAGTTTGGCTACCTGGCCACGCAACAAGACGAACTTGGGTTATTTTTCCATCCTCAACCGGCCTCAACTAATATGGCGGCCTGACCAAGCTATCTGATCAGACAACTGATGAAACTGAAAGTCAATTTTCATTGAGTTCGTTGAGTGGTAAGGAGCAGAAAGGTGCCGTGTCAGCTCCTTCACTTCCCGATCTTCCGTGCGTTGCAGGCGTAGTAGTTGTGGCATAGCTCAGGATGTACTATCAGTCGTGCAGGATCCTGGAGTCCTCAATAGTAAGATATCTAGCAAACGTTTAAAACTTCCTTGTGCCTGCGCTTTGACAATCTGGTCCGGCAGTCGTTTCAAGTTACTAATTACTCGTAGGGAGTAGCATCTGAGCGGACTTTGAACCACCTCGGTCTAAACAGCTTCCAGCTGTGACGTCGAGTCGAACTGCCAAGTCTAAGCAGGAAACTGCCTCAGCTCGTTTCCCAGTTCTTTTCCTATGATACACCTAGTATCGATGAGGTCTGCGCAAAGTCGGAGATAGCCTAATGGAAAAATGGCTCATCCTTTGTAGTCGGGCGGGTACGGGCGTTCGCAGTGCCCAAGGACAAATTTCGATGCCCATCGTTGAACTTTTTCTATTTTATCAATTTCATGCTTCGATAGAGGCGCTGTGGCCGGAAGTCCGAATTCAAGGATGGGAGGTAGGTGGGAGGTGAAGAGAAGTCTAAATATCCGCAAGGTCATTTTAGCGAATAATCACTTTATGACGCCCCACATCCAGTTCGTCGTAGCAGTTTTCTTTACTGTGTCACGGGAGGTTCTGAGAACAGAAGATACTATTGTCTACAGGTCCTAGTGCTGTGCGGCAGTCTTGAGTAGGTTCCCGCCTATGTGACTGCGAATAACAGTATGTGAGACCCGCTGAATCGCCGCTTTGCCAGTTGTAAATTAGTGTTAAAAATACTTTACGGTAGTGTTCCATGGACTGGTGCGGTTTCGCCTGGCAAGCGTTTTCCCCACAAGAAGCCACAAATGTCTGTTTAACAAAACTGCGACTTGGCGGAGGTTACTTTCATTGTATGGTAGAAAGCAGAATGACAGTCCTTCATCAGCTCCGTTCATTCCCAGTCATTGTAGACATTCCTGGTCTCATTGAGAAAATAGGGTAACCCAATGAACCCTAAAGCTAGGTTGCGAGGCAATACCCAGGCAGAGTTATCAAGTGGGAATCCAAGCGTTTCTTGAAACTTTCCGCAGACGGCGCATCATCGACGAACTCAGGAAGGCGATCCCGGTCATTACCCACGCGCGTGGATACAGCTTGTTCACATTGCACACGGAGTCTCCTCGACTCGAGCACTTTCCATTTGTGACCACGTGTCGAACTCTCAATGTTCAGATGCAAGAACTACTGTAAGCCGCTTCCTAGCTCTCCTCTTAGGATACGTCGAGTGTAGGTCTAATAGCCGCGACGACGACCGTAATCCAGAGAGCAAAGGTTTAAGCACAGTAGGCGGAGAGGACAAGATGAGCAACGCAGCACTGGCACACACCTTGATCGACGGCGTTGGACCTTCTCAATCATATCTCATTTAGCCTTCGAGAGAAGCTGGGCAGCTGAATAAAGTCGCTGCCCAGAACTACATAATGGTACGACCTTTGCTTAAAACGTGCAAGGATAGGATACTCTCCTTCCACTTCTACCGTTTTCACTGCATTTATGGTGTTTTGAATGTTTGCGCTGCGCACACTTGAACCTATCCTATCGTTGCGAAACATAACTGCCTATTAATTTTCAGCATGCTTGCTTTGGAATGACATGATAGAATCGAGAATAATCTATTTATTTGGTTAGTACCTTCCTCTGTCGTTTAGGATGGCTTTGGCCATTGTACCACATTCAAGGCAACGCTGAGCTTGCGACCAGGTGCTAAATCAATGTTCAAGTCTAAAAGACCGATACCATATGAAACTATGTCAACCGTTGCTCAAAATTCAATCGACTAGAACGAGCAGGAATCATCACGGCCGTCAACTACTCATCATGGAACTCATCTATTATCACAGCGAAGAAGGCAACTGGCAGGGTACGCGTTTGCGTTGTCTTCTCAACTGTTTTCATTGCCGCGCTGGACAACAACCAGTACCCAGTAACTACACTGCAACCTAGTCTTACAAAATTGAAGGGTGGTGAGTGCTTTTCTAAGTTTATTCTGTCCAAAATCTAACTTCAAGTGGATGTTGACGGTCTCGATGGTGGTGTTGAAGATTAAAATCAACTTAGACGCTTCCAATACAACCGCTTTTCTTTTGGTGTAAAATAGCACTAGCCATTTTTCAACAGTTGCTGGATACCATGCTAGCGAAAGTTTCTGGAGCCGCTGCATACCTGCGTAATTTCATATGGATGGATCAAGCAACGGAAGAGCTAATTAGCCGGCGGGATAAAGTGCTTGGTTGTATACGGTTGTGCGGCTTCCGGATCCGTGAGGATAAAGGCATATTTGCCACACATCAAGTAGCGCGGCTTTATCCTTAAAAAGGATGAACGGCAAGCTAATCCGGAAAACGTAGAAGCCAATAAAAGGATGCATTTACCAACAGCTCTACAGACTCTGCTTTCCTTTTGTGGGCTAATCAGCTACTATAGCGCATTCTTGCCTGAGATGCGCCGCCTGCGTTACGCGCTAAAGAAATAAGTAAAGAAATAAGTAAATAATTATATTGTCGAAGAAACGAAACACGCCAGTACGGACGTGCTCAAGTGGTCGGCAGAGCCATAGCAACACTAAAAGTGTGTGTACAATACGCGACAACAATACGTGTTGGCAAAATGCGCGGCTTGAAACTTACACATACTTTCCTATGGGAATGCTGCAGGGATGAAGGGCTTGATCCTTAGTGTCATAGAGTAATGCGGCATCGAAGCGCTGTAAGATCACTAAGTGTTTCCGTTACGGAAATGTTGGGTGCGGGTTCGAATGCTTCCGGAGGTTTATCTCCGACTTTCCGTGGGCGTAAGAGTCCGATAGTGTTTGATAAACACGTGTTCGCAAATATGGGAAATTGAGATCATTCCTCCTGTGAAGCAGTAGGCATTGACATTATTGCGTTGGCGAGTCACACCCGCCAAGTTGCAGTGTAGTTAAACAGACATTTATGGCTTTTAATAGGGAGAACGATTTCCAGGCGGAAAGCCACCACGTCCTGGAACCCTGTCCTTGAGGGCACTGTAAATATCATTGAGATACTTTAACGCCTTTGTTGGACCGGTTTTCCGAATGGTTAAGCGTAGTCATGATACACACGATTTGCCGTTGGCTTAGCGGAGGGCTTAGCCAGGATTCAAAAGGAGCGCTTGGGGAGAGCGGTTCTGTTCGGAGATAATGTGTGTAAGTTGGGGTGCTGCGTTTTGCAGGTGAGTATGTAACTCCAATCATAAGCAGTATGGTTGAGCAAATAACCCAGGGGTCAGGTGGGTGCAGCTGGTAGGTCCACGGGAGGTAACCATCGCGGCTACGTGAAACGCTTGCATGCAGAGGAGGTTTAGAACGTTCGAGGAGCTTGCTGTGGCCTTTGGAATCAGGTGCGGCCAGGCGCGGTAGTATAGACCACAGCCAATATACCTCCGTTATAAAGTATGCATACCACACTGGCAAGGTGTGCGCCATTGTACAATGGCGCCAATTAGGTGATGATCCTGATACCAGGAATCAGTAATCCACTGGCGAGGTGGACGCAGCATAACGCCATGGAATCGCAAGTAAGTTGAACGCTTGTAGGGAGCTTAGATAGCTTTTCAGTGGACGTTCCGAAAGTGCTAATGATAGATCAAAATTGCTCAGACAAATGGAGGATGCGGATCAAAAGTCTTTCTGGAGAAATTATTCGCTGCCGAGGTGGAGGGAGCATACTGTCATGGCATTGCAATTATGTTGCTCACTTTCACGGGGCTGAAGCGTTTTAAGTGGTGTTCCGGAAATACTAATGCTTTGAACCCAATTGTCCAAACCAGTGGAAGGTGCGGATCAAGAAGCTTCCATACTAAATAAGCTTCCATAGGCTGAGAATTCATGGAAGACTAGACTAGCGAGGTGGGTAACGTACCCATCAGATACCGGAGCAAAGCATATGAAGGATCTGTTACCAGAAATAATCCACTGGCGAGGTGGACGAAACATAGCCCTATGATATCGCAAGTAAGTTGAACACTTGCAGGGCGATGTGGCTTTCTTGAGGTGATTTTTCCGAAGGGGAAAATGATTTGAACGCGGTCTTTCAAACCACTAGATGATGCCCATCAAGGTGACAGAAGGGTTGAGCGGGTGGCGCGAGCTGTCCATATATGTCTATAAGTCATATTTATAGATACGACGATTCAGCTTATTTTATTCGCAAGTTCTCTGCAATTCTCGCGTAGGAAAGGTAGATAAGGTCACAGAAAGGAAGGACTTGAACCTGGACGCCCAATAAGACGACTTTCGCGATGTTCCCCTCCTCAACCGGCCTCAAAAATCATGGCGGCCCTGCTTTACCTATCTGTCCAACCAACAGAGGAAATTAGGAGCCATTTGACTGCGAATATGAAATCAGTCGTCAAGCGGCTTTGCTGGTTATACTAGTGTTCAAAGAGCGTTAAGACAGTGTTGCAGGACGTTGTGGGTTTTCATCTGGCAAGCGTTCTCCCTATAAAAAGCTACAAATGTCTGTTTTACAAAACTGCGACGTGGCGGATATGACTCGCCACTGAATATGGTCACTGCCCACAACTACATACTGGCAAGTCGACTAGACGCATATTTCAACGTTTTCCGACACATGCAAGGATATGATATTCCCCGTCTTCATGCACCCTTTCATTGCACTTATAGTGCCTTGACCGTTTCAACTACACACGATTGAACCCGAAGTACCGTCGCGATACACAACTGCTTAAAAACCTTGATCATGCCCGATTTGGTATATCTCTATGAATTTGGGAATAAATTATTTATTTATTTACTCATTTAAAGAAAGGAGTAAAGTGAGCTGGCGACCTAGAGCCTTACCAAACAGTTTACCTGTTTTATATTTGCATTTATAAACTGTGGCGTCATCTGGTTTTATGTGCCTTCTTATATTGGAGAGGAAAATAGACCATCCCGTGTACAGAGACTAGGTGTCATGAGATTTATGCCAGTGCATCCAAGGAAAGAAGGTGCAGCGCACAGTTGTGACATAATAGACAATCTCATTGGAGCGGTGAGTAATTAGACCGAATACTGCAGCAATAGAGCCGTAACAGTGCCAGCACAGCAGTTGGGCTAACTGTGAAACAACATGACGCAGCCAAGCGCCAATCTTGGAACTGGATATTAGAATGCCCGAGTGCCTTCACATAGGTCAAGGCATTGCTTTCATCAAACTTGCTTTTGACTCCCTTCGATCTCTTCAAGTAGTCTGTCGTAACCACCGACGCATCGAGACATGGGCTTGGCACAAAAATTATACACACCTACAAATGGATCTCAGAAAGTAACCTCCCATGCCATCGACGTCGTCATTATACACGTTAGCTAGAGCTGGGAATCACCTCAGCTACGGTGCCGCAGTCCATGGAAGAAAAAAGAGAAAAATATGCAACAGGTGCAAGTCAGCTGAGCTACCGATAACGGAAGGGCATCGTTCCGGTAAACAACTACTCGGCTAGTATGCAACAATAGAAATTATTATGGTAAATTATATAAGGTTAAATAATGAAATCGCGGTTGAAGAGGGGGGCTAAGCGGGTTGCTATGGGACAAAGAAACTCACAACACGAACGCCACTGAGATTGGCTCCTAACCATGTCAGAAAGTGTATCCAGCCAAACGTGCTCACCGTTTTTCAGCCCACAACCAGGGAGCCGAGACGCTCCAACCGAGGCCAGCTTCGAAGTGAGGGACTTCATTCCTTTCGACCAAGTCATCGCTTGGCCACCCCTCCTTTTCATCCATCTACATTCCCGTCGCGCAAACGTCGCACGTCGCGGGAGCCGGTGGACTGACAGGCATAACACGTGGACGAGCCATCGGAGCCTGGTGCGTAAAAAACGGTGTTGTGCGGTTCATTTCCTTTTCCTAGGCAGTAAACAAAGGGTCGAACACGCTCGTTGCTGACTCGGTTTTCCCACTAAGTGCGAGCTAAAGTACGTGGGCATCGGTGGTCGAAGCTCCCATGCCGCCATCACACCTACGAAGGCCGAGAGGAATTACAGCCAGATGGAGAAAAGAGAATTGGCCATAGTGTTTGCGGAAAAGGTAGTCCCCAAATTGCTTTAGGGCCGCCGGTTCAAGCTTCTGAGAGATCATAAGCCGTTGCTGGCTTTCCTTGGTTCGGAAAAGGCATCCCGGCTCACACAGCCAAACGGCAACAGCGTTAGGCTCTTCCCTTAATGGGGTATGCTTTCGAGGTCCACTAACAGTACACCATTGCCACTGGGCAAGCTGATGCGCTGTTAGGCCTAATGGTTGCTCACCAGCATGAGCATGATAATTCAGACATTGCCACGGTCGCGATCGTACCTGACGTCAACTATGTGGTAAGTGATTCGTTGCCCGGTTTGCCAGTTACCACAGAAGCTGTACGGGCCGAAACGCTTAAGGACCCAGTAGGCAGAAACGTTACACACTTTCACAATGCAAGTGGGCCACGTTCACGTCCATATGTCGGACTGCAACAGTAATACCGGAGGAGCCATTCGCTCTCTTCTGTGAACGACCACATACTATTTTCGGAAAGGGTGGTCACCAGCAATGCACTTCCGGAGCGCCTTACTCTGCGCTTCCACACCGGGCACGCGGGGATCAACCGGATGAAGGCGCATGCCCGCCGTTTTGTATCCTGGCCCTACATGGACTAACAGCTGGAAGAAATAGCTAAACGCTGTCAACGTTGCGCCGGTGTCTCGAAAGCGCTACAAAACCCAGAGATGGATCCATGGTCAAAAGCTACTAAAAAACGATGCGGCATCCACGTCGACTTTGCCGAAGTTACCACATTATAGTCGACACATACGTCAAGTGGCCTGAAGTATTTCTGCTAGGTAGCACAGCCATCGATGAAATCAAAACTACGCCAAGCCTTCAGCGGATTCGGCCGTCCTGAGAAAAGTTTACCCAAATACGGCACAATTTTACATCGGCAACCTTTACGGATGTGTGCAAGCAGTGCGCCGTCTAGCACATTCGCTCGTTGCCGCCTCACTCAAGTTGAATTGCCAAAGCAACAAGCATTTTATATACGTTCAAGCGGGCTTTGCACAAACCAAAAGAGGTGGGACTATAGAAGAAGTGCTTGATCGGTTCCCCTTCTTCTACCCAAATCCACAGTCGCCAAAAGAAGCTCCTCTAACTTATGAACCGGAAGCTCTACATGTCTTTAGACGCCATTCTCTCGCGCTCGGGATCCTTTGTTTGCGAAAGAAACAGCAGGATGGAACAGGATGTTGACCGGCGGCTTGGAGCAGAACTGCTAGCACGTGACAATCGGGAAGGTCAAGCGCGGTGGGCGCCAGGCACGTTCGAAATAAATGAGAATATCCGTAGCTCTGGGTGTGGATGCGGATTTTGAGCGGTTCTCTGTGCTGAATGATTATTGTGCAGACGCTTCGTTGTCTGACTAGGCAACATCCTCAGTGCGGCTTCAGGGGCCTGGTTCGCAGTGCCTCGTAAGCGACTTCAATGTCTAAGTGCTTATTGATCGAGTTCTGCTTTGAATGCCAGCTGAAAAGAGGGCCACTCTTCCCTATATCAGCGGTATCACTGAAATGGCAGCGAGGCTTTTATTGCCTTTTGGAATCAAATTTGCCCACCACCCAACGGCAACCATTTGCATTAAACTCTTCAAGGAGAAAGATAAACTTAGCAAAGAGGAAGAAACTGGTGCGATTTATAAGATCTGCTGCCAAAACTGCGACATGTACTACGTGGGACAGACTGGGAGAAAGCTTGGCACGAGGCTACACGAACACAGCCTAGCCATACCTCGCCGCGATCAGAACTCAATGATGTCAGTGCACATGGATGCTGAGAACCATCAATTCGACATAGAGCATGCCAGTATCCTCGGAAGGGCTAAATGCCGGCAAGCACGTGAGTTCATTGAAGCCTGATATTCAAAGCAGAACTCGAGCAATAAGCACTTGGACATTGAAGTCGCTTAAGAAGCACTGCAAACCAGGTCCCTGAAGCCGCACTGATGATATTGCCTAGTCAGACAACGAAACGTCTGCACAATAATCACTCAGCTCGGAGAACCGCTCATTATCCGCAGCCAGGGACGTTCAAAAACAAGTGCGAAACTGTCATGTCTGACGTGATCATGAGTGCACAGATCTGAGCACGGTATGGAAACTAGTTACGGTCAACCTGGTGCCGACCAGCATTAACAAGGTCTGTCGACCTCCCGTTCTTCTTACTGGTGGAAAGGGTTAAACTTACTGAAGGAAACCGTGGAGGAGAGTACACAGTCAAGCATAAACTCTAGATGACGAGCATCGGAACCCAGTTTTCGGGCACTTCTACCAAGGGGGCAGACAGACCGAAACGGAACACCATCCCGAAGCCTACAAATTAATCCTAGGCTTTCAGCATATTCCTCGGATGACATCCCAGGAGGGAAGGAGTCACAGGTAAAGTAAGAATTGCCTGGAAAACTCACTGTTTTAGCGATTAATGGGTTATTAACGATTATCGCATCGATTCTAAACCTTCTGGCGTGTTCTAAGTCCTGCACGTGACTACCAACCACATGACATCCCTGCCAAAGCTATGAATAACCACTAACTTTGGTAGGTGATTTTCCAATTCTATAGGTCGAAGTATGGGACATATATATAAGCTAAGGCCCGCGGTAGTAGTGCGGTGTTTGTTGACTGCGGCTAATACGTCATTTTGTCAAGGTCCTTGGAGTTCTGCCTTTTCTCTCGGTTGGGCTAGAAAGTTGATGGAGCAGTAAATTGATAATTCCGGAAGCACGTCTAGTGAGAGGCGTATAACAGCCGCTCAGCTATGTCCGCTTCGGCTAATGGAACTTCTTTGCATGCACGTATTAAGTCAGTTTCACTAAAGCAATTTTTACCCGCCAGCATGGTGGTGAGAGCAACGATGAGTGGGATCGTGTAGCGATAGGTCATAGTAACCGTATTCGACGTTTGATAGTCGTCGCAAGGACGCCAGTCTTCATGACCTCCTTCTGGACCACGTGAAGTGCCGGCGACAATTGGCTGTTGGACGGTCTGACAATACCGAGCTGTGGCACGTAGTCGAATGCAGCTCGTACTACACGCAGTTTGCACTGATCAAGCCATCTTCGTCTGCGCCAACTGGTTGAGAGCGCGTGATTAGGTGGTGAGTGACCTTCGTCGCACCTGACTGAAGCCCTGCATCCTATCAAACCAGTCGCGGGTATTTGGAGAGGTGTCTCAAGCACTCGGACGGTGCGTCTGCGAGCCGAGCAGTAGTGCTGAGTAACGGGGCCTTTGAAAAGACGCCATCAACACCTACTTTGGTATGGTCACCGAAAATTCTCTGGCGACCCGTGTGGACAAGCAACCCAAACTGAAGAAAAAATTCGAAGCAGCTAGCCTTGAAAGGTGCTGACGTAACCGTAAAAGCCCGGTGAAAATCCAGAGTAATAAATCTGGGTTTATCAGGCGCTGATCTTATGAAGCTATCGGCGAGCCGTTGGCCACTGGTAGATCGTACATGTGTTTCGAATGCCTGTCTTGTAATCTATCAAGGATAACGCTCACTTAGTCTCCTCTGTCAATAATGAATGTGCCGCGGGTTGCGTCGCATTAACTTATACCTACGCTTCTGACTTATGGTGATGCATTAAGCGATGCACAGTAACATACCCAACCTAAAACAGAACAGGCTCAGAAGTTGACTTCAGTACCAGGTGCTGCACTACTGCTCCACTACTAGTGCAGGTAAAGCTAACATAAGAATTCTGCCTGGTTACTTACGTAAATAACTGAATTATATTACCATCATGGTTACGAGTTATTCCCAATCCGCTAGCTTCCAAGAAGGAGGTACAACACTTTATGTGCCTAATAACATAAAACGACTTTTTAAAGTCTACCATTCGCTTGACCATATCTTCGAGTATGACCCAGTTGGATCACAAACGACGGCTAGGGCTGCTGTACTACCTTATTTTACAATCCTTTCAGCCGCGTGACGTATAAGAACCATGAGCTTATAGGTCACTGTTAACCACTGACGCCCCCTTTAGCTTGCTCGCCCAACAGCCGATACTTCCCTACATCGGTCTTCACTCTGCCATTCTCTCCCAAGTTGCTCATTCCTGAAGCTATCCTACTTCTCCCTACACTGTCTATGGTAACTATTGTGGTAAGCTTGCCTTCAGTTGCATCTTGCTATCTGGATACTTCCGCACCGTCGACACCTTATCCATATTGGTCGGCTTCTTGACCTTACTATTCGGGCCTTATTCATGCCCGAATAAATTACAAGCTATGGACCGCGGACTTTTGCTGCAAAAGTCTGTTCGCTCGCACAGCCATCTTACTCCGTAAGTATTGTGCTTTAAACCTTTCTGCATCATTTTGTTCTTCATCACGGCCTTCAAAGCCAAACTTTAGTCCAAGTCTGACGGCCATTATGCAAACCCCAACATGCCAGCAATGTTTATGGCAGCCTTAGTTCTGGTTGTATACTTCCCAAACTACTGACAGTCTCTTGATCACTTATGCCTCTCTCAGCCGGGGCTTTCAAGCCCTGATGACTTCCAGTATCCTCATAAGTAAGTTACTATCGTTACTCCATCTTTTCCTTTTAACCTGTTCACACTCATGGCTCGCACAAGTGCCCTTATCCAGCCGCAGGCATCTATTACGCGAATCTTTTCCTAAACTACTGCGTTCTCTTTGGATGATTCCGGCTCAAGGCATTATCTTATCTATTGTTATTTGCAGTCACATACCGAGATTTCTCATTGCTGGCCACCACATATAGCATAATGGTAGGGAACTACCTTGCGAAAGTCATCCTTATCAATCGTTACTCCACTGAACGTTCCTATTTCCATCTCTTTCAGTCGGTTAAATTAATAGCTCGATACTACCCAAAGTATTGTAACTAGATGGCCGCAAGTCTACTGGCTTAATACCGTCGTCTCTGGCTGCACACGATAGATCAAAAAGATATACCCAAACTGGTAAGCAAGGTGACCACTGCTAGCGTCACTCTTCCTAGACGCAAGTAATTTGCTTCCCACTTTATCACCTCTTGACCTCAAATACTTAGATTTATCTGAGTTCTACCTAGAACGAGCGCTAGTAGAAATACTAGTAAACCGGCAGTATATAAGTCCAAATCATTTTATTCAATTGCCTTTGCTATCACAGGCCTTGCTTTTCCAGCTTCCTTTTTGCTGGAACGAAAGTTGCACATGCGTTAGGGGCCCTGTTACACCGGCTAGCAGGAAAGCCAGAAAGTTCTAACCCCCACTTTCTCTTAGGTTGACCGACCACGCATAATTTGCTCTTTTACATTGAACCAAAGCATGCCACGCGTTATGCGTATTGGTTCGTGATTAACCAGCTCCTACTTTTATGCTTACTTTGCTACTCTTAACATATACTGTTATCCATTCACTTTGCTGGACAAACTGATAAAGCTCCCGTTAGAATAACCATCAGAGTGGTAGCTGGTTTGACGTCCGATATCTCACTTATTAGGCTTCCATCGGCCCACACCCAATATCGGCCTGAAAAGAGTGCAAATAGCCTGAGCAAGAAGCGGTACGTCCCCAGTCCGGGTGTCCACATTACTTCCCAAAACTTTATTTCCCCAAACGAAAAGAAAACCCCCATGCCCGGAAAATTCTCAGTTAAATGGTCGGACCAACTGTCTTGCGGGACGACGATTACTCCCACACTTCATATAATAGGCAACTTGCATACTGACAGTGATGACCGTTCCTATGCTTCTCCGCTTCAATTAGCAAACCGAAACTAGGCTAAATTTAGAACCAGTGGTTAACTTTTAACTTAATCCAAACAACCAGGCTCAAACAACACCGTAACACCTTACATTTATTTAAAGTACCGAGGTCATATAAACCGTAACCTATTTCACCCCTAAACTCTGTCGACTTCTGCCCCTTAATCTTTAAAAGCTTGCTGTATAGCGATGAAAACCGGACCATATTGACAGTCTGAATCACCGGTCTCAGATCCCGAGCCTCAAACCTGGTTTTTACACTCTTATCCTCAACCAAGTGGTCGGAAAATACGGCTCCCGAAACGCTAAAATGTTTGCGACCTCAAGGACCGAGTGCATACGTACAGCTCTAAGTCCTCGCCGGTGCTCTTATCTATCGCTTCCCTTCTGCCAGCGGCATCCTCACGTGGTCAAAAAAACATTGCTGCTAACCAGCTTACTGCATGCTACCTCTTAATTCCAATATTGGCCCCCTGTCACTGTCTAACTAACTGCTGCTTAAACACTTCGTTCACCTACACTCACGAAGCCGTAGCGCCAACGGCCTTGTACAATAGGCGATCACATACTTATGGTTGGCTCTGATCCGCATCCGAACCTCCACGCCTTCACCTAATTTATTATGTTTGTATGACCACTGTATGTCAAGATTGTGTATACAGCTTGCACAATAAGTTTAGCACCATTGAGCTACATCAGTAGCTCCAACACCGCTTCCCAAATAGTTCGACGCGTGCGGATTTGAATATTGTTCACACTCACTACCTATTATACATGACTACTAGGGATGTGCCACAGGCGCTAGCTCAATTGTTAGATGTCAAAATCATGAAGCTGTTTTTACTGGAAGCACACAGCGATCTAATAGTAGCTGTAATTGCAGCGGAGCTATCTTGTTGCTAAGGAGTCCCTGGAATGAACGCACTACCGTGTGCATTCACAGCCGGTATCCGACCGTTGCACTACGTGGATACTATTCATTCGTTCCGACTACCGTCTGTTGCACCACTGTGATGTTTATAACTATAACGCATACTTCATAGCAAAGTAGTTCACAGGGTCGGCGCAACGGACACTGTCAGAGCCATAAGCTGCAGACGCAGCACCTCGCACTGCACTCCCTCCTCACTTGGTCTAATATTTCCCAGCACTTATCTGTGCCTAACATTCACCAAACAATGTTAGAAGCCCTGGTTGCCAAACAACATAAGGAACCGGATTATTTCCTGTAACCCGTTATGTTAGCTTAATATTCATTAGTTTGTATTCTATAAGAATGGCAAGCAGGTTACCCACGCGTTATAGTAGCCCGTCACCTTAGCTAGCTGAGTATCTAGAACATTTTACTATCACCATACTTTACGTTGGCCACCTATGCGAAAGTAATCGTTTACCTGGCTCTGAGGACTCCGTATGACAGACAGCACGGTGGGCGGATAGTCATCTCTTACTTTTCGCATATGCGTAACTACACACGTTACTACGCACTTTAATACACATAACCTTTTCTGACGCACTGATACAGCTCCGGCCAGATAAATCGCTATTGTGATAGCTGATCTATGGCCAAAGCCCCATCCCATAACGTCGGTTTAACTTAAACTGGGAACACCTGTCTCAAACCTACTTAACAGGAGAGATGCGCTAAACTAGGTTAAAGAAGTTTACCTGATTTTTACCCTAACAAGAGGCACAATAAACCTTTGCTATTGAAAACTAGCGCTCATAACTATAGTCGTTGTTGCAACATATTTACAAGCTGCAGTGAAATGTATGATTCCTAGCACATCGCCTATGTTTCTCATACGTATTTGCCTATTCATAGAGACAAACCGCTGATGTGTGTCCTTTGAGATAACCCTACGTCTGTGATTACATAAAACGCACGAAGTATAACTCTTGCATTGTCCATCGTGAAAATATGCAGCAGTGTTGAACTGATATGAGCTGACTGAACCACGAGCCGCTTTCACAAATGCATACAGACTGATTCTCTGTAATTCCTCAGCTATAATCAACGCCACCCAGCGTTATTAAAATTTGTGTTTTCTAGCTTTACACTGCTTGTATCGCCTAGTAACCACGAGAATTCTCAACCTGAGGCCATTCGATTTAGGACTAATTAAGCCGTCAAAACGTTTGGAGTAGCATTTAAGTTCTTTTAAAGGTTCCTAGCGTTTTAGTGCGAGTGTCCCTACTTTTTTCTTTATTATGGCGTACGCTAAGCAAATCCGATATTCGGTCGACCACGGCGCACCTAATAAGTATTGATAGCCTTGAGCCACCTTGCAGCTTTTGAGATACGTCACCACATTTAGAAGAGATAACGCCAATCCATATACCCTTTCCTTTCGCTTTTAAGCCGTATTTGCTATCGGAACCAATACGCCATTTTTAGCATGGGAAAATGATGTCGCTACTCGTGGTCACCACATAACTAGCAGCTGTGAATTTTTCAATTATTTTTAGGCATATTAAGCGTTCAAGGTTTATTAATTCTAGCGCTTAAGATTTCTTCCATAAGCTATAATTATGCTGGAATACGGGTTTTTCATTTCCTCCGTTAACTCAGCATTGTGGTGCTCAGGTTCGGCTATTAATGGGAAATTTTTATTTTACAATTTATTAGCTCTTAACTTGGATCTGTTGTCTACCTTTTGTAAAATAATAATCCTATTATTTACTGGGGTGAAACATCGTTTGTGTTCATTCATTCTGCTCTCCTCGCTGTCGTTACTCTTCCACGGGGTGCAGAAATCAGGACACTCAATGCACAGAAATATTTCGCTGAAAGCAACGTCAGTTACATCAAGAAGTTGTTACGTGGGCTTTGGCCTGTTATATACGGCAAAATATATTAAGGCCCCAAGTGCTTTGGATTCCATGGAGAAACACATAATCGAAAGGATATCGACTGACGAAGTATGCACGAATATCTACGGAAGGTATGACGGTGATCCACAGTGCAAACTATAAAACTGTTGGAATGCACCCAGTGGCAGTTAGGAAGTACTACTCCTACCATTTGTTTTATTCGCGGAAGGGCATGAACTATTGTACAAAGTGCTCTGGTCCCTTGGGAGGTATCCCGTAGTAACTGGACTGGCGGGAAACATGTTGCAGTAGGCGTTCTTCGAAACAGCTGAACCTCTAGTGTTATACATACCTATATATATATCTCAGGAACGGAAGCAGAGAGGAAACAAATAAAAAGTCAGTTAAAGTAAGTAAAACACCTACTGAAATGTTAGGAGCTGACATAAAGTTATAAAGAATTTTAACTTTGAAGGACTATCAGTGTGAAACATTTATGATCATGGCCATACTTGCATAGGTGAAAGCATTTATCAGCTGTTTTTAACAAAAGTTAGATAACCTAGCAAAGCTATTTCACTGTGATGATAAGAAGTAAAAGCTGATCCAAACAAATAAAATGTGATACTGAAGGAACATTAAAATAAAACTCATTGACCATGTCCATACGCAAGTTCAGACTCAAGCAATTATTTCAGTTTCTTTAGTTAACCTCACTCAATGGTGCTGGCAATGGCTTCGGTACCAAATGTAATATGCATCCAAGCTTTGGACATGGGTCATATTAGACCGAAGGGCTGAAAGGCAAAGGAACTACTTTGTAGGCGGCTGGAAAACCACCTAGTAAGTTTCAGCGCTGGATGAACGGCTTCTTGTGTCATATTTGGGGCCAGCTGGGCGGTACCGTCGCAGCTGCCCGTAGAGAATGGAGCGCAAGGCGATTAGATCGATGCGTTAAAGCGCCCATGCGTGATGCTGGCTCTATTAATATTGAAGACGAAAGGTGAAGGTAGGAAGAAGAGGCAACTACCAGCACTACATAGGCTACACTGGGCGGCAGCTTACCAGTTAGCTTGCTATGCAGACTCAGGCACGCTACACCAAACCACCGAGCATTTTTCGGCTTATTTACAGTCCATTAGTTACGGACTGCGCTCTTGCGGGCACTGCTGCTAGCATACGTCTAAATATTTACGTTTATATTTATATATTTACTTTGTGAAGTCCTTGGCTCTGTCATGAGCATCGTATACAACTCAGAAGCCGTAGTACCGGGTACCTTGTTCGCATAATGTACGTGTGACCAAACTATTACTACCAGGTTTCTTTGGAGTTGCTGTCAGGAAGGTCAGCACGTTGTGGAACGTTCCGGTAGGACAACCAAATCCCCGACCCTGTCTGCTTAGGGTGGGCCACGCTGCCCCATAGGCGCGAAAAAACTGAAATTTGCCTTCATGCTCAAAGGTACAAACTTTAGTGTGCAACAAGACCTTCCGTTAGCGGATAGGTTAAAGTTAAAGGAAGTCATCATAGACCTAAAAACCCGGCTTGCTGCTGGCGAGCAAGTTCTCCTATTAGTCGCTTTTCATGTGCTCAGCCGGCGGGCCTTTGCTGCCTTGCCAGAACCTATTCTGCTAGCGCACTAACCAGGGCTGGTCGTGCCGAAATCCTCCACGTAGTACATAGTATCGTGCGTAGCCTGAGGAACAAGGTGGGCGAAGTTTGTCTGCTCGTAGACAAACCACATTCCAGGTATACCTGCTTTCACTGAAACGTAGCTGTCTAAGAAAATCACAGATGGTGAAGGATGTCTGCCTGGCTACGCACCGTTCCGCGCAAGTCACTCCATTGTCCGTCAAGAGGGGTGTAGCTCTTTATGTGAGTTATCACAGCCATGTATGGAGGACCAGCGTATTTCAATCTCCCGACAAATCCTTTGAGGCTCTCCCAGTCTTGGTTTGCGCTTCTTCGGTCTAGGTTACGGACAAGTTAGTGTATAGAAGGCCTATGCGCACCTCCAATAGCACCAATGCGTTTATACGCTCTCACTCTATGAACAAGATATGGTGCTGGGATAATACGACCCATAGGTGGGTTGGTGTGTTCTATCGTGTAGTTCGGCGCTGGGACCTTGCGGTGCAGAACTCTGGGACTGGAAGTTGCAGTTACCGCTACACCCTTTCGTGGACCTCTCAAACAGGCACGTGCACACTCATCAGCCATCCATATCAGAACTTGCTTTTGCTAAGTACTTTGACTTTGTAAATGACTCTATGAGTACCATGTGGGAACTCGACTTCCGGCATGCTATACGGATCGAGCATTTTAGCTGAAAATTTGTGGCAAACGTTGTTCAGATAAACATCTGTAGTGAATTTTGATGATTGTCAAGTATTCTCAGACCCACGTGTCGTGGATCCATTAGAGTTGTATTGCACATAACGTCTTCTTGACGCGTACTGGTGGTTTCTGCGGGTTGGACTGATGGTTGTATGGTCGGGAAAGGGCTTCGCGGCGATCGTCTGCAGCAACATCGCAAAACGTTGCAGTAACTGCGTAGTTTCCACTTATTGTGGAGAGTATGAGTAGGAGGGTAGTGAGGTAATATAATAAATTTGTGTGCTCCAGGAAGACGGTTATGATAAAGGAAAACGCTGGCTACCGGTGTGTGTAATGGTAAAGCTCTATTTGAACGCTGGTAAGAAAGGAGTGCAAGTGATGGTTAAATGGATCTGTTATATAGCTAAGGAAGCGCCTAATAGGTATGTAGATAGATACCAACCGTGGAGGCCAATAATACAAATGCTTTAAAAACATACACGCACGGATGGGGTGCATCAAGTTCCCCTCTCATTGTAGTATATGTTGTAGCGCTGGAACGTAAGAGTCAAATGAGCATTAGACGCCGGCCAATCACGTTGTACTTTAGATGCTGGAAAAGAAGCAAAAAATAAGTGATTTGCAAAAAATTGGACACAAATATGGCTAATCATTTCCATGAAATGCTGTACTTGTATTAAAGTCGACAACGGAAGAAACTGGACGATGGTTGCCGTGCACAAAACTACGTATGGCCAAAGCACTATCCACTGAATTCAGCAAAAATTAAGCGCTAGGTTATTTTTAATTAACATGTAAACATTGTTACACGTAGTATTAATAAGGAGCGTATATATTGCATATATATATATATTGCGGAAACGTTGCGAACCGACTTAATTCAGGTGCTAATTAAGCGACGATGTATTTCACCGTATCAGTATGCGTTATTCGATATATTTTGTTGATTATCTTGCACTCAGGTGTTTGGCTGTTCCTTGGTATCCCCTGTGTGGCAGTGCTTAATGTGCACGTTTACAAGGTGCCTATTAGTCAAGCACCCACTACCTCGTCCATACTGGCTCCAAGTGACAGTTGTTCGGTGCTAGAGGAGGCGGGTGGCACGGTCCGTGTGGCCGTGTTACCCTCAAAGAGTAATTCCATGCACTCAGTGTAGAGCGGACGATGGTCTAGCCAACGTCCTGTGTGCGCTTGATTCCCCAAATCCATCTTGCTCGTTTCTGCCTGTGAAGAAACGTAGGCCGGCTCCGTTGACGCAACGTGGCTTCCATCCACATGCCCCCGGTCTTATGCCTACGGGTGTACACTGGACATGGGGTGTGTGGTTGGAGCTGTGGGTATTGGAGCGCAAGCCCCCATGGTTCCTCTGTAGGGGCAGGCATCTTGTGGCTAGCCACAGTGACAGGCACATCCGAAACCGGATGCCGCCAATCATATATTGTTTAGGAGCTTACGTATACACCCCTAAAATACAGCACGTTTCTGCAAGGGTTATATGCTAGTATATCCATTCAATTCCGCGTTTATGTTAGTACCAATTTCAGTGTAAATTTCTATGACCATGTATAAATATGTGCAGGTATAACGTTACTTAACTGCTACTATGCAATAACTAAAATATCTAAATGGTTAAAGCTAATGAAAGATAACGGGATGATTAAATGCGTTTTGGTTGCGTCGGCCAGGCAATATCAGTGATATGACAGAACAGTATCCGGGGAAGAAGTAAGCTTCGACCAAACGAACGTCCCGTTTCGTATGTTAGTAACCGAAAAAGAGCTCCCAGCTCTGCGACCGGATGAAATGTCCTTGATTTCATACTGGTGAAAAACAGAAGCAAGTGCAAGAGGCTTAACGTGCTTATATGAACTAATGAGCTAGGGGCTGTCAGAGTAGCTCAAGAAAATTCAGGAAACAGGGCCAACCAAGGTTTGTCTAGGCTACGTTTATCTGCTTTCATAAGCTCGGGTTAATAGAGCAGAGGCAAGTTTATTCCATACTGGCACAACCTGGTTTGTGAAGCACCCGGCCTATAACTGCAACCTATATCTTTGCCGCTTAGATTGCTGCAATTGCTCCACAATTGTCTGACGTAGCCGGTTATTATAGATCCGTGGGTCTGCGACCACTGCGACGTTTCCTGATTTTGAACGTATCTATTAGGCTACCTCTCGGTCTGCGCCTTCTCATTGAAAGCAAATGTAATCAAGCTAACCTATCGTCATACAATGACGTACAATAACGTTACCTCATTCAAGTGGCCAATTTTTGCAGCTTTTAACTACAAGTAATATCTTTCCGCATGTATGGTGCTCAGGTCTAAACTCAGTATTCCAGATGTGGTCTGTGTGCAGCTTTGAACAAGGGGTGTAAGCTCTCTGGCTTTATACAACTCATAACACGTCTGAGACGAAATAACTCCTGTCACGCTTTATTAACCACACGCCTGCCCTGCTTCGAGAGCTTAAGTTCACTGGTCACGATGACACTTAGATCGCGTGCCTCATTGACGCGCTGCAAGGTTAGGGACTCATTAGCTGTCTGCATAGTCAACTCTTTATCACGCGTGGTTAGGATTTGACATTTCATAGTGTTCCGTGGTAAATTCCACAAATGTGGTCAGTTAAAACGACAGCAAAATCCCCAGATAATGGTACCTTGTCTCCCTTGCAAGCAACCTTTAAGCCGTCAGCATAAATATAGGGTTTTCAAGCGGAGGGGTCACTTCCTCTATTAACATAAGAAATAGCAAAGGACCGAGTATTGATCCCTGGAGAACTCAAATCTACACAGTGCCTGCCGTCGAAATAACGCCTCCAACCCCGATAAATGCTGAAGGTGGGATTGCCCGGCATTGTAGTTGTCCCCGATGTAGTATGAAGTTTGGTGAACTTTAACTAGCATATAGAGGGTGGCGTATTATGGTGGATACCCATCTGAGCAACATAAGTGGCCACATATAATAAGGTTATTGAAGTCAAAGGCGTACCGAGGAATGGAAAACGGTATCCTCAAGAGCGATATTGTGCGAGTTGTGCGCATATTGGAACTGTAATGAAACGAAACCTCTGCTGCTAAATGACTAACTGTGTAGGCTTCAAAGAAATATGAGTGGCATATGCCAAAAAGGAAACTGAAGGCAATTCATTAGGAATGTGCATGGAAAGGTTTCTGTGCAATAGGGTCCCTTTGCAAACATGCGCGCCTCCTGCCGAATGCAACCATACGGTACTCACGGAGGTCGGAATAACTTAGACTGCTAATTGTAGTGCATTGATGGTAGCCGAGGACTAAGAGGCACTCTTGAATGGATATGCGCATGGCGCACTTGTTTTATAATGTCTGCAGGTGTAAACGCTGGACAGGCACTCGTGGTACCACGTGGTTTGTCATGCATATAAAGGTTAACGAAACGTGTGACCTCATTCTTCGCTTCATGCCACTGAGAGCGGTACTGTGGACGTACGTCGCACCGGGGGCAATAAATACACGTATAAATGAAATTAAAACTTGGCACTGTACTGCAACTGAGGAAACATGATCCAGGCATCTCTGCGGAACTAAGTCAACAGCACCACATTTGTGAGGGTACCATGCTACGTAAAAGTCATGGGAAGATAGGCATCGGATGCCAACGGAAAGAAGGAAATAAGTGTTTGTAAGGGAACATGCTTTAAACGTCACGGAGCTCACAATGAGGATCTTTGCTAAAGCCTAATCAAACTGCTCACACGTATGCGGTGGACGAATGGATTGAGTGGCGTAAAGAAAGCGGGTCACCGCGAGCAGTTGTAAGCGACAGGTGTTGGCACAGAATGAAACGGACGACAGGTGACATGTTACTTTGTAATGGATAACGAGCGCGACTGCTTTACGTCTAAGTTAGTGCAAGGAAGCGGTACGAGCAAATGGAGATTAACCTTAACAACATGAAGCAGGTGAGCTTATAACAAACTCGTGTCCATTTTAGTTGTTGCGAATCTAAGGCAAATTTGATTGATGCGAACGCCGTGGATTTATCAAAAGACCGGTTGCTCAGGTGCAGTAGAAGTTACTAATGTACGCAAATAGAAGCATGATACGTACACTCCCATTTGGTTTGTCAATCCAGACAACTAAGGCGGCGTATGTGGCACGCTTGCTTGCGTGCTTAGTACTCTTGCATTTCAGGTGCAGCTGTCGTTTGAGCTCCCTGGTGTGGATGCGCTTGATGTGAATATTGACAGTGTGCCTACCTGTCTATTACCCACTACCTCGTTCATACTGGCTCCAGGAGACAGTTTGTCTTCGCTGGAGCGGACGGAGTGCACCATCCTCGTGACGGTGCTAGGCTCAAAGAGTGGTTCCATCCTGTGTGGAACGGGATACGGTCCAACCACCGTCATGTGTACGTCTGTTGTGCATGCTTACCCAATTTGGTCGGAATGCTCCTTTTCTGCTTGCTGATGTAATGTGCGCCGGCTCCGTTGATGAAACATGGCTCCCATTCACATGTCTCTCGGTCTTATTCCTTCGGGTTTACACCGGCTATGGGATGTGTTGGTGGGACTGTTGGTGGTGCAGCGCAAGCCACCCGTGGCCTTCTGTAGGTGCAGACGTTCTGTGCCTGTCCCCATGGAGGTCACAGTGACAGATAAATCCGGATACGAACGCCGGCCAATCAAGCATGTGCATCTACGTTCTGCTTCATTCTGTGGCTGATGTTGCACACATCATGCTTCCTCACGGCGGTGGGACTACACCGCACTATCTATATCCTCACCATTAACCTAATTAAATCGATTTCGTTTACTTTGAAATGCACAGTACTCTAGCTCCGCCGCACATGCTACTGCGGTCTGGTTCACATACCTGTCTGACATACTTGGTCCAGCGCAGTGTTATGCCTGCAGTGCTCTCAATGGCGGAGGATGGTGAAGAATTACCATGCCGCTTGAACTCCGTGTTCCCTGCATCCTGACGGATAGATGGTGCAGATCAAATTTATCCCAACTTGCGTGGAAACAAAAGAATGCGAGTTGTGTTTCAGCGAGGACGGAGGTAACGTTTGAGGTTGGCGGTAAACATTCCTCATGCAAATGCTCGCAACATGGAAAATTTGTCTGTTATTCTTACCTACAAATTGAAGAGGTACACGTTCAGCTTATTAAGGTTCATGTTGATAAAGGTTCTGACCTTAAGAACGTGGTGTGTAATGCGCAACTGTGAGCCCACCTGATTCCAGTGCCTTGGTGCGAACATTCCGCGGTTGTTAAGGCTCAGACAAGCTACAACCTTAATAACTAGACGCACGAATACAGGTTACCATGCGCTCCCTAGGTGTCAGTATCCACACAGTGACCGGAGCTCAAATGAGTGGGATCACGTTCGTTCTTTTCGAAGGACAGCGCTTTGCAATCTTACTCACCAGAAATTTACAATACACGCAGACCTAGTGTCCGACCAGCGTGCCACTCTACTGGGAGTGACCACGAGTAGTCTTCAAACGTCCATGTGCGTGCTTCTCATTATGAACATCCGTTCATTTAGCGCTCTACTGTATGCCCAGGTTAAAGGCTACAAACGTGCATATGTGTGCATGTGTGAATGTGGGTGCTTGTGTGTGTAACGGATTTAAAGGAACACTCCCAAATCTCTTAGATTGACCGCCTATTCTCAAGTATTCCCATCTTATAAGCCAGCGGTAATGGTGGCGCCGCGTTATCCCATGGCTGTCAAGCGGTTGCTGCTTACGATATTCCACATTTGTTGGTGCATTCGATTGAACATTTGGGTGTAGTGACCAAAAATTACCCATGGAGCCCAAGTAGTCTACAACCCTTCCTCGCTTTGGAATGCAGCTTGGAAATTCGGTGTTAATGACCCAAGAAACTTTGTTGTAAGTGTCCTAACGTTGGCTCGTCCGTGTGTAAACTTAATAATCGACGCGAAGTCACTAAGTAGCAATTAACATGCTGATGTTGACGATACATGCTGTGTTACATATATTAGTCACAAGAATGAGTATAGCTATATTTCCCGCTTGCATCGATCATACTAAAGTTAGGATACGTCAGCTATTATCGAGATAAGGTGCGGAAGAGCAAAGGTTCCTTCTACAATCTAAATAGAAATGATCCATCATCTAGACTGACTTAAAGGTAGATTAGTTTAACTGTGGTGGTACGGTAGTGTTTAAATAAATATTTAATTGGAAAATAAATCCAGCACAGAAATGATTGCTTTGTTACGAAAATTAGCTGCAGCTGAGATGTATGAGGACTGATTGTTAGTAAATTGTAAGCGGTAAAATTACGATGAGCAATCCAGGTCGCATGAGAATACCATACGTTCAGTTCACCACCTTAGCTGCGCCATCTGCTGAGGCTCTTGCTACTCATTATTGGTCTACCTTCATATGAGTAACTAAGCAATGCTCAGTTTTATTGCAAATCACACCATGGGTATGGAGATTTACTGGTTCCTTGTTTTCTCAAGCCATGTCTAAGTGCTCCTATTTCAAACCCCGCTGTGAAGATAACATCGCGCTCAAGTTTCCGACGACATACTTATTTGAGATATTAGATAATAAGATGTTGTGCAAGGTACTTCTTGTAAATTTGCTAAAAAATTTGCACACTATTTCGAAAGCCGATGATAGCACAGGGAGCAGCGGAATTTACTACATGTGTTGGTGATGCGATAGCGTCAAGGGGACCGTATGAAAACGTATGATATTATCGTCTACTAACGCTTATAGCAAGACATCATGTACAATACACAGGAACAGTACGTTATCTGCGTTTTACGATACGTTTAGTTATGTAGCATTCTACCTGGTAACCATGCTCACGACATTTGCTTCCTTACTTCCATATTTGTCTCAAGCTATTGTTGGTACCCGCACTTCTGTCTAAACTTAAGGCTGTCGTTTAGGTTAAAATCCAAACGCTAACTGACCGCTGACAGTTGTTTTGGTTATTTATAACTATACGTGCGATTTTCTAAAACTAAAAGAAGATGGCTGTTATTCTTTCATTCAATCCAAACTCTTACACGTAGGTAGTGTCGCGGTTCACGAGGGCTGTTTTTTCTCTATTCAGTTTGTGGTAATCCATGCACAAGTGCGAAAAAAGCCCGTTCGCAACACTGCAATACTGTAACTCGGACCAGGGACCTTTGGTATGTCAACAGATATCACACGTTGAATGACAAATTGGAAGCCATTTAGAAACACTTATATGTGCTACACTTCAGCCTGACAGACTGATGGTATTTTTACTGGCGTACCACCATCATCTGCTGGCTATATGTTTAAATGGGGTTCGCCTAAAGTACAAATCCCGCTAACATCTGTTCTTGTCTCGATACATTCCCACTTGACAGATGGATCTTCTTACGTTTCTTCTTCTTTGACACCGTGATTTATTATGGGTTGCAACCTGAGGTCAATATATTCCACCTCAGGTGTCTCTATACGCCCCTTGTACTGCTGCCGCCTTCAGGTAAACACAGTGAGCTTCAGAAAAGTCATCAAGGTTGCTTCCGGAACAGCGGCAATATGTTGTGTCGTTCTAATCGAAATGCTTTGGCATAGGTAGCTTTCTGGACACTGATGAATTGGTCGAGATATGCTAGCGGTCATAAAGAATGACCAGGGGGAATAAATAGTAACACATGACGGACTGCCTGGTGATTCTGCCTCCCCATTTATTCTCGCTCACCTTGGACAAGAGAAGCTTATAACGGGCTCCAGCTTTACCTTAAGACACGGATAGTCTACAGTGGACGTAATTGCATTATTTCCCTGCGAACTTGAAAAGATGCTTACTCCATCTACATCAGTTTGTTTGTGTCATCCACATTCTATATCCCACATGTAATTTGCGTTTGGGTACCATTACATTCTAGTATGATTAACTACCTACTTGGTGCAATGTGGTATCCTTACTGAACATGCCTAGAACGGATGAGCCACAGGTAACCTCACTATTTTAGGCTTATTTAACTTGGTTGTATTTCTCGATTACTACACACGTTGCCCATTACGATGTTGTACTCATCATGACCTATGCTATGCTACTCTTGCTACCTTCTCAAGCGGAGTCTAGTATGGTTAATTACCGAGACAGTGAGCTACGGAATCTTCCTCTTCGTATTATTATTCGGCCTTGATTTACATCACTATGTAAGTTACATGCTATTACTCACCATAACCGTAGCTTGACCAGCTGCTCGATGCTATCTAGCATGACGCCTAGAGCCGGTGCATCACAGAATATTGGTTCCGTCCATCCATGAGCTCATTCGTGATTGACGTGCTCGCGGTATTTCCAAACCATTTATGTGCTTGATACGGCTCAAGGCTAGGGTGGCAAATTATTGTGTATATTTCCAGTTTGATGGATAGGTTTGAATCAATAGCTTATCACTTGGCCGCTTACAGCACACATAGTGTCAAGTTTGACACTTGGAACACAATGCTCAACGACTGTCCCTCGTGTGGCCACATTGTTTATGCATTCGAAGAGAAATCTCCCTGGAAATTCGGTATCAAGTGAACAATCCGGACGATTAACCGACTAGCGATTATCACGATGTCGCAATTTCGTATTCCACTCCGCAGGCTGGTGATGAGCGTGTGCATGGTTATATTTCCAGTTGTCCCGCAGCCATACTGAATTTACCGGGGCTTATGAAAACACGCGTATTAACCGGATGGAAGGCAGACGGACAGAGACGTCTACAAGAAGTTGAATTGCACATGGCCAATCTTTTGGATGGATTAAGTAAATGGTGTTAAACCTAACGGGAATGCTACGTCAGTGTGTTAATATATTACATTGGAAACGAATCGGGCAGCACATGAGCGAACAGGTCGGAGACACAGCGAGCCAGAAGTGGACCCTGCATTGCATTCGCATGCTGTGTGATCACCGTCAGCTACTTAAACCAGACTGTACACGTAGAGGGCAAAACCTAATTGCACACTTTTCAATGTACCAGTAGTTTAGTTAGCATTCGACCTAACAGTTGTCTCACTATTGCTATATCGGATTCCTTCAATCATGGATGTCCAAAGTATAAGGCTATCACGTCTAAATGTTGAAGCAAACATCAACAGTTCGTATTGGGTAGTTATTCTCATGCCTGCGAAAGTGGTTGTTAGCCTGACCTCAAAACGATAACCATACATGTTTGTCGTACAATTGACGATGATGTTTATTGTGTTTCTATCAAGTTTGCGGCAGCTCACACATAAGTTTGGATAAACGAAGGTGCATACGTTGTATTTGAACTATCATTAAACACGGATGACGCCAAGCTATATATAAATGTATACCGAATGAATTCGACGTGAATACCCATACCGCTTTGGTGCGGCTAAGATAGTGCAAGGAAGCGGTACGAGCAAACGGAAATAAACATTAAAAACATGAAGCAGGTGAGCTTATAACAAACTCGTGTCGATTTTAGTTGTTGCGAATCTAAGGCAAATTTGATTGTTGCAAACGCCGTGGATTGATCAAGAGGGCGGTTGCCCAGGTGCAGTAAAAGGTACTAACGTACGCGGAATAGAAGCTTGATGCGTACGCTTCCATTTGGTTTGTTAATCCAGATTACTAAAGCAGCGTATGTGGTACGCTTGCTTGCGTGCTGAGTAATCTTGCATTTCAGCTGCAGTTGTTGTTTGAGCTCCCTGGTGTGGATGCGCTTGATGTGAATATTGACAGCGTGCCTACCTGTATATTACCCACTACCTCGTTCATACTGGCTCCAGGAGACAGTTTGTCTTCGCTGGAGCGGACGGAGTGCACCATCCTCGTGACGGTGCTAGGCTCAAATAGTGGTTCCATCCTGTGCGGAAAGGGCTACTGTCCAACCGGCGTCATGTGTATGTCTGTTGTGCATGCTTACCCAATTAGGTCGTAATGCTTCTTTTCTGCTTGTTGATGTAATGTGGGCCGGCTCGGCTGATGAAACGTGGCTCCCGTCAACATGCCTCCCAAGCTTATTGCCCCGGATTTACACCGGATATGGGGTGTGTGGGTGGAACTGTTGGTGGTGCAGCGCAAACCACCCAAGGCCTTCTGTGGACCCAGGCGTTCTGTGCCCGTCTCCGTGGAGGTCACAGTGACAGGCAAATCCGGATACGGACGCCGGCAAATCCTATGTGTTGATTATTTACATCCCGAATTCCTTGCTGTGCGACTTACTTTAGAAGCTAATTTAGTGACGAGTTATGTCGCCGTATCAGTATGCGTTATTCGATTTAGTTTGTTGGTTATCTTGCACTCAGGTGTTTGGCTGTTGCTTGGTATCACTCTGTGGCAGTGCTTGCGGTGCACGTTGACAAGGTGCCTACCAGTCTAGTACCCACTACCTCGTCCATACTGGCTCCAAGTGACAGTTGTTCGGTGCTGGAGGAGGCGGGTGGCACGATCCGTGTAGCCGCGTTGCCCTCAAAGAGTATTTCCATGCACTCAGTGTAGAGCGGACGATGGTCTAGCCACCGTCCTGTGTGCGCTTGATTCCCCAAATCCAGCGTGCTCGTTTCTGTCTGTGAAGGAATGTAGGCCGGCTCCGCTGACGAAACGTGGCTTCCATCCACATGCCCCCGGTCTTATGCCTGCGGGTGTACACTGGACATGGGGTGTGTGGTTGGAGCTGTGGGTATGGGAGCGCAAGCCCCCATAGTTCCTCTGTAGGTGCAGGCATCTTGTGGCTAGCCACAGTGAGAGGCAAATCCGAAACCGGATGCCGCCAATCATATATATTGTTTAGGAGCGAATATATACACCCCTTAGAAACAGCACGTTTCTGCAAGGGTTATATGCTAGTATATCCATTCAATTCTGCGTTTATGTTAGTACTAATTTCAGTGTAGATTTCCATGACCATGTATAAATATGTGCAGGTATAACGTTACTTAACTGCTACTATGCAATAACTAAAATATCTAAATGGTTAAAGCTAATGAAAGATAACGGGATGATTTAATGCGTTTGGGTTGTGTCGGCCAGGCAATATTAGTGATATGACAGAACAATATCCAGGGAAGAAGTAAGCTTCGACCAAACGAACGTCCCGTTTCGTGTGTTAGTAACCCAAAAAGAGCTCCCAGCTCTGCGACCGGATGAAATGTCCTTGATTTCATACTGGTGAAAATAAGAAGCAAGTGCAAGGGGGTAACGTGCTTATATGAACTAATGAGATAAGGGGTTGTCAGAGTAGCTCAAGAAAATTCAGGAAACAGGCCCAACCAATGTTTGTCTAGGCTATGTTGTCTTCTTTCATCAGCTCGTGTTAGTAGAGCAGAGGCAAGTTTATTCCATACTGGCGCAACCTGGTTTGTGAAGCGCCCGGCTATAACTGCAACCTATATCTTTGCCGCTTAGATTCCTGCAATTGCTCTACAATTGTCTGGCGTAGCCGGTTCATATAGATCCGTGGGTCTGCGACCACTGCGACGTTGCATGATGTTGAACGTATCTATTAAGCTATCTCTCGGTCTGCGCCTTCTCATTGAAGGCAAATTTAATCAAGCTAACCCATCGTCATACAATAACGTACAATAACGTTACCTCATTCAGGTGGCCAATTTTTGCAGCTTTTAACTACAAGTAATATCTTTCTTCATGTATGGTGAACAGGCCTAAACACAGTATTCCAGATGTGGTCTGAGTGCAGCTTTGAACGAGGGGAGTAAGCTCTCTGGCTTTATACAACTCATAACACGTCTGAGACGAAATAACTCCTGTCGTGCTTTATTAACCACACGCCTGCCCTGCTTCGAGAGCTTCAGTCCACTGGTCACGATGACACTTAGATCGCGTGCCTCGGTGACGTGCTGCAAGGTTAGGGACTCATTAGCTGTCTGCATAGTCAAGTCTTATCACGCGTGGTTAGGATTTTACATTCCATAGTGTTCCGTGGTAAATTCCACAAATGTGGTCAATTAAAAACGACAGCAACATCCCCAGATAATGTACCTTGTCTCCCTTGCAAGCAACCTTTAAGCCGTCAGCAAAAATATAGAGGGTGCTTCAAGCGGAGGAACCACTTCCTTTATTAACATGAGAAATAGCAAAGGACCGAGTATTGATCCCTGGAGAACTCAACTCTACACAGTGCCTGCCGTCGAAATAACGCCACCAACCCCGATAAATGTTGAAGGTGGGATTATCCGGCATTGTAGTTGTCCCCGATGTAGTATGAAGTTTGGTGAAATTTAACTAGCATATAGAGGGTGGCGTAGTATGGTGGATACCCACCTGAGCAACATAAGTGGCCACATATAATAAGGTTATTGAAGTCAAAGGCGTACCGCGGAATGGAAAACGGTATCCGAAAAGAGCGATATCGTGCGAGTTGTGTGCGGATTGGTAACTGTAATGAAACGAAACCTCTGCTGCTAAATGACTAACTGTGCAGGCTTC
This sequence comes from Dicrocoelium dendriticum, assembly GCA_944474145.2. Taxonomy (NCBI): domain Eukaryota; kingdom Metazoa; phylum Platyhelminthes; class Trematoda; order Plagiorchiida; family Dicrocoeliidae; genus Dicrocoelium; species Dicrocoelium dendriticum. The sequence goes on along the minus strand of OX104063.1, from coordinate 104,952,345 downwards.
AAAGAAGTGTGAGTGGCATATGCCAAAAAGGAAACTGAAGGCAATTCATTAGGAATGTGCATGGAAAGTTTCTGTGCAATAGGGTTCCTTTGCAAACATGCGCGCCTCCTGCCGAATGCATCCATACGGTACTCACGGAGGTCGGAATAACTTAGAGTACTAATTGTAGTGCATTGATGGTAGCCGAGGACTAAGAGGCACTCTTGAATGGATATGCGCATGGCGCACTTGTTTTATAATGTCTGCAGGTG
>OX104063.1:104925041-104951825 GCA_944474145.2 Dicrocoelium dendriticum | reverse complement strand
AATAGAGAGCGAGTGTCTCCTCTGAAAGTATTGGTGCAACTCGGCCGAAGCACATGAACGTGGCCAACTTGTTTTGTGAAACTGTGTAACCTTCTTGAGTATTTGGTCCACAAGTGTTTCTTTTCGTATGGCTTCTGCGGTAACTGGTAGACCGTGCAATGCAACCGTTGCCAGAAAGTTGACGTCATGTTCAATCTCGACCGAGGCAATTATAGTGTCCTCATTTTCTTGCTGGCGGGCATCAATTAGGCATGACAGTGCATCCGCTTGGGCAATGGAAACGGTCGACTAGTATTTGAGCTCGAAAACATACCTCATTACGGTAAGAGCCCAATGTAGTAGCCGGTTTGCTGTGTAGGCCAGGATGCCCTTTTTCGAGCCAAAGATAGCCAGCAACGGCTTGTGATCTGTCAGAAGCTTGAAGCGGCGGCCGTATAGCATTGTGTGGACTTTCCTGACTCCATACAGTATGGCCAATGCTTCTTTCTCAATCTGGCTGTAATTCCTCTCGGCCTTCGTAAGTGTTCTGACAGCATGGGCGATTGTTTCTGCGATCCATCGGTGTACGTGTGTAATATTACTGCACCAATCTTATAGCTTGATGCATCTGTCCAAGACAAACTCTTGGAGGGATCAAAATGAGTCAAAGGCAAGTTTGAGGACAGCGGTGACAAGACGCGTTCGAAGGCGTTCTGGCATTCTGTTGTCCAGTTCCATGTTTGGCCTTTGGTTAATAGCTTGTTTAACGGGCACACAGGCGGTACATCTCAGGCAAGAATGCACTGTAGTGGCTGATGAGCGCAAGGAAGTTTAGGTCTGTTGGCGGGGAAATTTTTCTAATGGCTTCTATGTTTTCCAGATCTAGTTGACGTCCGCCTTTTTCATGGATAAAACCGAGATATTTGAGGATCAGCGTGAAAAATGTGCATATATCTTCACGGATCCGGAAACCGTTCGACTGCATACAACAAAGCAGTTCATCCAGGCGGTTAAATAGTTCTTCTGGTGTTCGACCCAGCACTATACTATTATCCAGATATGCAGCGGTTCCAGAAACGCCCGCTAGCATGGCATCCATCAACTGTTGGAAGATGGCTGGCGCAGTTTTCACACAACATGACAACCGGTTGTATTGGAATAGCCCACCATGAGTGCTGATCGTCAACAACTCCCTCGAGACTTCGTCAACATCCACTTGAAGACAGGCATTGGATAGGTCAAGCTAAGAAAGGTACTTACCACCATCCAGTTTTGCAAAGATATCTTCCGGCACAGGTATTGGGTACTGGTGGTCGTCCAGCGCGGCGTTTAGGCCAATTGAGGAGTCAGGACAGACGCACATCTTGCCACTTGCTCTCTTTATTGCGAAAATAGGTGCGGCCCATGATGAGTAGTTGACGACTGTGATGACTCCGGCACGTTCCAGTTGATCGATTACTTCTTCAACGGTTGACATGGCTGCGTATGGTACCGGTCTTTTAACCTTGAACACTGGTTTAGCAACTGGTCGCAAGTTCAGTGTTGCCTTGAATTTCGTACAATGGCCCAAGCCATCCTGAAAGAGAGAAGCAAATTTTAGCATCAGGATACATTTCATGTCTTTGACGGACTTTGATGATGGGTCTGGACTTGCTCGAACTCGGTTGAAGATCTGATTCAAGGGAACATCGAGGAAATTCAACTTTTCAATCCAGTCGAGGCCATGACGATTTAAATTCAGCCGGTCTGAAATGTGGTATGTTCCCGACTTTTCCACACCTTGGAAAACACTCTTGCAATTGAGTTCGCCAACCAAGTTTAACACACCGCCGGATGCATTATGTGCATTATTCTGAGACTCTACCATCTTCGGCCTTTTTATGGGATTCAATGGGCTCCTGGAAACAATCGTGATGTCCGAGGCCGTGTCAACTTGCAGTTTCGTTAGGATCCCATTGATCAACACTGATAAATCGTCGCCTTGGTTTACACTCGCTTTGGAAGGAGGCAACTATGAGCAGCGACTCGGCGCCATCCCTTCTAGAATTCCATTTTCGATGAAAATTCTGCATTTTTTCGACCGGACCTGACTGCAGCATCCTCTTTATGCCCACGCTTATGCCACATTTGACAAATATGCTGTTTGAAGAAGCAAAAACGCGCGGAACGCCATTCACCGCATGACCAACATGCTGTGGGCGCTTTGTTCGTCTGCTTCTTAAAGGGCTTGCTTCGGTTGCCGGTCCTGGCCTTTTTCACGAGTTACACGCTATCCAGTTGTGCGCGACCCTTGCGTTCCACCATGGCAGTGTCGAGTTTTAGAGTGAGCGGACCTTTGCATTCGCCTACGAGGGCCTTCAGTGTCAGGTCAGGATCCTGCTTTAGCTTAGCTAAAAGCCGCGTGCGGATCTCAGCAGCACTGGGCGATTGCAGAGCTCTGACGAAAATGAGACACTTATACTGATCGTCTTAGAAAGCGCGTAGGTTGAAACGCTCACACTCAAGCTCAATCATGTATGCTAAGGCCCCAAAGTCGTCAGATTCTTGTTTGACAATTTTGAGGCATTGATAGCCAATAATAAACAAGGATACCGACTCACAAAATATTTCCTTCAGCTGCGACATTACATCGTCAAAAGGCAGATCCTTCGGCTGTTTGGGCAAAATGTGGTCTATGAACCGTGAATGTTCTCTTATTCCGAGCTTGCGGAGTAGCAATGGCACCTTCCAGGAGTCGTCTTGACGAATGAAGTCCGTTTGGAATATGCCATCCCAGCGCTTGAACCACGCTTTGAAGGTGCATCCAGCATCCTCATCATAATTTAATGCAGTGATGGCGCTCGTGAGAAGATCAGCAGAACTCGCCTGCATGTCCTGTGCCGCTACTCCTGTTGTCTGCATACTCAGGCATCGTGTCAAATTTGCTATCATTTTCATTTGTGCCTCCATTTGAGCCTGCCGTTGGAAAAGCAGCTTTTAAAATTGTTCAGCAGAAAAATTCATCACATTTGCAATCTTTTCCGTCGCCATTTGTTCTAATATTCTCATTAGATGCAATTCCACAAATAACCATTTACTGCTCCACAAAACTTTTATCCCAACCGAAGAGAAAAACAGGACGCCAATGACCTTGACCAAGTTACGTATTAATCGCCGCCAACGAACACTGTACAACGACTGCGGACCTTGACTGTATTTACAGGTCTCTACTGACCTTTGACTTCTAGGATTGGAAGGTCAGCCACCAAGGTTAGTGGTTCCCCGTACCTTTTGCCGGTGTCAGGTGGTTTTAATCACGTGCAGAAGTAGAACATTCCGGTACGTTCGAAATCGATGCGATGATCGTTAGTAATCGTTTAATCGCTAAAATGGTGAAGTTCCAAGGCAATTCTTACTTTCTCCCGAATAGCGACCTCCTGCGTGTTTTCTGTTCTTCTGAGACAGGTCATTGGATCAAGTGATTATGTCTAACTCACAATGTTTGCATTGTGCGAAAGTGGTGTCTAAGGGTATCCAGTGCATTGCCTGCAAACTCTGGGCATGTGGGCAAAAGCGTTGCTCGCAACTTACTGAACCGCTCTTCAAGACCTATGCTGAGCACAAGGGTTTGTTATGGATTTGTCGATATTGCATCGATGCTGCTGCGTTGGCAAGACGTCCGCCACATCAACATCCTGAAAGACGTTCTTCTGCTCCTGCTAGGCGTGCCAGGAAGCGGAGCAACACATCTTCCATCGACGCTCCAAAGGTCGCGGTCACCCCCACCCCGTCTACTTCTCATTCAGACCCATTGATACACATCCGGCCTGTTGAGCCTACGACGAAGTCATATGCGGACGTAGTGAAGGAGAAAGCGACTTTGGCCTCGTGTGGTCAAGGTCCAGCCACATGTGTCACCAAGGCTAAGACTAAGTCTTTGAATAAACCTGAGCTTCCATCTTCTCAGTCACAAATGAAGATAATTCTGAACAGAATCTCTGAGCTGGAAAAAGTGATAAAGGAAAATCCAGCATCTCGTAAGCCACCAATTCCAGAGCGCATTCAGCCATCTCGTGACCGCTGTCTCATCATCGTGAACGCGGCGAAATCGGAAAAGGCTACCTCGGCGGAACGAATGTTGGATGATCAAATATTGCTCGAGAGGATGATTTCTCTACTGTTTGATGCAGGCGAACAGGGAATAAACATTGTCTCTGCCTTCCGCCTCTGTAAGAAGCAGGAAAATTCCTCCAAGGTTCGACCCCTCAAGATTGTATGCGGAAACGAAGAAGAGTGCGCGCGCATCCTTCGACGGACTCCACGTCTCAAAGGCGAACCTTTCTACGTGTTACGAGACCTCTCTCCAGAGGACCGAATTAAAATGAAGAAGGCTGTAGAGGAGCTCCGAACACGCCGGGCAAGTGGTGAAACCGACCTACATATCGTGGATTTTTGCGTAGTTCGGAAGAGCACAAGAGTGCGCTGGAGGCCGATTCTTGTCACCCCCAGACAGTAAAGCATAAAAACGGACTACGCGTGCTATCTGCCAACGTACGCAGTCTAAGGAATAAACTAGACGAAATTCAGTTGCTTACTTCGGAGACTCGTCCAGACCTGATGGCCTTCACCGAAACCTGGCTATTCTCAGATATCACGGACTCGGAAGTGTCTATCCCTGGATATCACTACTCCCGGTCCGATCGCCACGGGGTGAGGTCAGGTGGTGGAGTAATTCTCTACTGGAAGACGGATCTCAAAGTACATCTAGTTGAAGCAATCAGTGACCAGGATGACAATTTCGAAGCCCTCTGGTGCCATGTTTATGACGGATGCAGATCTCTCTTGGTCGGTGTCGTCTACAGAGCGCCATCGGGTCCCGGAGCACGCTTGTTGGGCTCGATAAGAATGTATGGTGGGCACAAAGACTGTTTAACCTTGGGGGATTTCAGTGCACCGGATATCAATTGGGACCTACTTCTTTGTGATCGCCGATCTGACTCCTTCGACGCCACACTGCTTAAAACCGCTCTCGATTGCAGCCTCGTTCAACATGTCTTGACGCCTACTCGTATTTTCCCAGACCAGACCCCGCACATCTTGGATCTCGTGCTCTCCCCGGCAGATTCAGATGTCACGAACTTAACCGTTCTTCAACCCATAGGCAAGAGCGATCATTGTGTTGTTTCATTCCACTGGACTCGCCGTCTCACGATCCATAGCCACGGTGGTCACCGTCGAAATTTTTGGCGTGCCGACCCACTCCGTCTGAAAACGGCCGCAAGCACTACGGTTTGGGGTATCCCTGAACACATTCACCTCGATGACGCATGGAATCTCGTACTCTCCAAAATGACGTGTTAATTGAGCAGGTCGTTCCTTCCTCCCATCGAAAGCCCTTCGCTAGAGGTCCACCTTGGATGGATCGAGAGTTGGGGTCAAACATGAATAGAAGGCGTAAATTATGGGACCGCTATAGGCAATCTCATTCAGAACTCGACTTCTCTCACTACAAGACAGTCAGAAATGTTTGTGTCTCAATGAAGCGCCAGAAACGCCAACGATACGAGCTATCCTAGGCAAAACACTCCAGCATCGCGCCTAAAATGCTCTACTCTTATTTGAAAAGAAGCACTAGAGCTGGTAATGGCATCCCTGCTTTGTGTTCCTGTGATCATCAAGCTTTACTTCACGAGGACGCTGAGAAAGCTAGTCACTTGGCTAAGCAATACGCTTCTGTTTACGCGAAAGAAACGCCATTTAGTGACAGAGCCGTATCCACATTTCCATCTTCGTTGGCCCAAGTAAGTATTAACACTGATTCTGTGATGAAACTTCTTCTTCAGTTAGCTCCGTATAGCTCACCCGGCCCTGATGGATTGCATCCTTTGTTCCTCAGGACTGTGGCGGAGTACATAGCTTCACCCATATGTCAAATCTTTCGTCGCTCACTAGAAGCTGGCCGTCTTCCTTCAGCTTGGAAAGTGGGTATCGTCAAACCCATTTACAAAGGAGGAAGTCGACATGACCCGGCCAATTATCGTCCAATCTGTTTGACGTCAATAGTGTGTAAAGTTATGGAACGGATCCTAAAACAAGCTGTTACTCTTCATCTTGGGGGACAGAATGTCATTTCTTCTGCCCAGCATGTGTTCAGAAAAGCACACTCCTGTACCTCGAACTTGCTCGTTGCTAAGGAGACCTGGGCAAGGTCGCTAGACTCCGGCAAATGCTTGGACGTTGTGTTTGTTGACTTCAGCAAAGCTTTTGACAAAGTCCCGCATGAACGGCTCCTGTTTAAGCTCCAAGGAATCGGTATTTCTGGGAACCTCCTGTCTTGGATCTCCGACTTCCTAAACGACCGCTCTATGCAAGTGAAGGTGAATGACACATTTTCTGCTCCTGTTCTCATGACGAGCGGGGTCCCACAGTGCTCTGTCCTCGGTCCCGTACTTTTCAATATTTTCATCAACGACTTACCATCCACTCTTCAGACGGATTGCCTAATCTACGCTGACGACCTAAAGCTATGGATGGAAGTATCAAGCCTTGAAGACGCCGACCGATTACAAACTACGCTCAATCTACTCCATGACTGGTCGATTAAGTGGCAGTTGCCCGTAAATCGTGATAAATGCTCTGTTCTCCCCGTTGGCTCATCAAACCCATTTGGAACTTACCATATTAGTGGTTCCTTGCTCAGAAGCGCAACCCAAGAGAGGGATCTTGGAGTGATAGTGTCATCAGACCTCAAATCTATCCAAGACACCCAGAAGAGGGTCGCCGCGGCCTACAGGATGTTCCATTCTTTACGTAGAGGGTTTTCTCTCCTGACCCCGGGACTTTTCCGACTCCTCTTTGGCTCGCATGTACGCCCGATTCTCGAATACGGACTACCCGCTGCCTACCCTCTCACCAAATCTGAATGTGATATGATAGAGAAGGTTCAACGGCGTGGATCCAAATCCGTCCCTGAGTTGCGAGACCTGTCGTATCCACACCGACTTCAACGACTGAACTTGTTCTCTCTAGGCTACCGCCGTCACCGAGGAGATTTGATTTTCACTCGACGTATTCTCAGAGGAGAACTGGGTTGCGAGTTACAGGACTTCTTTCAACTCAACACTGAGAGTTCGACACGAGGCCACCGCATGAAACTGTTCAAACCGAGGAATCTCCGTGTGCGGCTCAATTTGGCCTTATCAACTCGCGTGGTGAATGATTGGAACCGGTTGCCGGATCCTGTTGTTGATGCTGAGACAGAGGAACGTTTCAAACAACTGTTAGATTCTCACCTGAGCGCGCTGGGATTCTGCTGCCTCTAAGGCAGCTACAGTGGTCCTCTGCGGAAACTTCTACCGCAATGAACCACGCCATCTCCGCAATGATCGGGAAGTGAAGGAGCTGACAAAGGATCTTCCTTCTGCTCTTTATCATCCAATGATCCAATGATCCACCGATGTTTCTTCCTCTCTTACTTACTTCACCTAACAGACGTAGCAGGGACAGCTAATGTAAGGAACGTGGGCATGAAATTGGTGGACCAGTGTGCTTTTCGGTTGTTTTCGTTTTAGACCCATCAAGAAGTCGGAGCACCCCTATCAACTCCTGGATCAGCGACCCGGTCAAGAAGGAAAATTTCTGTGCTTCATCCTATTGTTCCAGTCCCACCTGAACCTGAACTGGAACTGGCGCTCAGAAAGCGAAGCGTCTGCCTGTCATCTGTGCTGAATTCAAAACACTGACATCTGGTAGGCCAGCTGTTCAGCCTCTCACGAAGACCGAATGCGATATGCTTGAGAAGGTCTAACGCCTTGGATTTAATTGTATGCCAGAGCTGCGGTGCCTCTTAACCTCTCCATCTCCAGCGATTAAACCTTTTCTAACTGGATTACGGTCGTCGTCGCGGTGATTTGTACTACACTCGACGTATCCTAAGAGGAGAGCTAGGAAGCGAGTCGAACATTGAAAGTTCGACGGTGGTCACAAATGGGAACTGTTCCAGTCGAGGAGACTCCATGTGCGGTCAGATCTAGCTGTATCCACACGCGTGGTTAATGACTGGGAGCGCCTTCCGGAGCTCGTCGTTGATGCGCAGTCCGCGGAAAGTTTCAAGCAAATGTTTGATTCCCACTTGATAATTGTGCCTGGATATTTCTTCACGATATGGCTTTAAGGTTCATTTTGGAACCCTATTTTCGCAATGGCCCCAACAATGTCCGCAATAACTGGGAAGCGACGGAGCTGATGAACGACTCTCCTTCTGCTCTCTACCATACAATGATACATTGATCCAGGTTCACAGTTGTTGAGAAGGCGTTAGCCGAGCTTGCGTCGCTCAACACTGAAGTGGATTTGGATATGCATTCCCTGAGTATTGCGAATGAGGACTGTAGCGGACTGTCCCCCTGCTGACAACCGATCTATAGCGGAATCGTTCGGTCGCTATATGTCAGATTCGACCCGCCTCAAGGAAAAGTGGGGAAAAGACGGATCTATGAGCGAGATAGACGTTTGTTGTCGAAACGCACAATCCCGCTAGCTGAAGGCACCGTAAAATGGTTCTAGTTAAGGGAAGGTATAGTCGCTAGCCGAGACGCAGCAAACGCACTTCGAGGCGGAAAAGCCAGAAGCGCGCGAACGCTATTCGTCTGGATGACTCAAACACGTAGTCCTCCTGCGAACAATCAAGCTTACTAATTTTCTATGTACAGCATGATATATTTTAATATTTTATACATACAAACGGGACAATCTCCAGGTCACTACAGATCCGTTGATGGGTCATACATCCTACCGGACGCTCCAGTTCAACCGGAGATAACTGACTCATATGCCTCGGACGGCATTGTTGACCCTCCATACATGGAACGCAAGTCACGCGCTCCTGTTCCAGAAAAGAATAAAAGAAAGGGCAAGGAAAGCGCGCAAACCCTCCACCCGCAAACCGGGTAGTGAGAAATCGCTCAAGATGCAAGCGCCTGAGCTGGAAACACCATCTGGTGCTGAAATTCCCTCAGTTTCATCTAAGGTTGTGTAGGCAGGGGGTGAAAAACACCAGATGTCCCCATCGCGGGCTAATCAAACTGGGATATGCTTACTCCAAACACCTCACCCTCTTCCGGGAGTACAGATAGTGGAGGGGAGCATGGACATTGAGCCACGTTCTTCTTTGCCTTTAGGACGAAAGAAAAAGTGGAACAGAACTGTCCATACTCTTCAGGCAAGTTCGAAAAGCTTCATGGATGATGAGCCAAACAAGCTGGAGCATAAGACGTACGCTACAGTTGTTTCAGCGTCGTCTGATAACGTACGCCCAGTCTCATTGTCTGCGGCTAAGCCGGATGCTGTTCATCTAAATTCCAAAACTCTTGGGGTAAACACCCCGTCGAGGTGATTCTTTCATGGATAGCAGCGTGATATTCCGTAACGCAGTGGAATCAACTGCTGCACTTCCTGCCGAACGTACGTTGGGCGACCTACAGTGGTTTAAGATGTGCGTAACGAAGCTTCTACCACATGGGTTTCCCGGTGTTACACTCAGGAAACTGACTAGATTAGGTAACGTCCCAGTAAACGCCCCAAACTCTCGACCGCGCTTACTTCGTATACTCCTATCTACCCCTGAGAAACACAACGCGCTATTGCGGTTTGCTTTCAAACTGAAGGGTACTAATAACGTTCAAACCTCCCGCTAACGGATAGGTGGAAGCCGAAAGACGCCATTAAAGACCTCAAAACCACGCGAGCGGCCGGTGAACAAGGTATCCAGTTGGTGGGTTTTCAGGTGATTAGCCGGCGGTCTTTTTCCGCCCTACCAATGCCAATCCTTGTAGCGCACGACCCAGGGCTTGACATTACGCGTACCTTCAGATAGTGCTAAGCAATGTATGCAGCCTATGGAATAAGATGTGCGACATATGTCTGCTTGTAGATGGGTCTCATCCCGATATACTCGCTTTCACTGAAACATGGCTCTCAGGACATCACGGACGGTGAAGTACATCTGTCGGCCGGTGGCCGAGTGGTCTGCACGTTTGCTTTGCAACCATAAGGTCAGCGGTTCGAATCCGCGTAGGGGTGGGCGTCCCCGCGGTATACGCAGCCCGCGTGCAACTGGTGGTGGTTGCGCGGCAGCGAAGCACCGTTACGACATACAGCTGACACATTAGTATTATTATACACACTATTTAGATGTGATCGCTTCGTTGGCCGACAAGGCGTTACGCTCTATGTTAGCTGTGATCATGACGTTCTGCGTACCTACATGTTTCAGTCGGCAGATAAAACTCTCGAAACTCTGTCGGTAGTGATTAGCACTTCCTCGGCTCAACTTACAATTTTAATTGTGTATAGAAGCCCTGGGAGTGCGTCCAAAGAAGTGCTTGACTTTATTCGCTCCCAATCCGCAAACAGGTGTTTGATACTAGAGGACTTCAATCTACCAGACGTTTGCTGGGCAGAGCTTTTTCGCAACTCGACGGAAGATACTTTCGGTGCAGATCTTCTTGAGCTCACGTTACAAGTACCGTTGCATCAGTCCGTAGACCTCCCCACTAGGTACATGAATGCCCAAGTACCGTCTATTTTGGATCTAGATTTTGCCAACTCACTAGACTTCGTAGTTGACATCACTTACAGCTCTCCCTTAGGTGCTTGTGATCATGTCCCTTTAGCATTCAGGTGTGCTCTGACCAGACGTCACCAGATCCTCGCTGAGCGATATCCAAACATATGGCGTGCTAACTATCAGGCAATACATATCAAGGCTTCTGAGTTGCGTTGCGAAATCTCGGTCGCCGATACGGTTCAGGCGGCGTGGGATAAACTACGTCTTATCTCACCGAAGGTTCTGCTCCCTACGTCCAGCTTGCGAGGGGAAAAGAGACACGAGCACGGCCCCCTTGGATAGATACCACTGGAAACTACCTGCTCCAGGAACATGCGGCTCCATCAACTAGCACCTATGATAGGTACTGCGAGGCTAGAAATAGGTGTGAACAACACTTGAGGAAAGCCCGGCTGTTGTACGAAAAGGAATTGGCTGATGGAGCTTCGGAAAATTCGAAGTTCTTAGCTTATATTCGGAGACGCTGTGTTTCAAATTCGTTAATTCCAACTTGATGCGGGCCGATGGAACTCATGTGGATGCGGACTCGGAGAAGGCTAGTGTACTTGGTGTGCAGTATGCAGGGGGTTTTTGTACATGAGGCCGCGTTGACTAGCGTTGAACTTGTCCCCAGAATACCTGGGGGTTCTTATTTAGCTGAACCTTTTTGGTGGAAACGCGAGTCCATAGGCTGCTGCAAGAACTGAACCCTTCTAACGCAGCTGAACCTGATTCAATTCATCCGAATCTTCTGCATGAGTTGGCGGTGGAACTAAGTGGACCGCTGACGATGGTGTTTCAGAAGTCACTTGACAGCTGTACATTACTTTCTGAATAGAAGGAGGCTGTCATCTGTCCTATCTTCAAAAATAGCGACAGGAGTCTGTCTGTTAGTTATAGGCCAATCAGTCCGACTAGTGTCGAGGTAATACTGCTTAAAAAGCTAGTGAGAGATTCGTTGGAATGTCACCTGAATAGATTTAAACTACTCAGTAGTGCACAACACGGATTCCGGAAGGGGTTCACATGTCTGGCGAATTTGTTGATTGCTCGTAAAGCTTGGGTCGAGGCAGTGGACAATGGCCACATAGTGGATGTGCTTTTCGTCGACTTCTCGAAAGCATTTGATAAGGTACCCCACTTGAGGCTATCACAAAAGCAGCTCCTACGGCGTATCTGGCCGCGCCCTTCACTGGGTACCTGCATTCTTGCAGCAAAACGAGCGGTGTGTACGTGTGGGTCGCAGCTTATCCTTTAGGCAAGCGGTCCTTAGCGGTGTCCCACAGGGCTCGGTCCTTTTACCGATGCTGTTCTCCATCTACCTAACCGCTCTCCTTGGAGAGCTTAGGGTGTCACCCCTATTGTTTTCTGATAACCTTGTAAATGTCCCTGGGGGTTCCGAGACCATTCAGCATGCCCTGGACAGACTCTGGTACTGGTCTACTTTGTGGCCACTGCTCGTTAATCAGGCTGTGTTCCGTCCTTCGTATAGGAACAACTTTCCCACCTTTGACGTACGTAGTCGCTGGGGTCGAACTCACCATTGTCTCCAACCAGGTAGACCTAGGCGCCGTCCATTCCTCCCCTTTGCATCCTGGTGACAACTAGAAGGAGGCAGCAACTAGCGGTTTCAGAATGTTGCGGATACTACGCCGTTCTTTCGGGGGTCTTAACTACCGACATATTTGTGAAGCTGTTCTCAGTTTTTATTCGGCCCCATATGGAATACTGCCTCTAGGTTTGCTAGCCCTGCCTTGTTCGGGACAAAATGGAGCTCGAGAGATTTTTGAGACTAGGTACCAAACTGATCGTGTGGTTACGGGGGCAGTCGTACACCGAGCGTTTACTTAGCTTGGGTATGTATTCAATGCACTACCAACGGTTTCGAGGAGACCTAATTCTTACTTACCGCATTTTAACTGGGAAGGTTGGACTAGACTTGAGCTGGCTATTTAGCCCGGCTAGGTTGCCTTGTCTTCGCGGTCATCCCATGAAGCTACACAAGCCGCATTCCGACCGGATCAAAGCGGAAACCCGATTATCGCATGTAGTTATCGAGCGCTGGAACTCGTTTCCAAAAAGTGAAGGCAGTGAACCTACGGTTAAGGGTTTCGGGCGTCATTTAGACACACTTGGGTAAGAACACGAAACCTTTCTCTTCTGCTGACCAAATCCATCTTCCAAGTTTGACTTCATATACTGTCATTCTCATCACTCTTCGGTGTTATCCTTCATTTAAATAACTTTTCTTCCTCTTTATCTTCCATTTTCTTTTTACGTCTTCCTTACTTCACGTGATCTACACTGCGGGGACTTCTAGTGCAGGGAACCTGGGCGGTAATTGGTTGACCAGAGTATGGTTCGGGTGTTTCGTTTTAGATCCACCAAGACCTCCTAGCACCTTATCATTTCTTGGCTCAGCGATCCGCTCAAGTAGGAACACTCAAGGGATTTTCTTATCATTCCAGTCCCATATGAATCCGACATTACTTACGACTCGCCTCTTGGCGCCAGCGATCACGTTTGCTTGTCTCTCCAGTGTACCCTTATAAGGTTTTGCTAAGCTACTAGCAGTTGGTATGCGAACATTTGGGCCGCGGACTTCCAAACGAGGCGGGATAAAGCTAGGTCATTGTCTTGTGGGATATCTGAGACCGACACCGTTCACGTAGCCTAAGAAAAACTTAAGGCTCACCTCGTCGACATTTCTGCACCTCACATCCCACCGGTGAAAAGAAGAGAATCGAGAGCACAACCCCTGTGGATAGGTTCTGCGGGAGAGGCTTACTAAAGAAGCAGTCTAGATGCTGGCGGGCGTATCGAACAGCTCCGTCGAACAGCACGTTTGACAGGTATCGGTTGGTTCGAAATGAGTGCAAGCTGCATCTTAGATTGGCCCGGCTTCAGTATGAAAAGGGCTTAGCTGATACTGCCTCGACAAATCCCAAGAAATTCTTCGCCTACGTTAAACGACCCTGTGGTGCAAACTCGCCTATACCACCGTTGTTTCGAGGAGATGGGACCCATGGCTTTTCGGGTTTGGAGCACCCGCCGTGTGTCTTGGATTGTGACTCGCAATCTCAATGGTGGCCTCGGTTGACTTTGAAGTCAGCCTCTGCCAATACGGTCACTGGGACCGTCATCGAAGTGGAGGGTTTCGGTTTGGCTCTCCCATCCGTGCATTCCACGACCGACGGTTTCGTCTTCGTTTAGACTCATCAGGTGAAGATAGCCGAGCTGGGAGTAGAACTCGGCGCATAGTGCTTGGCGGCTATCGCCATGATCACTAGGTCTGAGCTCCGCGAGCAGTGTTTTACATAGTGGTTAGGAGTAGATTTTCGGGTTTGGAGCACCCGCCGTGTGTCTTGGATTGCGACTCGTAATCTCAATGGTGGCCTCGGTTGACTTTGAAGTCAGTCTCTGCCAATACGGTCACTGAGACCGTCACCATGATCATGGCGGTAGCCGCCAAGCACTATGCGCCGAGTTCCACTCCCAGCTCGACTATCTCTACCTGATGAGTCTAAACAAAAATGACACCGTCGGTCGGGAAGTGCAGGGATGGGAGATAGCCATACCGAAACCCTCCAAATGGGACCCATATTTATAGCGACTATGACAAGGCATGCGTGCTTGATGAGCAGTACTCAAACGTCTTTGTCCGCGATACCAATACGACATGCAGAGAACTAGCTTCAAGAGTCTGAGGACTTGTCTGGATGAATTTCCTATAACTGAGTCTCAAGTTCTTCGGTGGCTGGGAGAGGTGAACCCAACTAAGGCTTCCGGGTCAGATTATGTTCAGCTAAAATTGCTGCACGAATTGGCAGTGGAACTCGGTGGACCTCTGACTTTTGTGTTTCAGAAGTCACACAACAGTTGTGTCTTACCTACCGAATGGAAGGAGGCTGTTGTCTGCCTGATTTTCAAGTGCAGTGACAAAGACCTACCCGCTGATTACAGGCCGTCAGCTTGACTAGCGTGGTCGTTAAGTTACTTGAAAATTTAGTACGAGATACAATGGAGAACCACTTAAATAGGTTTAACCTGCTAAGCGTCGAGCAACATGGTTTTCACAAAGGCTTTCAGTGTCAAACGAACTTGCTGTTAGCTCGTGAGAGCAGGGCTGAAGCCATAGAGAGTGGACATGCGGTGGATGTGGTGTTCATTGACTTCGCTAAGACCTTTGACACTGTCCCCCATTCGCGACTCTCATTGAAGTTGAGGTCTTATGGAATATCTGGTCACGCTGTCCAGTGGGTGTCAGCTTTTCTGGATGGACGGGAATAGTGTATTCGTGTGGGAGGCAGTCTTTCGTTTCGACAAGCTGTCCTTAGCGACGTTCCGCAAGGCTCTGTACTAGGTCCGCTGCTGTTCTCAGTCTATGTGAATGACTTGCCGGGGGAGCTTGAGGTACCATCACTTTTATTTGCTGAGTGGGCCTTGCGGAATCTTCCGATGTAGGCGTTGACGTCCTGCCTGGTGAAAGGCTATTTGATCTTGATTATGCGGACGATATCCTCTTGCTTTTATACGATGTTGCGGCGGCACAATCAACCCTGAATAGCCTGTTTTGAGTGGTCCCATTATTTGGTGTGCGCTTCACACCTTCAAAGTGCAAAGTGTTGCTGCAGAACCACCAGACACTTGATGACCCCTTGACGCTTGCTAACGAGGAACTCGAGGTGGTTGATCAGTTCACTTGGCAGCTGCATCAGAAACGAAGGGCGTATAGAAACTGAAGTTAGTTCACGCATTGCAAAGGCCAGAACTGACTTCTTGAACCTGCGACATCTTTGACGGCAGAAGGGAGTTTCCCTCCGTCTGAAAGGCCGTGTATACAAGGCCACAGTGAGGGACGTCCTGCTCTATGGTAGTGAAACGTGACCTCTTCTGTCTGAAGATCTGGGGCGTCTTCAGGTCTTTGATCATCGTTGTCTGCGAAGCGTTGCTGGTGTCGGATGGCACAAGCGTGTCCGCAACGATTATGTGCGTAAGCGAGTACTAGGTAATGATACTAATGTTAGAACAACAGATAGCACTGAATAACTTGCGTTGGCTTGGGCACTTGTTACGTATGCCTGGTCACCGCTTACCTAGGAGGGCCTTGTTTAGTCTGCCAGGTGTAGGA
This sequence comes from Dicrocoelium dendriticum, assembly GCA_944474145.2. Classification (NCBI taxonomy): domain Eukaryota; kingdom Metazoa; phylum Platyhelminthes; class Trematoda; order Plagiorchiida; family Dicrocoeliidae; genus Dicrocoelium; species Dicrocoelium dendriticum. The sequence goes on along the minus strand of OX104063.1, from coordinate 104,936,130 downwards.
TGGCACAAATCTCGAGGTGGACAGAAGTTTACTTGGCAGCATGAAATGAAGTCACTGACGACCAAACTGGGTGCCGTTGGTACTTCTCGCCTTTCTTGATGGAGTCCACTTGACTCGCCTTGTGCTTGGCTCGAGACTTCACAGGACCTGGCTCGCGACGGACACCAGTGACGCGTCTGCTGCCGTTTCCTAATCGGATTGCCTGTTTAAGGTGTGTTTGGTGCGGAGTTATCTGCGGGGTGATGCCTGATTATGACGCGGAGCAGTGAAAGCCGCAAGGTAGCTGTCTCGCCGATCCCGCCTTATCTTTGCACGATAACCACCTGTTTGTGACGGTATGTTGTTTACACAAGGTGTAGGCGCCTTGACCCTGAATGTTTGCTTAGGGCATTAGGGTTTCAGGTAAGTCCCCCTTTTCTCCCTCTTATTATTCTTTTCTCCATAAATCATCATGGTTGTATGACAGCGAAGCATCAGTTCAAATGGCTGATATACTGCTGTCGTGGATGATTGATGATGCTGATGACCTAAAGCTCTAGAATATTGTTGATATCCCTGGAGGTCCTGTGGCTCTTCAACGGGCTCTGGATAGACTCTGGGAATGCTTTCTGCCGATAAACCGGGCAGTGCTGCGCATCAGTGCGTCTGATTTTCTCCACAACTTATGTGCTCGATGGGAGTGAACTTCCTCACGTGACTCAGCAGGTTGATCTAGGTTTCATCCACTGTTCCACACTACACTCTGGAGACAACTGGAAGAAGGCGGCCAGTAAAGGGTTCCAGATGTTATGGTTTATCCGTCGTTCTTTCGGGACCCTAACCGCTAATATTTTTGTGAAGCTCTTCTCAGCGTTTGTGCGACCCCAGCTAGAATATTGCGTCTAGGCCTGTCCACCATGCCTTATCCGGGACAAAATGGCACTAGAAATGGTTTTGCGTGTCGGTACTAGGTTGGTCGATGGGTTACGAGGACAAAGGTACCCCGAACGCCTACTTAGTTTTGGAGTTGTATCAGCGTCCGTGGGATTGAAGATGAGATCACGAACCGTATAGCAAAAGCTCGGGGCGCTTTTGCTAACCATCGCCACTTATGGCGCCGGCGCGACATCACTCTTGCCCTGAAGGGTAGAGTGTACAATGCAGCAGTACGTTCGACCCTACTGTACGGTTGTGAAACCTGGCCGCTTAAAGCAGCGAACCTGAAGAGGCTAGTTTCGTTCGACCACCGATGCCTTCGTAATTTAGCTCACATCTGGTGGGAACACCGCGTGAGCAACGAGCGTGTCCGACGCCTTGTTTATGTCACAGGAAAAGGAAATGAACCGCTCAGCACCGTTATTTCACGCACCAGGCTCTGATGACTCGGCCACGTGTTACGCATGCCAGCCCACCGACTCCAGCGACGTGCGTTATTTGCGCGCCGGGGATGTGAATGAAAGAAGAGGAGGGGTGGCCAAGCGATGACTTGGTCGAGAGGAATGAAGGTCCTCACTTCTGGGCTGGCCTCGGTTGGAACGTCTCGGCTCCCTGGTTGGGGTCCGAAAGACGATGAACACGTTTGGTTGGACACCCTGATATGGCTAGGAGCCGACCTCAGTGGCGTTCATGCTGTGAGTTTCTTTGTCCCACCCCATCCCTCTTAGCCTCCCCCTCCAATCACGATCTCATTATTTAATTTTAATTTTATATAATTGTGCATAGTAATTTTCTTGATGCACAGTAACCGGCTGGTAGCTCACCGGAACGATGCCCATCCGTTACCGGTAGCTCAGCCAGCTTGCACCAGTTGCATTTTTTTCTTTTTTCTGTATATTGCGGCACAGTAGCTGGGGTGTTCCTCACCTCCAGCTAACGTGTGTGATGATGACGATGACTTAGTTTTGGGATGTGTTCAGGGCATTATCGAAGGATTAGAGGGGATTTAATCATAACCTACCGTATTTTGACTGGAAATATTGGTCTGGCTTCGTCCTGGCTATTTAGTCCTGCTAGCTTATCTGGTCTCCGTGGGATTGTATGAAGTTGGACAAACCATGGTCCAATCGAGTTAGAGCGGCGATACCGTTATCGCGTCGAGTCATCGTACGCTGGAACTTGCTTCCAGAAAATGTCAAGGAAGCTACGGTTAAGGGATTTGATCCTCAACTGGATGCTCTTGGGTGTCAACACGCAACCATCCCTTTTTCCTGACTAATTCGCACCTTCATACTTCGATTCTATTTTCCGTACTTTCCCTCATCCTTGGTATTATTTTTTTCTTTTAACTTATTTCCCTTACTCCTTACTTTCGATGTTTCTTCCTCTCTAACTTACTTCACCTAACAGACGTAGCAGGGACAGCTAATGTAAGGAACGTGGGCATTAAATTAGTGGACCAGGGTATTTTTCGGTTGTTCTCATTTTTGATCTATCAAGAAGTCGGAGCACCCCTATCAACTCCTGGATCAACGACCTGATCAAGAAGGAACATTTGTGTGCTTCATCCTATCGTTCCAGTCCCACCTGAACCTGAACTTGCTTACCGGTCAAGAAACAGGACGATTTTTAGTTCGTGGCCTGTGTCGTACTTGGAACCTGACCTGATCTCTCTGTGCTAGCTACCACGTTTGTCTGTCGCTTAAGTGCGCTGTTAGTCTTATGACTAATAATCGTCCCCACTGGGGTCTAATTGTATGGCTTTCCGAGCAAGGAGCTGAGAGTCTCCATCCGAGGCCAACTTCGGAGTAAGGGCCTTCATTCCTGCATTTTGTGGGTGTAGGAAGCGATGACAAACTGACACCTAATAGCGCTACGCGACTTCAGATTTGAACGAGGCGGCCAGTCGGACCGCACACATCTGTTTACTGATTGGGGTATAATCAGCCAGAGCCGCTTCAGTCCAGCTACTTTGGACAATACCAACGCCTGCTTGGCCGGTACTCAAAGCCTCATCGTATCCGGATAGGCGCAATGAGGTAGCACTGCTAGTGTCACCTGAAGGGGATCGGAGCGTGAGGACAGAGCTCGAGTCTTGTAGGCAAGTTTCCGGTAGGCGGCAGATATCGATAGAAGGGTGTCTCTAATTTTCGGGCAAGTGATACCTGTGGACTGATCTGTAACAATATTCGTACGTTGAGGCATGCCAATCTGAGGGAGGATCGGCGCCCCCAAGTGGATGCCGATGAACTGGGTTTGACTTCTTGGTTAGACATGGGCTTGTCCAAAGGGCTGCGGGTTTACATGTGCGTTGAAACGAAGATAAACGCTTATCAAAACATAGTGGGGGGGTCAAGGACTGGGGGTTAAAATGGGGGATAAAACTGAAGTTGGTACGTGACGATAAGGGTAAAACCTCGTAAGAGAAGATACAATAAGACGGGGCGGCTTGAGCAGTAGCAGCCAAACTCCTTTCCACCCTGCTCGATGGAACTGATTAGGCACCGTTGCTTATCATCTGAGGTGGCCAGAGCATCCTGAGATTGTTTGAGGAAAGAAGCATTGTATTTCGTGAGGATACTGTCAGGTTACCCAGGCCTAGACAGGAGAACGATTAGGGTTCTCAACCAAAATCTTTGATTCAGAAAGCTGACCGGAAGGCAGTGAGTTCGGCAGTGGACTACAAGGAGTCCGTTCTAAGCAATAAGGAGTCACCATCATTCCAACCCCTAATCTGGAGGGCAACGAGGCTGAGTTTGTCTGGCCTCTAAGCATTGACCAATCTCGTATGAGTGGCTTTGAAGGCGCACCTAGCATAGCTCATTGGGTCGCTGTGGCACACAAACCATTGCACCACGGTAAGGTGTAGCCGCATTGCGTTATCGCGAGACTCGAAATGCCTGCAGGTAGGATCTGCGCGTTGCTAGACTGCCATATGAAGTTGACCTTACTCGTCCAGCCTCGTGTAATGCAAAACCCTTTGTCGCTTATATCCAAAAGCTAATGCAACGTAAACTTGTTCTTCGTGGTGTCGTTCGCCCCTTACGTCTCTGCTACTATCACTGATCACGACAAAGGTTGTTCACCCGATTATCAGCCTGTAGGCAACGGTTCCTGGTGGCTCTTTCCTGGAAGTCACCAAATAGGTAGCTCAATTGCTCCGGCTCCTGTGGGTAATCAATCTAAATAAAGCTGTTAGGGTGGATGCTATTCATTCCTGACTGTTGTAGGAGTTGTGCGACAGCTACTCGCAAAATATTCGACATGTTGTGGATGATCCGGAGGCCACTGGGGATCATAATGACTGGTATATTTTTTACGCTTCGGCTTTCCTAAGACCGCGCTTGCAATATTGTGTACATTCTTGTCCCCTATGCATCGTTCTTGACAGGATGGCATTTGAGCTTGTTTTGCTGTGTGGCACGAAATTGGTGCCTGGACTAAAGAAGCTAATGCACCCTGAGAGGCTACCGGAGGTCGTGATCGCTTCACTTACATTGGTATGTGTCAACTGTGTTAAGTGCCTAACTGAGCAGGTTTATTCGCATATCAGCGAGACCCCTGCAGCTTTCCAGAGACAACAATTAGTGGAAGGCGGCGTGATATGAACCTGTAAGTGAAATGTTGCGCGTATAATGTTGCGGTAAGACCGGTCTTCCTGTATGGACAAGAGATCTGGGCAGTTCGCGGTGAGGACATTAGATGGTTTGCCCTGTTTGACCACTTGAGTTTGCGGAATATTGTCTAAGTCTGGTTGGAACATCCGGTGAGCAATGCTGTGGTCTACCAGTTTTTTGGCAACAAGCCTTCTTGTTCCTCACATGATTTTTTACAGAATCAGACTCACTGATGTTGGCTAGCACTTGTTCTTCGTCTGCCCGTTGACCTGCTTCCTCGGCGTGCATTATACACCGTGTCTGATCCCATTTGGGTGCAACCACGAGGTGGGCTGTCATTGACGTTGCGTGCAGTTATGAAGATGGTAAAGGAGGGCTGGTTGACAAGACTGGTAGATTTCGGCTGGAATCTCGTCCGCTCCAAGAGACTTTTTCGTCTTCAGGTGACGAACGATACCTGCAACTTCTTTGGAAAATGGCGGTGAGCAATCCGCATCATATTCTGACTGGGTTAATGCAGAAATGGGTGCAATGGTTTGTAATGAGCGGTTTGGGAGGTTGCTTTAATACTCTACCCATCTAGAAAGTTTTCCTTCCGTATCAGGGATGATTTGGCCATCGGAGTTGCTCACTATCGGTTATGGTGAATAGCGTTTGCCGGAAGCTAAGCGGATGAAACAGAAAGGTGACCCAGATTGCCAGAATTTGATGCGGCTTCCATGTTGCCTGCGATGACTTATCAGTAGCGGTTGCGATCATTCCGTGCTGATCGGGTTGCCTCACGTCTCAAGCGACGGTAGTCGGGAATTCGTGAGATGCGCTTCTCTCGCTTTAGCGGACAAGCGGATAGTATTTCCAGTGATCTAGTCATTTACAGGTTTAGCGTTAAAGCCCATGGTAGATAAAGCGGCGCGTTGAACTCACGATTTTAAGCTAGACCAACGAGCGTTGACAGATTCATCTTCTGCATGTACAAGGCGTGGTGCACTAGCAGAAATTTTTGCTTCTATTACTGCCTCAGGGAATCGGAAGCAGTCAGTATTTTTCCGTGGGACAGTATTGATACGCTTTGTTTGAAGGGGTTTCCGACGCGTTATCAAGCAGTCTGAATTTGGCGCAGGAGTACGTGGTTCGAACCACTTTTATTGCCCATTTCAGACTCTCTGTACACACTGGTTATTGATGGAGGACATCCACCGGGTTCTGCTTAAGGTGTAATCTATCTTGCTAGCTGTACGACCATCATTGGAATGATACGTCAGAAGATGCTTCCTAGGATGCTCGAATCGAGTATTGGTTATGCACAACTGGTTAAGGTCAGCGAAGCTGAGCAAGCGATCTCCATTATCACAACGCTCTCTAAGGACGTATCTCCCGAGAATGTGACGGGTCTGATCGTTCCGCGGCCTGGTTGGCGCATTCCAGTCCCCAGCGATAATGACGATGTCTTGTTTTGGAACATAATTCAACACCGAATTTCACCTATTCTCCGAGCTACGTAATTGGTTTGTAAACGTTTCATCACCAAACGAGGTGACTTCCTCAGTGCGTTATTGCAGTCCGCTGATTTGATCGTCAATTTGTGATCGATCAGCAGGTGACTTTTGTATTGGCCTCGATCTGTGTCTTGTGATCCTCACTCGTTTGACCAAGGTCTCTGATGGACATGGACGATTCGTGTGACGGTTTCGCCCCGGTTGTTACGATTGTGATGTTGATGGCTCGTTTGGTTGCCCATGACGATTTTCAAGCCATCTTAGTTCTCTCCATCTTAACGTTTCATAAACTGGATCAATGTCGATGCGCATATTTGTCGAGTGCTTCGTCGAGCACCATGCTTCGAGGAACTCTCCTTTCCTGTCTCACCTTGTGCTAGGACCTGTCTTAATCCAATCGAAGCGATGTCCTTCTTCGTCCGTATGCGACGAAACCAGGGAAAGAGCGAAGTGGTTCTTACAAGCCTTGTTATGCTCTTGTAATTTTGTTGACAGCCTCCTACTTGTCTGACCCACATAGTTCTTATCGCAATTTTGGCAGGGCATCTTGTACACAACATGTCGTCCTTCGTTGACTCTAGGTTTAGCTTTAGGTTTCGAGAGAATTCCTCTCAGAGTGTCAGTTGGTTTGTGAGCCATTGTAAGACCGTGTTGTTTAGATATTCCTGCTCTCATTTCAGAGATGTTCTTCATGTAAGGTAAAACGATCCTCTTTGTTGCCGTGTGGGCAAGCTGAGAGTTTGTAGTCTTGTTGTTTAGACATCGCTTGACGAAGCTGCTCGCTGCTAGGAGGATTTCGCTTGCAGACTTGCCTCCACACAGCAACAACTTACTTTTCTTCATACCTGCTTACGAAATGATACTCTCCCATGCAACGTCAGCTAAAGACCTCCGATTAAGCATCTGCAAGCACGGACCGTTGTACGACAATTCGGAAAACACATAGTGCGGATAATGATCACGGACGCCTACAGCTGTATCAAGAAATATGAACAATGCATCAACGCACATCGAAGCAGTTGATTGAGGGCTATTGGACAACAGTTAACGAACCATTTCAGCTTAGCAACAGAACGCAAAGTGGGAAACGCTAGGAGCAGAAAACAAGAGGCATTAAAGAACGCGTTTTTGAAATTGACTCACGACAAATACGAAGGTACCCACAAGGACTGGATCCGAAATACTTCCAGTCAGACACTCTCCCTTCCCGAAAAACAAGTTCCCATCAAAGGAGGCAACTACAACTCCAAGGATACTATGACCACCGAGTTTCTGGTCGGATTCGAAAGCACAATCTAGTCCAGTAGCTTTGATCAGGGGATGCAGAAACAACTACGATATGCAATTATTCCGGCTGTAACACGTAAGAAAACATCACAATCCTTTTTCTCAAAAGAAGGATGTAGTAAAATCCCTAAAAGCCGTTGAATCCTGTTACAGCTGCCTCTTGGTTACGCCACATTCTGACGATTTGGTATCAACTCTCCTAGACGGCCGAACGGATGTGGCTTGGAACTATTTAACGCACGACAAAGTAACCGACAAAATTCTAGGTTACGCGCTCTGTGGGACTTAGGCGCAACACGGTTACTACGCGCGAGTTGAACAGGCTCCTAGACCGAACGCAGTTTCACCCGCAGCTACCCAACCCCAGAGAGCAAGACAAAAAGACAGGCCTTCGCATAGGCACTTTTAACGGCCAGGCGATTACAGCGCAGTGCAGCGTTTCCTTTATACCTCGATGGCGCCAATGATTTGCGTAAGCAAACCCTGGAAGCAACTGAATTGGTACTATGCAAATATGTCAACGGAACATGTTGAAAAGTGAAGGTTGGCAGATGCGAAGGCTGCAGTGAAAAACTGAATATTTCTTAGGTAAAAAAGGCTGAATGGTTTATAGTTGAAGGGAGGTCGGGCGGAAACAAGAATGTTTTCCCTGGTACAGAGGCTAATCGAGACGTGAAAGTCCCATGAGTTGGAAGGCTGATCGAAACATGTGCACTTGTCTGAATCGAGTCTCATTGCCTTCCATGGTTTAAGCTTATGATCATTATGGGGACGTCGGGTCCCCATAACAAATCCATTGTTATCTTACCAACATGACTGGATAGGACTATCTTGAAAAAGCGAGACAGCTTCTGAGCGATATACAATCTACCGCCGCATCGAAAACAACCCAAGACAGCTGACTAACAAAATAAAAAGTATGTTAAAACTGCTCCGATATCGGAACCAGATCATAAAGGAAAACTGCAACAGAATGATGGCCCGCGATCCGAACATAGCACAATTCTACGGGTTTTTAAAGATATATAAAGACGTTGTATCACTACGACCAGTCGTATCCCTCCCAGGCACACCCACGTACAACCTGGCGAGAGAGTTGTGGAGACGCCTCAAGCACCTAACAATTGGATAAGAGCACTCGGTAGTGCCCAGCAATTTCTGGAGAAGCTCAAAGGTATGCGAGTGCATTATGACGGAATAATGGTATCGTTCAAGATGACCGTTCTCTTTACGTCCGTCAACTTACAGACGGCAAAGCAAGCAATTACTGAACGACTGGACCAAAATAAGAAAACAGTCGAACAGCTGACGACTGAAAATTCGTGCAAACGGCTTGATCTTTGCCTCGCAAGTTACTTTGATTACGATGGGCAAATCTATGAGCAGGTGGAAGGAGCACCGACAGGATCATCTACATTTATGCTAATTACAGAGACAATAATGCAGAAACTTGAAGAATATGTGCTGCCCATAATCAGCCCAATATTAAATATCCCATTCGTCGATGATATATTCGTGATACTGAAACGTAGTCAAGTGGAGGTTGTTTACCAGCTGCTCAACAATGTGATGGAAGACATTCATTTCACGATGAAACCAGAGACGGAAAATTAGCTTCATTCTTAGATGTACTGGTCACCGACTTGATTGGCGCAGAGTTGCAAACATCGGTTTGCAGGAATGGAACAGAGACCGACCAGATACTAAACTACTACAGCAACCACCCAGTGTTACAAAATAAGCCGTGTGTGAACTGTTTTTCGTAGAATTGAAACATGGTAGCACTCTTGAGGCAAAGCGGAAAGAAGTGACACATGTGCAGATCACTTCCAATAAACAGCTATCCATGCAGCTTCGTCAAGCGATGTCTAAACAACAAGACTACAAACTCTCAGCTTGCCCACACGGCAACAAAGAGGATCGTTTTACCTTACATGAAGAACATCTCTGAAATGAGAGCAGGAATATCTAAACAACACGGTCTTACAATGGCTCACAAACCAACTGACACTCTGAGAGGAATTCTCTCGAAACCTAAAGCTAAACCTAGAGTCAACGAAGGACGACATGTTGTGTACAAGATGCCCTGCCAAGATTGCGATAAGAACTATGTGGGTCAGACAAGTAGGAGGCTGTCAACAAAATTACAAGAGCATAACAAGGCTTGTAAGAACCACTTCGCTCTTTCCCTGGTTTCGTCGCATACGGACGAAGAAGGACATCGCTTCGATTGGATTAAGACAGGTCCTAGCACAAGGTGAGACAGGAAAGGAGAGTTCCTCGAAGCATGGTGCTCGACGAAGCACTCGATAAATATGCGCATCGACATTGATCCAGTTTATGAAACGTTAAGATGGAGAGAACTAAGATGGCTTGAAAATCGTCGTGGGCAACCAAACGAGCCATCAACATCACAATCGTAACAACCGGGGCGAAACCATCTCACGGATCGTCCATGTCCATCAGAGACCTTGGTCAAACGAGTGAGGATCACAAGACACAGATCGAGGCCAATACAAAAGTCACCTGCTGATCGATCACAAATTGACGATCAAATCAGCGGACTGCAATAACGCACTGAGGAAGTCACCTCGTTTGGTGATGAAACGTTTACAAACCAATTACGTAGCTCGGAGAATAGGTGAAATGCGGAGCGATCAACCCGAGCTAACAATATTTCAATTCATGGCTCACCATTGTAGTGTATTGTAAAATTCGTCTTTTTCCACTGAGGGTAGGGTTGGTGTTTACACAGTAGTTATGGTCAGATTCATCGGGTTACCTTTGGAGGGAGCAACTGCCATTCTGGCTGATACTGGCTTCCATGGAATGTGAGCTTTGTGTGCCTCGCGACCATTTCAACCCTATGATTACCAGAATTCTGTTCTGACCCACTGTGCTAAAGTCAATCTGAGGTGTCTGCACCGGAGACTCTGATTTGTCGAGAACTAAAGCCGGGTATTCTTGATTCTGTTAGGCATACTATATTGATCTGGTAGTCTTGTAGTGTGCGCATGGTCAACGCTTAGCTGCTTACACCCAACAGTGTTCCAACATTCCAGCATCAAATGAATAGTGGCTTCCGGGGATTGAGGGTCCTAACTAGGTTACTTGTCATTCTGGCCACTGGGTCAGCACATAGCGCATGGAACGTTGTAGCATGAGAAGAGTCGCGGGTAACGCACATGTCATGAAGTTTCGTAGCGATAATGAGTATATTTAGCCGTGATATATGGACTGGAGAGAGATTGTCGTTTGCCCCGTTTCTAAACTGTGGGACCAGTTCCTACCTGTGAATTATACATCTGTAAAGCTGGCGAGTGTTCCGGTCAGCCTGTTGGAAAAGCTCACAACGGATGCACTTTAAAACCATTTGAAAGCATTTTACTCCCTCTGTTTACTTATATATATATATATATATATATATATATATATATATATATATATATGGTTGGCGGCATCCGGTTTCGGATTTGCCTGTGTTGGGCGGAACCTGGGATACTAGTCGGTAAGCAATGACACGTAAGACGTGCCAAATACGACAGTATAGAAGTCGGAGGCAACTGAACCCAACGTATATTGTACAGGCTACAAAAATAGGAAGCGAATCAGAGAGAGCGAGGAACGTGCAGCGTGGAACTCACCAAAACGGTTTGTGACCATGGATGTGCAGTCAGATAAACAAATGGACGTTTCGAAGGTTAAAACAACCATAAAATCCAATGTTATAAGATACTGAAAGAGCATGTTTTCAGTTGCACTACAAGATCCCGC
>OX104063.1:104688781-104924951 GCA_944474145.2 Dicrocoelium dendriticum | reverse complement strand
GTGTACAGTTTGGTCCGCACCAATTTGTGATCAGTGCCACACTCAGCTCCACGCAGTACACGTGTCATGCGCACTTCATGCATATCACGCTGACGTACGATGACATAGTCGAACAGATGAGCGTGACCATTCCGTGGGTGCGTCCAAGTTGCTATATCACTCGCACTCAGTGCAAACCGAGTGTTCGTGATTGTCAGGCCGTGAGTGGCACACAGTGAGAGCAGCCTGTCACCGTTCGCATTCGCTGAACCAATGCCATGCGCACCGATAACATCTGTCCACGCTGATGCATCACGCCCAACGCGCGCGTTGAAATCACCGAGCAGTGATAGTCGGTCGCTCCTCGGCACAGACCGTATCACGGAGGATAGCTCAGTGTAGAACTGATCACGCGTGTCATCAGGATAACACATAGTCGGACCGTAGGTGCTTATACAAGTGGCAAACGTACCTCTTCGAGTCGTAGGCGAACAGTCATCAGTCGCTCGCTGATGCCCGTTGGTTCACCCACGAACTGGTCATTCAGGCGATCGGATATTGCAAATCCGACCCCATGTTCACGTGGTGCTGAGGCGGCGTTCCCCACCCAGTAGAATGTGTAGCCAGCACCTGCTTCATGTAACTTACCTTGCTCAGCGAGCCGAGTTTCACTGAGCGCCGCAATATCGATGTGGTAGCGCGCCAGCTCCATTGCGACCAGTGCAGTGCGTCGCTCCGGGCGCTCGCTCGAGTTCCGGTCCAGTAGTGTGCGCACGTTCCAGCACCCGATGCTGAGTGCTTTGCGCGCAGGCATACGATTGCATTGGTGGGCAATCGCACGCGAGGTGGTCGTTGTGCTTCGGAGGTTTGCTTGAGGGACTCACCCGGAGCCTTTGGCTCAATAGCCTGACCCACAAGGCAGTGGGTTGTTTGGAGGTTTGCTTGAGGGACTCCCGCCCGGAGCCTTTGGCTCAATAGCCTGACCCACAAGGCAGTGGAGAGCAGATCCAGCTCGGGAATGTGATTGCAGAGACAGATTGGGATCTGCTTGACGGCCGTCACACGCAGCCTTTGAGGTTCTGGAACAATTATCATATGTTTTGCGACCGTAGTAGGATACGCACCTGCGACCACGGCCAGACGCAGGTGGGTTTTGGCGGGTTTGCACCAATTTGACCAGGGGCTGCCTGGCTTGAGGCGGGCAGTAGCAAACCATTGAACACCCGGAGGTGTCCTCCCACCGTCAGAGACAATGCGTGGCACTCGTGCTCTACGCCAATCGAGCATTGAGAATATAACCCGTAACCTGTTGTCTCCCATGGCTAGGTTTTACGGGAAGTGGGCCATCGACCACTTCCTAACCTCCGGAGAGGATGGACTAGGATACTGCCAGGTGCGCGCACCTCTGACAGGAGAACGACTCGGGTCCTCAGCCAAAGCCTTCGATTAAATGAACACCCGAAAGCAGCGGGTCTAGCACATGGTCAGTTAGCTGACTCATGCGGATTGGTGTCCTGGACCTTAGCAGGGAGAAGAGCGAAACCTAACTCCCACCCAGCGGTCGCCAGGTGGAGGCGCGCAGGACAGGAGACTATGGCGCAACAGTAGCAGCAGTGGGTAGACCATCTGTCAGGATCTAGCCACCACCAGCCTCAGCGCACCATAGGCGCTCCCGCCACATACATATACATGGTTGGCGGCATCGGTTTCGGATTTGCCTGTCACTGTGGCCAGCCACAGGACGCCTGCGCCTACAGAGGGACCATGGATGGATTGCGCTGCACCACCCACAGCTCCAACCACACACCCCATATCCAGTGTAAACCCGAAGGAATAAGACCGGGAGGCATGCGGATGGGAACCACGTTTCATCAACGGAGCCGGTCCACACTCCTTCACAGGCAAACACAAGCACACTGTATTTGGGAATCAAGCGCACACAAGGCGGTGGCTGGACCGTAGTCCGCTCCACACTGACTGCATGGAACCACTCTTTGATCCTAACACGGCCACAAGGACCGTGCACCCCGTCCCCTCCAGCAACGACTAACTGTCTCCTGGAGCCAGTATGGACGAGGTAGTGGGTAATAGACAGGTAGGCACCTTGTCAACATGCACATCAAGCGCAGCCGCACCGGGGATATCAAACAACAGCCAAACACTTGAGAGAGAGAGAGAGAGAGAAAGAAAAAGAGAAAAACTCGATTAATGCATAAGGAAACGGTGATAAGCATATGTAATAAGTTGTTTACAAACAGATCCTAGCTAAGTGCACGAGGTCAGGAAGTATAGTTCACGGAATGCCACGAACACAAAAGTGTTATGGAAATCGAATACACTTGGCTTAGGCGATGTGTGCAAGTTAATGTAATAGAGTACAGGGAGATATTTATATGAGAGAGAAAAGCATTAAGGTAAAAACTGTAAACCCACCACCTGAAATAAAGAGACTTAGCATGCAAGCACGCGGTTAGTAAATCGAATTCAGCGTGCCTACAAACGCTGCGCCGGCTCGCCGTAATTCTCTGCTGGACCCGTCGTCGCTTCGGCAGTGGTCTCGAGTGACCTCTCTCATGGCTCACTAGGCCTGCCTGACTAAGGCACTCGCGACCGCATGTTCTACAGCATCATGCGCTCGATGTCGTTGGAGTACAATTCATTGGTGCTTGCCGCTTCCGCAATTGCGGCAATATACATATACATATATATATATATATATATATATATATACATATATATATATATATACACATATATATATATATATATATTTATGGTTGTGCCCCATGCTGAGCCTGATGTTGCATTCTTGATGCTTCTTCACCGCAGTTGGGCTAAACCAACATACACTTAAACGAGGTCTTTTTAAGCTGGCTACATTTCATTCCGCTTTATTTGGTTTGTTCTGCCTTCCTGAATAATGTTCTGTTAACTGGCCACGTTGCTTACACTAATTGAGCTTATCTTCGGTAACATTGTTGCGTTTGTAGCATTTTTAAGTAACTTGTGGACATTTCTTACTTATCATGGATTTGTTGCTAACCAAATTAGTTCATATGTTAATTTAGGGAAGAGTTATGCCAACGTATCTGTATGCATTATTGGATTTATTTAATTTCAGCTTGTCGTTTAAAGTGAATGGCTGTTGTTTGATATCTCTGGTATGGTTGCGCTTGATGTGTATGTTGACAAGGTGCCTACCTGTCTATTACCCACTACATCGTTCATACTGGCTCCAGGAGACAGATGGTCGTTACTGGAGGGGACGGGGTGCACGGTTCTTGTGGCCGTGCTAGGCTCAAAGAGCGGTTCCATGCACTCAGTATGGAGCGGACTACGGTCCAGCCACCGCCTTGTGTGCGCTTGATTCCCCAAACACAGCGTGCTTGTGTTTGCCTGTGAAGGAGGGGGGGCCGGCTCCGTTAATGAAACGTGGCTCCCATCCGCATGCCTCCCGGTCTTATTTCTTCGGGTTTACACTGGATATGGGGTGTGTGGTTGGAGCTGTGGGTGGTGCAGCGCAAGCCATCCATGGTCCCTCTGTAGGCACAGGCCTCCAGTGGCTGGCCACAGTGACTGGCAAATCCGAAACCGGATGCCGCCAACCATATATATATATATATATATATATATATATATATATATATATATATATATCCGGCATCCAGTTCCGGATTTGTCTTTCACTGTGGCCAGCCACTGGAGGCCTGTGCCTACAGAGGGACCATGGGCGGCTTGCGCTGCACCACCTACAGCTCCAACCACCCACCCCATATCCAGTGTAAACCCGAAGGAATAAGACTGCGAGGTACGTGGATGGGAGCCACGTTTCATCAACGGAGCCGGTCCACACTCCTTCACAGGCAAACACAAGCACGCTGTGTTTGGGAAGCAAGCGCACACAAGGCGGTGGCTGGACCGTAGTCCGCTCCACACTGTGTGCATGGAACCACTCTTCGAGCCTAGCACGACCACAAGTACCGTGCACCCCTTCGCCTCCAGCAACAACCAACTGTCTCCTGGAGCCAGTATGGACGAGGTAGTGGGTAATAGACAGGTAGGCATAATGCAGGTAGGATAATGCATGCAAAGATACGGAGACATAGCTTCACTTAATTGGCATATAAACTTTTGATTACGAAAGAATACGCGATAAGTTCAAGAGGTGAAAAAATAGATATTTAGGAAATGCCATAATCGCGGAAGTGTTATCGTAGTTATATGCAGTTAGCTATAGCGACCTGTGCAAGTTTATAGAGGATAGTTCAGGTAAACATTACTATGAGATAAAATGCATTAGGGCAATATAGCAAACCCACCACCTGAAATAAATAGACAGCATGCAAGCATGCGGTTAGTAAATCGAATGCAGCGTAGCTACAAACGCTGCACCGTTTCTGCCTACGTTCTGCAGGACCCGTCGTCGCTTCAGTGGTGTCGCCGAGTGGCCTCGCTCATGGCTAACTAGGCCTGCTTGACTCCGGCACTCGCGGCCGCATGTGTTACAGTACCATGCGCTCGATGTCGATGGAGTACAACCTATCGGCGCCGGTCGCTTCCGCACTTGCCGCTTCTTCTCTGCATGCATGAGGGCTTTCTCTTGCACCTCGGCAACTGCCTTCGTGATCAGATCGCGCAATGCACACCGATCAACCGCTTTCAATTCCCATGACCTGCAATCAGGATTAGAACGTGTGTGGCTCACTTTGATCATATCCTGGTAACGTAACTGGTTTTCCCACATGCCGCTTCCCAATACTTAACTGACCATATTTTAGCTGTTTCGGTATCCGAGTCGTATCCATACGGCTCACATGACCGAGCCACCTCAGGTGTTTCAGCAAAAGTATGCAGTCCACTGCATACATTCCACTTCGGCGCAACATTTTCTTGTCTGCAACTGTGTCGCACCAACCGATGCGCAGAATCCGTCGCGAACACTGTGGATGGAACTGCTCGAGATATCTCACATCTCGCCAGTACATCGTCCACATTTCGCTGCCGTATAGAAGAACGAACAGCACCATGGATTTGTACACCATCGGTTTCTTGCCAATGGTAAGCTGATGGTTGTTCCACACACAGTACTCCAGCTTCTCGAATGCCGCCGCTGCCATCGATACGCGGATACGCAGCTCACTGTGCATCTGGTGATCAGTCGACATCACACTCCCAAGGTAGCTGAAGCGGGAGGTGGTTTCTAATACTTCAGCACCAATGCTGATTCGCTGCGATACTGAAGATTGCACCTCCGGTGAAGGCTGAAAGAGACAGACAGTTTTGCATGTGTTGATGATGAGCCCGAATTTGGCCGCTGTCGAAGGCAAAGCACTAGTCATATGCTGCAACTCATCCATGCTGCGTGCAAACAACGCACAGTAGACAGCGAACAGCAACATACGGATAGTTGTTTCACAGACTAGAGTTCTCGCACCGAAACGACGGATGTTCAGCAACCTACCATCAATACGGTGCTCCACACGAACACCGTAAGCGCAAGCGGTATCAAAAGCACAAGACAGTATTGTATGAAGATAAATATTAAACGGGGCAGGAGCTAAGACACAGAATTGCTTCACATCACAACTGCAAAGTCATCCGAGGTCTATCCACTCAGCTGGATCCTCGCCCGCATACCACTGTGCAGACATTCAATTAAACTTACGAACTTACGCGGGAAACCAAACTTACCCAACACCAGCCACAATGCCTCGCGGTCCACCTTATCAAATGCTTTGATGAAATCAAAAAAGCGAGTACAACAGATGGTGTCGTTCTCTGCACTTCTCCTGCAACTGACGAGCCGCAAACAGCATATCTATAGTACTGCGACCCGAACGGAATCCACACTGCTCTTCCGCCACGTTTGGTTCCACAACCTGACTGACGAGGCGGTTGAGCAGAATTCGGGCAATCGCCTTCCCCACACAACTCAGCAAATTGATACCACGATCATTCGTACAACATTGCTTGCTCCCTTTGCCCTTGTACAGTGGTATCACAAGGGCATTCTTCAGCTGAGATGGCACGTCCTCCTCAATCCACGCGCGTTGCAGTAATTGGTGCAACGCAGTCACCAACACGGGTCCACCGTGTTTCAATACTTCAGGCGGGATCCCGTCGGCACTTGCTTTTCGCAGCTGAGCAAGTGCTGTCTGCGTCTCATCCAATGTCGGCGTGTCTGCCAGACTCGTCTTCACATCGTTCTGCTTGAGGCCGTTCAAATAGACCAGTCGATCTCTGAGCGGTTGTTCAAGAGACCGTCAAAGTGTTTCCGCCAGATCTGCATTATGTCTGCAGTCTGTGTGCAGGTAGCGCCTGAGCTTCTGTCAAGCAGCGTCCTCAGCGGCTTCATTCTCGGTCCATACACCGCCTTCAAGGAGTCAGAGAATTTCTTTTCTTGGCCGCGTTCGGCATAGCATTCTATCTGCTTCGCCTTCTCTGTCCACCATGCATTTTTAATGCGACGGCGCTCTTAAGTTAGTCGCCGTCGAAGTTTGCGAAACTGACTCCTCTTCTCCAAGTCACTGGGGTCTGCCACATGCGCAGCAAATGCTGCATTCTTGTCACACAACAATAGCCAATCGTCGCATTGTTCTCATCAAACCAATCAGGCCGCTTACAGTTTGCGCTGCCGATGGTCTCCTTGGCAGCAGCTGTCACCTTGTCGCGAATATGGTGCCGCAGGTCGCCCACTTTGGCTATGCATTCCACATCACACAGTCGTGCAGCCATCGCCTTCTCCAGCCCAATGCGTTTCATCACACTACCGAGGGAGAGGACGTTAAATTTACGCCGATTCACGGCAGGAGTTCAAGACATACATTTACAAAAATATATGTACAGTTTGGTCCGCACCAATTTGTGATCAGTGCCACACTCAGCTCCACACAGTACACGTGTCATGCGCACTTCACGCATATCACGCTGACGTAGCATGACATAGTCGAACAGATGAGCGTGACCAATCCGTAGGTGCGCCCAAGTAGCTATATCACTCACACTCAGTGCAAACCGAGTGTTTGTGATCGTCAAGCCATGAGTAGCACACAGTGAGAGCATCCTGTCACCGTTCATATTCAGTGAACCAATGCCATGCGGACTGATACCATCTGTCCACACTGATGTATTAGGCCCAAAGCGCGCGTTGTAATCACCCAGCAGTGATAGTCGGTCGCTCCTCGGCACAGACCGTATCACGGAGGATAGCTGCGTGTAGATATGATCACACGTGTCATTAAGACAACACATGGTCGGACCGTAGGTGCTTATACAAGTGGCAAACGTACCTCTTCGAGTCGTAGGCGAACAGTCATCAGTCGCGCGCTGATGCCTGTTGGTTCACCCATGAACTGGCCATGGGGGCGATCGGATGTTGCAAACCAGACCCCTTGATCACGTGGTGCTGAGGCAGCGTTGTCCGCCCAGTAGAATGTGCTACCAGCACCTGCTTCATGCAACTTACCTTGCTCAGCGAGCAGGGTTTCACTGAGCGCCGCAATATCCGTTTGGTAGCGCGCCAGTTCCATCGCGACGAGTGCAGTGTGTTGTTTCGGGCGCTCGCTGGAGTTCCGGTCCAACAGTGTGCGCACGTTCCAGCACCCGATACTGAGTGCTTTGCGCGCAGGCATACGATTGCATTGGTGGGCAATCGCATGCGAGGTGGCGGTTGTGCTTCGGAGGTTTGTTTGAGGGACCCCACCCGGAGCCTTTGGCTCAATAGCCTGACCCACAAGGCAGTGAGTGATTTGTAGGTTTGTTTGAGGGACTCCACTCAGAGCCTTTGACACCCACTAGGGACTGTTTTTTTGATCGTCAGACATGAATTGCACCCATAGAGAGCAAACCGTCACTGTTCCTATCGGCTGGGCCAGTACTCTACGGCCCTACTACGTCTGTCCACCCTGCACTCTCACACCCAACGCGCACTTTGAAGTTCCCCATCAGGAATAGCGTCTTGTCAGGGGCGGTATCATGGAGGACAACTTGGAGTAGAACTGATCCTTTGTGTACTTTAGATAACACGGTTGGTCTATACGGACTAACACTAGTTGCGCACTTATCCAGTCCGAGACGTTGATGAAGTGTCATCAATCTTGGGCTAACACCTGGTGGCCATCTAGCCGGTTGGATGGTGCAGATGCGACCTCATACTCATATGGTGCTGTGGTGATGTTTCCCACTCAGCAGAACGTGTAGTCAGCACCCTCCTCCTTCAGATTCGCTTTACCAGCAAGCCGGGTTCACTGTCGACTATTGCATTTCGTCTCTTGGGTCACTGATTCATATTGCGATCCAGTAATGTGCGCACTTTCCAGCATCTCATCTCAAGCGCTTTCTGCGGAGATATACGATTGCGCCGGGTAATGGCTCGGGTGGTGAGTTGGGGTTGGGTTTGGGGTTACAGCAGGTAGGTTTAGTCAGGATACATAAGGGTTGGGAGAGGAGACCGTGATGGGGAAAGATAACAAGAAGCTAGGCGCCCGACGCACTATGAGCTTATTTGTGGTTGTGTTGTTACGATTGAGTAGCAAATGGGCGCGTCGGTCCACACAACGAAGAAGACGAATGATCGATTCACAAGGCTTTACTCATTTGAGAATCAGACTGTGTGAGCTATGAAGCAAGACAGCATGTACAGAATATGATACAAGTATAGCAACTGCAGGACAACTGTACAGCAGCGTCATGACATTCTCCTCGACGTGAAAACAAAGAGGATATATAAACAACCTCTCGGTTATGCGATTCATAAGAATGTACACGTTGTTGTCCATACAGTTGCTGCTGTGCCCTATGATGTAGACTACAATGGCAGTAAGTTTGTTCGTGGGTGTGAGTGGGCTCAATACGTGAATCGGGAGATGCTGGTGGCCCGGAAGAACTCCGATGGGAGTACACTGATTGGCTCCATAGGTTCGTTCGCAGAATTGGCTGTCACGAACATCATTGGGTATACGTGTTTGATTACCACGAGGACCGAAATGCTGCAGCTAGACTGTTTCCTCACAATCGGATGATAAGCGCACGAGCACAAAACAGACTACACTCTAATAGTTCCATTTCCTCACGACAGGATCGTACTTCGAGGCTCTGGGATACTTTTTCATAAGTACACTTGGCGACATCAACCAGTGATTGACTTGCACTTAAATGAAAACATCTGTTCCTGCGGAGTAGCTTTGGTGGTGACGCATAACAACGACCGGACCGAATGGGGCGCGTCTAAATGCACTGTTCCCCACTGGGTGCTAGGTGATCTTGGGAGTTCAAAGCTAAAGCCATTGCGTTCCACAACGTTGCGTCGAGACGCTCCACTTGACCGTTGCCTTGCGAATGATAAACTGTTGACCGACTAGTGTCTATTCCTTTATTGGAAAATAATGTCTTCAATTCATCGGACATAAACGAGACCCCTCGATCGGAGTGAATGTACGACGGAATTCCGAATGACTTCATGTAAAGACATATCTGGGCAAAGACATGGGAATGTGAATCGAGAATACTCGTCGATTCTCGTTACCAAGAAGCGGTTGTGGGACGTGGACGAAATGGAACCTTCGAGATATATGCTAAGCCTCGAATGGAACAGTGGCTTTTGTTAGTTTGCCACTTGGTGGTTTGTAAAAACTGGGTTTCCATTTGGTACATGATTTACACCTTGAGGTGAGGGACTTGACGTCTTCAGCGGAAAATGCAAGACTTGGAACGTACGAAATGGTATAGCTGCTTAACTCCAGAATGGCACCACTTGTCATGAAATTTGTCTAAATCAGCGGAAGTCATTGAACTATTAGAACTGGTCCACGATAGCACATTGGCTACGAAGCTGTTCCTCCTCGGATGATAATGTTAAACTGAAAACAGAACAATATCTGCTATTTCATAATTTTGTCTTTCCTGATTTTGCCATTTTTGCAACAGGAACCTGATCAGTAACGAGCTTAAAATAGTTCCCGATGAAATAAAGTCTTCACTTTCTAAGGGCTTCCAGAATGGTATAGGCCACTTTTTAAATAATTGAATGGCTCCTCTCATTCACAGATGACGTTCTGGAGAAATATGCCACCGGTTACAGCCTTGCTTCAATCCGTTTCCATGACCAAAGGAATTTTGGGACCAAAGGTGAAAAGCACTGCTTTCTCCAGCTACTGCCTCAAGCCATCAAAAGCTTCCTTAACAGTTTCTAGGGACGGAAAAGTTTTATTGTGAACAACGCAATGATTTCTATCGGAAAAATTTTGGAATACATTGGGAGTTACAGAGCAACATCCCGACGACTCACTGTTACGAATTCAGGAAGTGCGGTGGAGGAAGTTCGCACAACGATCTGAATCGATTAGGGTCCGGCCTGAGTTTGCCTTTGAATACTTCGAACCCTAAGACCGTAATTTTCTGCACTCTGAAAATACTTTTCTCCTGATTGAATACCAGTCCATACTTCTGTCATAGACAGAAACTGCTCGAGGTTTCAGTCATGTCTTTTGTGGTTCACTCTGCAAATGACGACGTTATCTACGAACACTAAAGTACCAGACAGCTGTATGCGTTCAATAAGGCTCTTTGGACACAAGCTGCGCCGTTCTCAACTCCGACAGAAATGCGAGGAAACTATTATAACTTCGCAAACTTCCAACGCAGTGTATCTATTCATTTCTATTGTATTCTGATAATATGCACATCGTAGGTCCATAGAGTACTATCAACATCATAGTGGGACACTACATCGTTCCCCCAAATGTTTGCATCAGTCACGCTTGAAGCTGCGTCGTGTGTGTCATGTGACGCGTTGCACGTATGCACCCCTGTGAGTCGGTGGCGGGGCGATTACCTGATCTCACCTCGCGAACACAGTCCAAAGGTATGGCTCATACGCGTGCACACGATGCAACGAATGGAGAAAAGGTATAGTTCACTGCCTCAACGGAAACACATCGAGTTAAGTGAATCGGTTGATCGTCTCGCTTAAATCTACAACCATCTGCCTTTTGTGTCTTTCTTTAGTAGTCACAAGCGCTTGTTGACGCCATGGAGATTTGGGCGGTTTGATTATCTGTTCATTATGTAGTCGTTAGATATCCGCAAGAATCAATTCTTCGTCAATCGCAGAGTGTCGCCGTGTCTTCGTGGCGATGGGACGAATATCGGGAGCCAAATGCTGGAATGGAAGAGCTGGTACGATGCGCACCGCTGTCAGTCCGCTGACAAAAAGGGGTTAGTTTTTAGTCACCGAATAGGATTTTAAACCATGCATGAAGCCATGACTGAGCAAAACATCGTCACAGAGTGTAGGCAATATTGACTGCTTGAACTGCGGGTAGACGTTATCCGCGTGCCCGGTGTTAATCAGATAGTGACCTTTCGTGGATGTGGCGCGCGACGTTTAAGCCATTGTAATTTGATTACAAGAGCGATGCATTTTACATTGGTGCGGGTATACTGCAGCAGATGAGACGTTGCTCCCAAAGCTATCTGTATCGACGAGTGCTGAGTTAGCGTTGCTATTCACCGTTGCATCAATAAGACAACGTACCACGGCACAGTGGTTAAGAATAGGAGTTTATCGTCCATGGCATACACGATGTGTTTACCTTGGTTGCATGATCGATCTGCCCTTTGAAAGTGCCCGATTTTACCACAACATTCACATGTTGCGTTCTTTACAGAACGGGGATGTCTTTTGTAACCGCAGAAATGACAAGATGAGTTGATAACAGGAGTTACGGCCTTTATCAGTAGCTGGATTTGTGAACGAGTTGGAGTCGGTGGCGATTGGTCCGAGACCCACGGGTGAAAGTTGAATTAACATGGAGCGGAATAGAGGATAACATTGGACCGTTTGCTGATTTTCTTCTGTTATCTGTGCCCTTCACTTGTTTGTTGTAGACTGGAGGGATGTCTGGGTGTAGACAAGAGGCAGTTGGTCTTATTAATCAGAGGTTATTTTCCTTCGCGGGTGTAGGAGGCTAGTTGATAGTGGACTTCAGATTCAATCGAGTATTTCATAGCTATACGCCTTTTGAAGACACTGGTGTCTGCATTATTTAAGTCTTCTTTGGGCGGCAGTAATCTATAGATTACATCACGTCTATTCTGTGAATAAATCTCTTATGTTTTGCATTGAGATAAATTATCAGTCGTGGACAATTAGGCGGCGGTGCTGGGTGGCGTGGTGGGGTCTCGCCCGGCAAGCCTTCCCCCCTATAAAAAACCACAGGCCGCATGAAAGCACTTATGTGCCCTATGTGACTTGCCACTAAGTGATTGGGCTCCTGTTTTTGCTTTTAGCCGTCCGAAGGGTTTATGAACCCAGGCAGTCGGGATGCACCAACCGACGCCAACTTCGAAGTGAGAGTTTTCATTTCTCTCGATCAAGTCATCGCTTGGCCCCCCTCCTCCTCTTCCAACCACACCCCCTGGCGCACAAACAATGCACTTCACTGGAGTCAGTGTAGTGGCATGCTCAGCACGTGACCCCAGCCATCGGAGCCTGTTGCGTGATATAATGATGCTGATCAATTCACTGGCTCTTCCTGCACCAAATACGCGACACGGAGCACGTTTACTGCTCACGCGGTGCTCCCACCATACATGAGCTAAGCTGCGGAGGCAGCGATGATCGACTGTGACGAGCCTCTTTATGTCTGTCGACCTCATGAGCCAGGTTTCACAACCATTTAGTAGAGTTGAACGGACGGCTGCATAATAAACTTGGTCCTTCATCGCGAGAGTGATGTCGCGTCTGAGTCACAGGTGGCGGAGATTGGCAAAAGCACCTCGAGCTTTTGCTATACGGTTCTTAATCACAGTTTCGATCCCTCGGGCGCTAATATAGCTGCCCAGGTACTTGAATTCCCGAACGACTTCTAGCTGATCATCACCAAGGGTTAGCGCGGGGGAAATCCTTGCCAATTTTGGAGATGAGCTTTGCATTCCGATGGAGCAAAGCATAACCCAAAACAGTTGACAGCCATTGCTAATCGGTCCAGTGCAGCCTAGCACATTAAAGCGCTGTCACCTGTGAGGGCAATGTCGTCCGCATACTCCAAGTCAAGAAGTCGCTCACCAGGAATGAGCTCCACACCTTCCAGGTTGTGTCCAACGAATGCTGTTTTCATGACTTTATAAGTTGCTAAATTAAAGAGGGAAGGTGACAGCGGGTAACCTTGTCTCACACCGCTGGAGATATTGAAGGGCGGCGACAGTTTGCCATAAGCCCTCACTCTGCCCGAACTAAGCGCGTACATCACTTTGATAATGTTTACAGCAAGTCCTCATCAAGGAACTAAACTATAACTTCGGAGGTGCAGCAACTACAGACTTTCTGACAGCATTCAAAAGCGCCCTACAATCCAATGGAATTGGTGAAGTGGCTCAAAAGCAATTAAGATACACAATTGTTCCAGCTATAATGCGCAACAGGCAATACAATACCATAGGCAGACAAGAAAAAGTAATAAAAACCTTGAAGTCTGACGAAACGATCATCCTCCTGCCGGCAGACAAGGGATACATGACTGTTATAATGGATAAAGCGGATTACACTGAGAAAGCTTTACTTCTCTTGAGCGACACAACGACCTACAAGTGCATTGACACCGTTCCAACCTCGCAGCTGCCAAACAATATAAACGGAACATTGAAACAACTTCAGGAAAATAACAAAATCACGAGGGAGGAGAGCGAACGAATGAGAGCCTGTGACTCGAGCATCGCGCAATTCTACGGGCTCCCAAAGTTACACAAACATGATGCACCGTTAAGACCGATCGTGTCACTATCAGGAATACCCACCTACAAATTGGTGAAAGAAATGTGGATGCACCTCAAATATCTGACGTGTGGATCGCAATATTTCATAAATAATGCCCAGCAATTTCTTCACAAGCTCAAAAACCTGCGAGTCATCATCATCAACAGCAGTACATCAGCCATTTGAACTGATGCTTCGCTGCCATACAACCATGAGGACCTATGAAATAAAGAACAAGAAGAGGGAGAGAAGGGGGACTTACCTGAAAACCTTAATGCCCTAAGCAAACATTCAGGGTCAAGGCGCCTACACCTTGTGTAGACAACATACCGTCACAAACAGCTGGCTATCGTGCAAAGATAAGGCGGCATCGGCGAGACAGCTTCCTTGCGGCTTTCACTGCTCCGCGTCATAATCAGCCATTATCCCGCAGATAACTCAGCACCAAACATACTTTAAACAGGCAATCCGATTAGAAGACGGCAGCAGACGCGCCACTGGTGTCAGTTGCGAGCCATGTCCCGTAAAGTCTCGAGCCAAGCACAAGGTGAGTCACGTGGACTCCGACCTGGAAGGCAAGACGGACCAACGGCACCCAGTTTGCGAGTAGATGATGATGAAACAATATCCTTCGACGTGACTGCCTTCTTTACGTCTGTCCACTTATACATGGTTACAGCATTCATCACGTAACGCCTGAACAGCAGTGAGCAACCAGTCAGGAACATGATGACCAAAAATGTATGCATGCTACTCCTTCTGTGACTGCCGACCTACTTCTCTTTCAACGGGAAGATCTACGAACATTTGGAAGGCGCTAACGGTATCACTTATATCAGGACTCATCGCGGAGGTGGGACTACAGAAATTGGAGGGGGATGTACTTCCATTCATTAATCCGAATCTGTGCGTCCCATATGTTGACGATACTTTTGTGGTCATCAAACGTAGTCAAGTTACAGTCGCACAGCAGCTATTGAACAACGCCATTGAAGATATCCGATTTATCATGGAAATAGAGAATGAAAAGTAACTCTTTCTTGAATGTATTAGTAACCAGAACCATGGAGGAGAGGCTGCAAACATCAGTTTACAGAAAATGGGCACGTACGGACCAAGTTCTGCACTAACAGTAACCGCCCGAAATGCCGCAAAGTAAGCTGTGTGCGGACATTATTTGGTAGAGTACAAACACACTGCAGTACCGCGGAGCCAAAGTAACAAAAAGAGAAGCATCTATTTGAATGTTTCCAACTCCACGGATACCTGTGAAACTTCATCCGAAGGCGTCTGAACCACAACAAACCAAACAGACAGTCTACACCAAAGACGGAGAGACGCGTTGTTTTGCCTTATATGAAGAGCATATCCGAAATGGCAGCAAGACTAGTTAAACAACATCACCTCATCGTAGCGCACAAACCAACTGCCATGTTGAGGAATACTGTCAAAACCGAAGCAAAACTGGAAGCTCATGGACAACGTAATGTTGTACATAGATTACATTGTGGAAGTTACATAAAGGACTGTTGGCCAAACAGGTAGAAAATTAGCGACACAAATACAAGAGCGCAAAAGAGCATGCAAGAGGCACTATGCATTATTGCTAGTCTCAGCATACATGGACGAAAATGAACACGGCTTCGATTAGGCCAAAACAGAAGTCCTGGCACTAGGCGAAACAAGAAAAGATAGGGTTCCTGGAAGCGTGGTTCTCGACAAAAGACGACCAACGTGCATGTCGACATTGACCCAGGTAACGAGCCCTTCCGACGAAAAGAACTTAGAGAAATTTCGAGACGTCGCTTGAATCGGAACAGCCCGGGAGACGACTTCCGCCACGGGGAATTGGGTTGAGATCACGGGACACAGATCGAGGCCGTCACTTTCGAAAAGTCACCTGCACGCCGATCACGGATGGACAATTCAATCAGCGAGATTACACTCAACATCTCAGCGCACTGATGATGCCGCCTCGCATGGCAAACAAACGTTTTGCGAACGAATAAGCAACTGAATAAGGCTTACATATTCATCCGACACATTTTTCCTCAGCAGCCAGTTCCAAATGGTACATCGATCCACCGAATCCTAGGCACCTTTGAGGTCGAGAAACACGACCACGATGGGTTGCCAATAAGCATGGCGGTACTTCAATAATTGACGCAAAGGGAAGATGTGATCGATGCAGCCTCGATTTCAACGAAACCCGGCGGGATCTTCGCGAATCTGACCTTCACGAGCGCCAGTCAGCCTGTGGAGAACGACAGAGCAAGCATTTTAGAGGCAATTGAGATCAGATTGATCCCTCTGTACTTGCCATTTTCCGAACGGGAGCCTCCCTTGTAAATTGGGACTAGGACGGAGCGGCTCCAGTCTGTCGGGACAGTTTTCTGCTCACGAAGTTCCATTTGCAACGCGTGTAAATCATCTATAAGAGCAGATCTCCCGAATTTGTAGGGAGCTGGGGGAATTCTGTCTGCACCAATGGCCTTATGAAATTTCAACAATTTGATCTCCCGTTCGACTTCTGCACGTGAGGGCGGATCTAAGGAGACTGTCCATGGAGATGGGCACTCAATGTCCGAAAGAGAAAGCGCTAACTCAGGTTGGTTAAACTGCCTTGCCAAACGCTGCAAGCGTTTTGACAAGCTCTGGATTGGCTGTCCACTCTAGTCGCGTATTGTCTGCTTAACACCAGGTCTCCCGCTACCTATTTCCCTTATCAGACGGAATAACTTACGATGATTACCAACGGCAACGGTTGTTTTCATTTACGATGCACGATGAGACCACCAGGTTTCGCGGTCTTTCTTCAGGCTAGCACACAGATTTTTCCTGAGATTTCCGCGTGTCTCAATGTATTTGCTTCCAGTCGGAATACATCGGCAGGCTTCCATAAGTTCCAGCGACTTTGTAGAGACCCAATGTCTGAGTTGGCAATTTGGTTTGCCGCATAAAGTCATGGCTGCTGATAGTAACGTTTGACGAATATGCGATCAGTGATCTTCGGCGGTGTTCATTGGACGCTTACTCAGCCCAGATGTCAGCGCAGTTTGATACTCATTCAGAAAATCGGGCTTCGCCAGCTGGATAGTGTCAATGCGCTCAGAGCGACGCTGCGGACGTCCGCCGAAACGCACCTGGAGATGGGCGCAGACAAGTGCGTGGTCAGAGTCCACGTTCCTGCTCCAAATCGAGCGACAGTTTTGGACACAGCCTCTCCAGTGGTAACTAATCGCGATGTGATCGATTTGCATCCATGGCTGGCACGAGGCTGGTGGGCGCCAGGTCACTCTTCTGCGGGTGCTATGTCGAAAGTAAGTGCTTGCGAGAAAGAGACGAGCATCTTCACACAGGTGTAGCAACCGCTCACCGTTATCATTAAAGGAGCCTACACCATGTTGGTCGCCCAGATAAAGCTCATCAGAGGACAACTTTTTGACTTGCACGTTTAGGTCACTAGCAAGCACCACCGTATCCGTGCTTCTTTTGTAACGAAGCTCGTTAAGTTGATGACAGAAATCATCTTTCACCGAATCAGGGCTGCAGTTTGTGGGGGCGTAAGCCGCAATGACAAACAGGCACCATTTGTCCACGCGCGACTTCGATGCCTGGAACGAGTCAAACAACCTAACGGCACCCATCTGGCCGTTGATAGGGATCCAGTCGATCAGAACAGCTTCAGCCCGGGGACTCAAAACAATTCCGACACCAGCTTGGTCTTCATTTGAAGCCGCGTGACCACCAGACAGGTGCAGTGAGAATATGTCGCCAGTGTCGCATGTGGGAGATCGCAGAGTAAGCACGGAGCTCAAATCTTGCAGGCGGGTTTCCGATAAACAGCAAATATCGATCGAAGGGGTCTCGAATGTTCGGGCAAATGGTGTCTGTTGGCAAATCTCTAGCATAGTGCGCACCTTGAGGCATGCCAGCCTTAGCGAGTCTCGAGGGCTCCAAAGGAAAGCGGATGAACTGACTTTATCCTCTTGTTTGAACATGGACTTGTCGACTGGATTGGAGCGACGCCCTGCGATTTTGCATAAGTTGAAAGTAGAAGACTAGTCACTATTGAAGCAAGATGAGAGAGGGCCAAGAATTGGAAGATTGAAAACGGGGGGAGATGAAAGTACAGTTAGGACGGGAGGATCAAGATGAAGAAACACAAGAGGGGAATAAGAAGGCGTGAAGGCTTGAGCATTAGCATCCAAACACCTATCCACCCTGCTGGATGCAGCAGATAGAGCACCGTTTATTATCCTCTACGACGGCCAGAGCATCAAGAGATTGTTAGAGAGAAAGGCCATAGTGTACTGAAATTAACAAATCGGACGTGATCTGCATATTCCTAATCCCATCCATCTTAGCCTCCCGCTCCAATCACGATCTCATTATTTAACATTTTATAATTTTACATAGGAAATTACTTTCTTTGCTGCATAGTAGCCGGCAGATAGCTTAGCGGAATGATGCCCATCCGTTACCGGTAGCTCAGCTGGCTTGCATCTGTAGCATTTTATTCCCTTCTTTTCTTTTAGGTATTGCGTCACAGTAGCTGGGGTGTTCCCCACCTCTAGCTAACATGTATAATGTGTGTGTATTCGTAATCAGCTTTCTTTGTACTACTAGAAACATTCTACCTCATTTCTGTTATAAAATGATGTTTCACAGTGTAATTGAGTTAATTAAATCTTTTATTAGAGTATGGTCCAGCTGAAAGTTCCTGGATTTCTGCAACCACTAGATGGCTGGTGATACGCTCGTTGGTTGCCGAAATCATGCGCTCACATGCTGGTTTCAGAGTAGATCATCCTCATTGGTAGCTTTCGAGGTAAAACGTTTTCATTTGGTGGTCGATAAGCTTTAGGTTGCGTCAGCGTCAAAGTCCTCCGGGCTGCTAGAGGACCGGTTCCGAAAGCTGCTATGGGAAGTGTCCCTTACCACAGATCTCTCTTCAGTCCAGGACTGTGTGCAATCCTGTGTACAATCCTAAACTATTCGGTCATCATATATCCTCTCACACTCTCCTTCAATCATAGATTTTTTGGCGAGCCACTGCATCTGTCAATTTGACGCCTTGTCTAACTTACGTTGATGTGTCATTAATGACATCTTTTCCAATTGAGCCTTTGTTAGAGGTCTTACAGCGGTATGAAACCTACATTTCTAAACTAGTTTTCGGATTGTGCTGGTATCTCGGTTGGTTTGTTTAGCCTTCAATCATGTCTACTGAAATTGTTCTTTTCACGTAGGAGGAGCACCTTTGCGTTTCGACTTCAAGCGTTCAGCCTAACAATCGCATATCGCCTAGTTTGAAACCAAATGCTTCCGTCCGTGCAGTGCTCTTGTACGGCTGTGAGACGGCCTATTCGCTCGGAAGACATGAAGCGGTTGTCAGTCTTCTACAGTCGCTGTCTACCAAGGATTGTTCGGGTGTGGTGGCAACCACATAAGCAACGCAGAGGTCCGAGACCGATTGTTTACAGCGAGTAGTGTCAGTCTTCAGAACATTATTCTCCAACATGGCATGCGTTGGCTCGGCCACGTATTGCACATGCCGCCCTATCGCTTTCCGTGCCGATCATTATTTGAGCTCCTCGGAAGCGATTGGAAAAGTGTCGCGGTGGAAAACCAATGACGTGGAGAAGGAGCATGAGGAATGCAAACTCAAGCTTAGCATCCGTCGGACAGGTCCGCCTTCCAAGATGGGGACCACGCGATTCAGACTGCCAGTGGTTAGAAATGTTGGAGGCTATAGCGCGCAACCGGCATCGGTGGAGACAGTGCCGTTCAACCTTGTCATCTATTAGTTGACGTCTTATGAAAATAAAGCTCCAAAATACAAAAAATCCCAAAGCGGCGTGTGTAAAACCGAAGTCGGTTACTTCATGTTGTACTTCGTGTTACTTCGCCATGGTTCTGATGACATTATCTTTAATCAGCTTGTTGATATATATATATATATATATATATATATATATATATATATATATATATATATATATATATATATATATATATATATATATATATATATATATATATATATATATATATATCAAAGGCTCCTACGCACATCGGGAAGCAGGTGAGCCGACAGTGTAACTCCGCCCTGTCACAATCCTTTCTGGTAACACACGATACTCTACTCGGATTATCAATTGTTTTTGGGTGATCCTCAGTAACCTGCAACTGTGCGACGATAGCACTCCTGAGTATAAAATCCATTCAGATGCGTTTACCTTTTACGGACCTCTATCTTCCGACGTCACGGACACGCTACACATTGCTGCGATCTGACCATTAGGGAAGTAGTTCTATGCGTCAAATTATTGCGCATGTTTTGATGATGTTTACTCCCCACTCATCAGCTACAAATTTTAGAATTCTTTTGGTTGATATGTGTAACGTGTACACAATTTTATTTTTGTTGTCTATATAAACCCCGGAAGCACTACTGGTTTCACAGTAGTAACAAATCCATTGGATGGTTAAAAGTCGTTGCAATCGGACATATGTTTTCAATAATTCCTCTTCAAAGTTGTACAATTATATGTGGAAAAAACAAAATGTGTGACACAACCTAAGCGTTGGTAAGATAACTTCGGTTCACAGTCACTATCCGTTAGGTCATACGTGCGGCGTACACACCGTTCCTTGAGCCGGATGTCACAGCTCGGGTGGTCCAAGGCAGTTTTAACGTCTGAACTAGCCGTTTCTTTACACACAACTCTGGCTCGTACAGTCGAATCGCGATGGCCTCCGCATATTCAAGCAAACGTCTACGAACGCACTTTGATCGATTGTCTGATACCTAATAGATTACTTTGGATGACTCAGCCAAATTGGTGGCGTGATCAGTGTCGGCCAGATGCGTGGCTGTTTATGAGTTGCTTGGTTTTCTACAGGCAGTCATGAGTCAGGCTGGATGGTGTTTCTTCACCCTTATCAGATAGGCGCCTCGTCGTTAGGCCGATGTAACCTGCCCCACAGAAACAGGAGAACGAATAAATACACATTCTTTTTAGCTTGGACGGGCGTCTTGTCTTTGGGGTTAGTCCTAACCATTCGGCTACCGGCGAACTGGATTTGCATTTTAGCTGCTGGGAAAGTGTGTCTAAGGGCATGAGAAAGGCGACGAGTTATGATTTCAGCAGCGATTTCTCCCTTGTATGATAGTTGGAGAAATATGGGTTTTCTCTTCTACTGTAAGAGTTACAGGAGGCTTCTTCCTTTGTCCCATGTTGGCTTTCACGAAACTGTCAGGGTAATCATTTTCTATCATCGTCGAACTTATGCGTTTCGGTTCCTCGGGAAAGATTTTGTTCGAGCCAAATTTTTCTGCTCGACTCATTAGATTGAGGATCAGGTTCCGTCTTAATTTCAGTAGGACGAAACTGTGGAAATTCAGTTATTATACATTCTATGTGTGTTTCATATACACGTGACGTAACATGCCACTCTCGAGTCGCTTCATTTCCACGTCGAGGCAGTGAAAAGTCCCATTTACTTCTACTTCATAGGTGAAATTCAGCGCTTCGTGCGCCTGATTAAATTCATTGGTAAGATCCTTGTTGGTTCGAGAGCAGTGGATCAGTATAAAGATTCGTCAACGTAACGGTAGCAGAGACTGAGCTTCGTGATGACCGACTTCAATTTGCCCCGTTCAACCATACACATGAATATGTCGGCGAGTAACGATCCTAGTGGAGAGTCCATAGCAACTCCTTGATGCTGTCGATGCAATTCACCGTTAAACAGAAATTGTAGATTAAAAGTGCCCTATCTGCTGCATCGAGCAGGGTGGATAGGGGTTTGGATGCTACTGCTCAAGCCTTCCCGTCTTCTTATTCCCCATCTTACGCTTTTTCACTCTTACCGTCCCCTTCCAACTTCACTTATATCCCCCCAGTTTTCAACCCCCCGATTCTTGGCCCTCCCCCAACATGCTTTGCTAGGCATTTCTATTTTCAACTCACATGTGAACGCGGAGCGTCACACTTCTTTTGTCCACAAGCCCATGTCCAACCAAGCGGTCCATTCCAGTTCATCGGCTTCCATTTGTAGCCCTCAATCCTCCTTCAGATTGGCATGCCTTAACGTACGCACACTACTACAGATCGGCCGGCGGCCGAGTGGTCTGCACGTTTGCTTTGCAACCATAAGGTCACCGGTTCGTATCCGCGTAGGGGTGGGCGTCCTCGCGGTATACTCAGCCCGCGCGCGACTGGTGGGGGTCGCGCGGCAGCGAAGCGCCGTTACGGCGTACAGCTGACACATTATTATTATTATTATTATTATTATTATTATTATTATTACAGATCGGTCAACAGGCAGTACTTGTCCGAACATTAGTGACCCTCTCGATCGATATCTGCTGCTTATCAGAGATCCGCCTGCAAGACTCCAGCTCTGTGCTCACTCTGCGATCCCCTTCAGGTGACGCAAGCAGTATTTTCTCAGTGCGCCTATCCGGTGGCGATGCAGCTTCGAGCACCGGCCAAGCTGATGTTGGCATTGCCCTGAGTTCCCGGGTTGAAGCTGCGCTGGTTGATTGGATTCCAATCAGTAGCCGGATGTGTGCGGTCCGATTGGCTGGCTCGTTCAAACTTCGAAGTCGCGCGGGACTAATAGGTGTCTATTCATCATCGCTGCCTACGCGCCCACAAACTGTAGCGATGATTCGGTAAAGAACGACTTCTACCGCCAACTGACTCAGCTCCTTCGCCACAGAAGAAGCACGGACACTGTAGTGCTGGCGGGGGATATGAACGCACAAGTTGGAAAGTTGTCCACTGATGAAATGCATCTGGGCGGTCAGCACGGTGTAGGCTCCCGTGATGATAACGGTGAGCGGTTACTTCATTTGTGTGAAGATGCTCGCTTATTTCTTGCGAGCACTAATTTCCGACACAGCACCCGCCGAAGGGTGACTTGGCGCCCACCAGCCTCGAACCAGCCTTGGACGCAGATCGATCACATTGCGATAAGTTACCGCTGGAGAGGCTGCATCCAGAATTGTCGCTCGATTTGGAGCACATGTGTGGACACCGATTATGCACTTGTATGTGCTGACATGCGGATGCGCTTTGGCGGACGCCCACGACGATGTTGTGAGCGCATTGACACCAGCCAACTGACAAAGCCAGCTGTTCTGAATGCGTATCAAAGTACGCTGACATGCGAGTTGGGTAAGCGCTCACTGGAGACAATTGATGGTCACTGGTCACATGTTCGCCAGACCTTACTAGCAGCAGGCAAATCCTCATGTGGTATGTCTAATAGACAACATGGACATTGGGTCTCTTCTCGGTCTCTGGAACTTATCGACGCTCGCCGGCATATTCCGGCTGGAAGCGAGCACAATGAAACTCGCAAAGAGCTCCGGGCAAAACTCCGCGCTAGCCTGAAGAGAGACCGCGAATCTTGGTGGTCTCATCGTGCGTCAGAGATGGAAGTAGCCGCTGCCCTTGGTAACCATCGTGAGTTATTCCGTCTGATACGGGAAACGGGCAGCAGGAGGCCTGGTGTTAGTGAAACAATTTGTGATGAGAGTGGACAGCCTATTCACAATTTGTCAAAACGTTTGGAGCGTTGGGCTGAGCATTTTGAAAAGCAATTTATTCGGCTAGAATTGTTCGATTCTTCGCCGGCGAGTGATCGCCCTGCTCCGTGGGCTGTCCCTTTGGATCCACCCTCTCGCTCAGAAGTCGAACGTGAGATCGGACTGTTGAAGTTGAACAAAGCCGCGGGACCAGATGATCTTCCTCCAGCCCTCTTCAAATTCGGAGGCTTGCTCTTGTTGATGCTTTACATGAATTACTAGTGAAACTGTGGGAGCAGGAGACTGTCCCAACCGACTGGAGCCGCTCCGTTATTGTTCCCATCTTCAAAGGCGGCTCGCGCTCGGAATGCGGCAACCATAGAGGAATCAGTCTGATCTCCATCGCCTCCAAATTACTCGCCTCCATAATCCTTCACAGACTGACTGGCGCTCGTGAAAGCCAGATTCGTGAGGAGCAAGCCGGGTTTCGTCGGGGTCGTGGCTGCATCGACCACATCTTCACCTTGCGTCAGTTGTTGGAGCACCGTCACACATATTGGCGGCCCACCGTTGTCGTGTTCCTCGACATCAAAGGTGCCTTCGATTCGGTTGATCGATGTGCCCTTTGGAATTGTTTACTCAGGAAAGGTGTGTCCGAGAAATATGTAAATATTATCCAAGCATTATATGCGCGTAGCACGGGCAGAGTGAGGGCTTACGGCAAGCTGTCGCCACCCTTTAATATCTCCAGCGGTGTGAGACAAGGATGCCCGCTGTCACCTTTCCTCTTCAACTTCGCTATTGACGAAGTCATGGAGTTTGCATTTACAGGACATGACTTGGAAGGTGTGGAGCTACTCCCAGGAGAACGACTTCTTGACTTAGAGTATGCAGACGACATTGTCCTCATCTGTGACAGCTCCCAGACGTGCCAAGCCGCGCTGGACAGATTAGCACTGGCTGTCAGCCGCTTCGGGCTTTGCTTTGCACCATCGAAATGCAAAGCGTTCCTCCAAGATTGGTAGGGATCGCCTCCTGCGCTGACCCTTGGTGGGGATCAGCTAGAAGTCGTTCAAAAATTCAATTACCTGGGAAGTTGTATCAGCGCCCTTGGGATCGAAGACGAGATCACGAACCGTATAGCGAAAGCTCGAAGTGCTTTTGCTAACCTTCGCCACCTATGGCGGCGGCGCGACATCACTCTCGCCCTGAAGGGTAGAGTGTACAATGCAGCGGTACGTTCGACCTTACTGTACGGTTGCGAAACCTGGCCCCTAAGGTCGGCGGACTTGAAGAGGCTAGCTACGTTCGACCATCGGTGCCTTCGCAGTTTGGCTCACATATGGTGGGAACACCGCGTGAGTAACGAGCGTGTTCGACGCATTGTTTACGGCCCAGGAAAAGGAACTGAACCGCTCAGCACCGTTATTTCCGCACCAGGCTCCGATGGCTCGGCCACGTGTTACGCATGCCAGCCCACCGACTCCCGCGACGTGCGTTGTTTGCTCACCGGGGATGTGGGTGGAAGAAGAGGAGAGGTGGCCAAGCGATGACTTGGTCCAGAGGAATGAAGTCCATCACTTCGGAGCTAGCCTCGGTTGGAGCTTCACGGCTCCCTGGTTGGGGTCCAAAAGACGGTGAACACGTTTGGCTGGATACACTTGCTGACATGGCAAGGAGCCGACCTCAGTGGCGTTCGTGCTGTGAGTTTCTTTGTCCCTCCCCATCCCTTTTAGTCTCCCCCTCCATCTACGATCTCATTTCCTAGGGTAAAACATAATAAAAAAATTTTCTTTTTGCCTAGTAGCTGGCTGGAAGCTTACCGGAACGATGCCTA
The DNA here is from genome assembly GCA_944474145.2 of Dicrocoelium dendriticum. NCBI lineage: Eukaryota > Metazoa > Platyhelminthes > Trematoda > Plagiorchiida > Dicrocoeliidae > Dicrocoelium > Dicrocoelium dendriticum. The sequence goes on along the minus strand of OX104063.1, from coordinate 104,899,838 downwards.
TCCGTTGCTGGTAGCTCAGCTGGCATGCAACTGTTGTATCTATTTTTCCTTTGTGTATTGTATTATATGTATGTATGTATGTATTTCTTTCATGTATTGCGGCACAATAGCAGAGGTGTTTTCCCACCTCTAGCTGATGTGTATAATGAATGAATGAATGAATGATGCCTACAGCTACCTGGTTTTCTTCCACTTAATCAGATGTAATGTATAGTTTTAAATAACGGTACATTTTTAAAGAGCGAAGTCACATTGTGAGTGCATATGGTCATATACGTGACATTTAGATCGCGCACGGTATCCACGAAATCAAAACTGTCCTTAAGGCTGTGCACAGCAACTCGTTTTCGAATAGGTTCCAGAAGCTCGATCAACCACCGCGCCGTGACCTGGTACGGGAGTTCTTCATATCTAAGACTGATTTCATCAGTTTCATTCCCATTCGTACCACGCATAGATTTCCAGCAATGTTTGGCTTCATTCTTCCTGAAGTTGATTAGTGCGAGATTTCTTGGATGATTTATGGGTGAAGGCTTTAGCCGATAGTCCCATCGTCCCCGGTTAGAGTTGCATTGCCGTCACTTCTACCTGCCAAGTGCAACTAACTACGAATGCGGTGGCGGGATGTAGTCTTGACAGCTTACAACTCCCGACGCTTTTTTCTATCCTAGGTTTGCATGCACCCCGGCTCCAATTTGTGAAGCGGCCCACCATGTCTATGACGCGTCTTGACTCGCCTCTCATGTATGCAGTACTCGCAGTCCGTTGACTTTATAAGATACGTTGTTTATGATTCACATTCAAGTGCTAGCGACCGCAAAGTTCTATCATTCAAGTGCGTTTTCAGTCCATACTTATGATGTTGAATTCTGTACAATCAGAAGAAAAGCTTCCAACTCGTCTTACATGGTTTCTTTTGCCGATGCTGTTCAATTTTATCTTCGGGTAAATGCCGAAGTTTCTTTTCTGCTCTCTGTTCCCTCAGCGGTCAGCTTTTGTTTCTCTCTTGTTTACTTTGCGTCTGAATGAACTACAGGAGATGAATTTTTCGTCCCCCATGTTGAGTTAGCTTTGGGGCTCACTGGTTTTGTAACGAGCTCTTGATAGACTTGTAGTCTTTTCGCTTTCTAACATTTGCCTGTGAATCGCTCAGTTACGCATAGTTTAAAATGCTCTCCTGGCGCGTTACTTACTTTGTGGACGATGACATTTCGGCTTACGGCATCTACATCTTACCGCCATAAGTGAGCGTTGCATCAGCATGTGTTTGTGTCCGCCAACTTATCTTTTTTCATTTTTCCATCATTCAGTATGGATAGTTACTCATTTGTTCGTACGGGGAAATTGAAATTTAAAAGTGACAAACGGAAGCATAAAAGACGTAGCAAACATGGTGCTTCTGAACACAGACAGACATCTGACAAACGAATCGTTGATGCGACTCTTCATGGCGGTTGGTGGGGCATATCTTCGTTTGCCGATATTAGTGATTCGGTCGCGATCCAATTCAACGACTGGTCGACCGTGCAACCCCAGCTGACAAATTCATCTAATTGTAGCGTTGCTGACGAGTTCCCAAATACTGAAAACGCAACCGCTTGCTACTTATTTGCTGGCGATGATGGATTATTCAGTGTGGGTCCACCCAGAGGTGTTGGGGAGCCTCCAGCTCCAGATGAGATATTTACCGCAATCAAGCTTTCAGACACAAAGGTGGCGTTTAAATCTGGGTGAGCTCTTGCATCGTTATTGTTAACTCCAATTTGGCTACCGACCTTTACAGCTGTGTTTCCTTTTTAATGCCATTTATATATTTTAACTGGCCATGGGCTACTTTGGTAAAGTTGAATCGCCGCGCCAATCTAACCACTAGCGTTTTCGGTCGAATCATCGACTACTTTAGCAGACGGATTATTTTTTCAGTGTTCCGCTCTTACATAAAGTGTGCAGCTAAGGCGACGCAATAACACCGAATAGAGCGATCAGGAACTCTGCCACATAAACCTAATTCATGACGCCACGCACGTAGGGCGTTGAAATGCAACACATGAAGTGCAGGAAGATAGACGAAGGCTTAGAAGTCAGCTGTCATTCTACCCGATCTTAACGGATGTGTAAATGAACGTGTGCCTTGTAGCCGCTATTCATAACATGGTTGTCGTAAGCATATAACTTGCAACCTTTACAGATAGGGTCCAATTTCCTACTCTCACAGGGTTTTGAACGTCCCTCAGTGTCTCTCCATCTCACACGTAACCCGTTGCGACTCCATGACAGTACACTCTGGGGGAGTGTCTCATGGTTATGCAAGTTGTACGCACGCACGCACGTATGTGAGAAGAGTTATCTATACAAAAGCAGTCAGTCTTGGACACCTGGATGTCCATTGTATGTATGGTTGACCCATTGAAAATGTTATTGAAAAGGGAACTGGGTTGACGCTGTCTCAAATACACCAAATTACGCATTTAAACCGTATCTTCTCTCTCTTGGTAATGAATGTGAGTGTACTGTGCTTTTTAGTGCACTCGCTCTGCTTCATTGATCAACGGGTCACACTTTGGTGTCTTTTCTTTGCAACTATTAAGTGCATTTTTTCTGTACGGCCGGTCGACCAACTCGACGTTGACGTTTATAATAGTGCAGAGCAAGAAATGCATAGAATATTACGCATCAGGTAATGCATCCCCTCCCATTGGATCCTTGATTACTCTCCATTTATAGGTGGTATGGCGCTGCCCGGTTCATTACCATGCCTTTCTGAATTAGGAAAATCTGTACCTTCTGATACTTGAACAGCGGTACATTGAAGGCTCATCATTTGGATTAAACAGCTAACCATACTTGCATCCATCACTTCACTGTATGCAAACCTGCATGGAAGTCGATGCTTGTTTACCATACTGGTCACATCGGTTTGTTATTTATTAGTGGCATAAACCCATTACAATCTACGTGTAGTCGTGCGAAAGTGTGCATCACCTTGGCGAGTGTGCCCATTGCTCCGTAACATCAATGCTCCATTTCGTTTTGTATCCTGTTCCACTTTGGTTGCTCTGAAGTGGCACGGTATTTCATATGGTTTCGTTTCAAGTAGCCGCGATGCGTTTCATGTACACGACAAAATCTCACCAACTGCGTTATCGGTTCTTTATCAACATCCATGTATTATGGAAGTTCGAGACACCAGCGTTGAATTCGATCGTTTCTTATCCGAGTTAGAACCTGGATGAGACAGATCACTGACCAGTGATAGCAATTAAGCGGTTGTCTATACGGTAGCGTCGCCACTTCGGTAATTCAGCAGTGAAATATGACTTCTTTTTGGCAGTTAGACAGTGCTCTTTGCCAGGCGGCGAGGGTTCATTAGAAGAGGGTTGATCGCCTGTTTTGTGATAATGTTGTACTACCTACATAGAAGCCAGCTCTTTCTGTGATTGGGGATATGGAATCATCAGTAGAAGTGGCAGCAAACTTGTACCGTATTAATGCCTCCGAATGGTTCCCGAACCAGTATGTCTAGAGAAAAGGGGACATTGTCAGCTATCTAGTGAATTTATCTCCGAAGCGTGCGATTCCTTAGGTTCACTGTCTCAAGCGTTTTACGACATATGGCTTGAATTCGGCGTGTATCGTAAGCTTCTTAGTGGTTGAAGCCGTTGTGCGTCCTGTCGAGTTGCCTCATGGAAACTTCAAATCGTTACAGTTGTTTTTTCTAGAACGAGTAACCACTTTTCTTGTATGTTATCTCGTGCTTCTGAACGATTGGATTTCTGTTGGACTAGAGTTCTTTCTCTTCTTCGGTTGATCCACATACATAGATGTTATGGACGTAAGAGAGACTCGCATACAAGTATTTACCCGTTTTTTTCTCTAGCCAAGATACTTTTTGCTACGGTCAACCACTTTGGTTGCATAGAAGGCTATACAGGAATTTCGAAAACGTTTCCCACGTACGCTTTAAACGCAAGGAATGTTTCTTTGCTCGCTTATTAGGTATTTGGAATTGTGCGCACTTCAGGTCCAGATTGCCATACACCGATAGGTGAGACATTATGTTGATAATACTGTCAATTATAAATAGAGGGTTGGTGTCAAGTTGAGCATATAACATTGCAATTCGATTTTGATGTACGCGCACTTGTCGTTTATTGCTCGGTTGTATTTACTAGGATTTAAACCCACCAGAGCGATATCCATGGCTTGGTTATCCTCTCCTCAGTAAGCTTTGAACTTCCGGCTGCGTGGATTTTTCATCTGCCATTGTGTGCTACCTGCACTTCGAGGCGATCGGTTTGTTGATGGAAGTGCGATCTCCGTACTTTGGGGGGTTGGGCAGACCGTTGGCATCGTATTGGCGTCTAGCATTCCACACAAAGAAAGAGGTTGTCGTTCGCAAACTAATTGAATTTCTGCCCACAGTGATGATTCTCATTGCGTTGAAAACTTTCATTGACTCAGCCGGTCGTACAGTTTGCGGTGTCGCCTATTCTTGAATTTCACTCCAAGGAAAATTGTTTCTTCTCTAAGGCCCCTAACCTGTTTCCCGAGACCACGTACGCGTCAATGAAATGCTATCTACGGATTTTCCCCTGACGATTGGAGTGTGCTAGGGCTTTCCGGTTTACGCTTTCCTCCTCAATCTTGTGATCATTATTCTTTGCGTCTCTTCTGAAGTGTAGTTTCAACCATGTGGCCAACAGACAACCCTGAAACCTGCAGAGGACATCGCTTTCATTGGGTCGGATCCATCACCTATGCAACGCTTTTGAATACGTAACACTGCGCACTTCAGCGTATACTTCACACCTTAAATTGTCATTGTTGCCGCGTTGAACCGACACGTCCCCAATGATAGCTGCCACCGGATCGCCACTGGAAATGGTCGGCTTGTTCACTTGTCTCGGTGGCTGTGTCACCTCTGTTGGTCGCATAGCTGAGGAGACTACTGCAGTATCTGCAAAATCCTTATGGCTTTCCAGAGTCTTAGTCATCTACGGAGACAGGTGTATGTCATCCTGTCGTCGAAGGACACAATGTGCAACGATACGGTGCGGCCAGTGATACTGTAAGAATCAGACAAATGTCCACTTCGCGCCTAAGTAATTGGGGAACTAATCAACTGTGATTGTTGTTACCCGAGTAGTATTACTCAAACCTGATGTAAGCAACAGGTGAGCGAATGGTAATGAATTTCACCAGTCGCTGTTTGGATATATACACTGATGCTGCTTCCTGTTCGCACATGTCTGGAAGAAGGAGAGTCCCGGCTAATTGGAGTGGATCGATTATAGTGGCAGTCTACAAGAAGGGCAGTCGTACAGACTATTCTAACCACAAGGGTATAAGCCTACCGCCAGTTGTGACAAAATTACTGGCCTCGATTCTCGTTCGTCGCCTCTTTGTGGACCGAGAATCTCGGATTAGGGAAGAGCAGGCCGGTTTCCGCCCAGGACGTGGCTGTATAGACCATATATTCACTTTGCGGCAGGTGCTAGAGCAGCGCCACGCATACCGCAGACCAACAATAGCTGTGTTCCTCGATTTCAAGAGTGCGTTCGATTCAGTCGATCGATCGATTCTGTTCGAAATACTTGCGCGGAAAAGGTGTTCCCACGAAATATGTGAACATCCTTCGTGCTCTATACTCGAACACTACAGGCCGCGTCAGGGTCTGTGGTGTCCTATCGGATAGCTTTCCGACCACAAGTGGCGTTCGTCAGGGTTGTCTGATTTCCCCGTTTTTGTTCAATTTCATCGTGGATTCTATCATGGAGTGTTCGCTTGCGGAACCTCACGATGCTAGCGTTGGGGTCCTGCTTGGTGAAAGGCTAGTTGATCTCGATTATGCGGACGATATTCTCTTGCTGTTTAACTATGTTGGGGCGGCACAATCAATCCTTTACTATAGTGGTCCCATTATTTGATATGCACTTCGCACCTTCAAAGTGCAAAGTGTTGCTGCAGGACCACCAGCGACTCCATGAATCCTTGACCCTTTCTAACGAGGAACTCGAAGTGCATGATCGATTCACGTATCTTGGCAGCTGCATCAGCAGTGATGGGCGCATGGAAACGGAAGTCGGTTCACTCATTGCAAATGCCAGAACTGCTTTCTTGGATGTGCCATATCTTTGGAGACAGAAAGGAGTTTCTCCGTCTAATAGGCCGTATTACCAAGGCCACTGTGCGGGACGTCCTGCTCTATGGAAGGGAGACTAAGCCTATTCTGTCTGAGAATCTGAGGCGCTCACAAGTCTTTGATCAACGCTGCCTGCGGAACATTGCTGGAGTCGGATGGCACCAGCGTGTCCGCAACGTTGATTTGCGTAAGCGAGTACTAGGTGGTGATAATCATGCTATTTCTCTAGACTAACAGATAGCATTGAATAAGTTTCCTTGGCTTGGGCACATACTACCTATGCCTTATCACCGCTTACCGAGGAGGGCCTTGTTTAGTCTGCGATAAATAGGGTAGCGCAAGGCTCGGGGTGGGCACAAGTTAATACAGCTTTCCAGGTGAGTTAATTTGTCAATAACCTTTTCCTTGCTTTCAGTGCTCAAGGGCTCATCAACTGGCTAATGGTCCTTCAATAACACTGTACTTTGAAGGTGTGATACACTTGTTATGATAGCGCCGCCCTTTGTAGGTTGCTCAACGTTGATTGGGCCACCACATCCTTAAACAGCGAGACAATGTTGTACGTGTAATCGAAATTTTGTGGTTTTCTCACCAGGAGGTGCCGCAGATGGGACAACCCTGATGAACGTTACTTGTTGTTGGAAGGATTTCCAACAACTCATTGTATGCGGGGGCGCGGTCTGTGTTTTCGAGTACGTGGTATGTAGCACGTTCACATACTTCACGGGAACACCTTTCCGCGCTAGTGTTTTTAAGAAAATACATCGATTGACTGAGTTCAACGCATTTTTTATTCTAGGAATGCAGCCATTATCGGTCTGCGATACGCGTGACGCTGCTCTAACATTTGTCGCAGAGTAGATATTTGGTCTGTATAGCTCTTTTCTGAGCAGAAACCTGCTTCCTCTTCCCTAATCCGGGATTATTGTTCCTCAGTGAGGTGACGAACAATAATCGTGGTCAGTAATTTTTCCACCACCGACGTGAGGCGAATACCTTTGTGGTTGTCACGGGCGCTGCGACTGCTCTGCTTGTATACTATCACTATGATGGATTTCATCCGGTTAGCTGGGATGGTCTACTCCCTCTAAGACTGTTCGAATATGGAGGTCAGTGCAGAGGACCTCATTACCATCATTGCATAGTGATGGTTTTAGAGAATCCTGACGGGCGGCTCGAAAATGATTGAGGGCTTTGATCACGTTTTAGACCTCAGCGTCAATTGGAGCCTCCAAACTAACCAGCCATGGTTCAGCCTGCGCTATTTGAACAGGATGCGAAGCAAGAGCAGATGGCCAACTGAACTGCCACCAAAATAGCTCTGTCCAATTAGTCAGATTGTGTTGCTTTTTGTGAAATCGGATGGCCGTATTGTCTCTGATTGTCTCACTGGCGCTTGCTTTCCCGGGACCATTGGTGCGGATCAGCTAGGAGTGCTTGCCATAATTGCTTACTGTCCCTGCCTCTTCCATTTATTGGACCCTACTCTTCCAGAAAACTTAATTGTCAACACGCATGCTCCATTTCAACTCGCGCCTATTAGTACGTCGGGTTACATTGTAATGAGTTAACAGTGAGTTTTCTGCATTCCGGAAGGTTCACCGACCTCTCGGAAATCCATTTACTGGTACGGTGTCGCAGGAAGAGGTCCTCGGCGGCCAGAATTCCATCCTACTGAAGCTGTATCATTAGAACAAAGAGCGAAATTTATCGGTTGGCGATTGCGGGCGAAGCTCGGTGCGCCTCCCTGTAACGCTCATGGAAAAATTGTAGCCTATTAAATCTTCTTCGTCGCTCTCCTTCCGGTTTAGCTTCCCCCTCCAACAACGATCTCCCGCTACATGGATAATTTCACAGTTAGCATTACCTTTACCTTCTTAGTTTTTGTATTCTGTAATGTTTAGTATTTCGCTTTATCATACATCCTATCTTTTATATCGCGGCACAGTTAGCAGAAGTGTGTTTCTCACCAGCTACTGTGTCATGACAATGATAATGATTTCCGTTCATGCCTCTTCTAAGGTGGGATTCTGTTTACCGGATTTTGTTTCTGTTCAGTGATACCGCACGTATCTGTTTATACTGACTTCTGCCTTCAAATGTAGACATTTCCCGAAACTTTATGTCTGTGGAATTGCCATCACTTTTTTGTAATCTTTTATATTTAATTGTTTGCAAACACCTTGTTCGTTTAGTTATGGGAAATATCTGGGCGTCTCCACGGACCCTGATGCGCTGTTGATTGCCGTTGCGGATGCGATTGGTCCTCGTGAACACTTTGAGCCCGTATTTCAGGATGGCAATACTGCGTTGTTAGGTGCAAACAATTGTTTCCTTTCGGCCAATCCGAACAACGGTGATGTGGCCTTTTCCAAACCCCAAGCAAAATCCGAAGAAATGATCACAGTATGTTAAAATACTTTATTGACAGCCTGTTTTCGCAGTTGTTTCATGTTATACCTTGTCCTTCGCCTCCTAGCCAACACATCTCTCACTGCCCTCTGTAGTATCCTCTTTATTCTTAGTCACTAATTAGTACACACAACCATTGCTGCGTAATATTTGAGCTTTCATAGTTCAGCACTCCGCGTCGCATCAGAACTTTTGATGGACGCTGTCACAATACCATTCTGTTTGTTAAAGCTTGTGGCCGTGAAACCACAGTCGCTATTCTTAAGCGGCATTTCCTACTTTTAATCGTTTGAGCGCTTCATTTCCCTTTTCTTGAATCCCTTAGATTCGCTCTAACCGTCCACTCCTGAACGACCCACTCTCGTCTCTGCCGGAGGAAGAGCGTCAAGGGCTGACAAAGGCCGAAGTCAATTACGTGTAAGTCACTCACAGTGGGTTTTTTTCACATCTTCACACTACTGGTGGGGCGTCGATGTCTTGCGCCTCTAGGTTAACCCGAATGCCCATTCACCTGAGTGATATGGCAAGTTTCGCGGAGGCTTGTTTCACGTCTGGTGAAATATTGAAACAGTTTGTCCGAGGTCAGTCGAGACGAAATCGATGTCGAAATTCAAGCAATTTACTATTTCTCAGTCAAGTTGTCCCCTTGGGTAAGAGAATTAGCCTGAACGGCAATAAAGTTGCTCTGATGGGCAAACAAATTACGTCGTTATTCAACCACTTGCGTGTGACGCTCACTTGCGCAGGGATGTAGCTGCATGTATCAATCAATAGTGCCTCAGACGTACCTGGTGTGCGCACCGTTAATCATAGGGGCGCAAGTGGGACGCCTCAGCCCCTACGTTCTGCAGCGTCGGCGGCCGACACACCATGTAGGCCTGTGTTTCTCTGTCCATAGAAGCGAGTCCCACCAATTAGGACGAGAGTAGACGTTCGTGACGATTTGGGTGAGATAACGAGTCTGCCGTTACCCACGAACTCCTTCGTTTGCAGTTGAGGGTTGAGTTCGGAATTGCAGTAAGCACCAGCGCCTTCTCAAGGTACTCGGATGCTTGACTGATAACGATGCAGCTGCACACCATTCCTGCGTCCATGAACACGCTGGAGAACAGAACGCGAAGCAGGTCCTTCGTCTTGCAGCTCATGAATTAGATATTGGAAGGAAGGTAACCGGTGTGGATCGATGAGACCAACTTCGACCTATTTTGCGTTTGCACTAGGGGCCGCTTATGATGTGCCTGGCGAGCGCAGTGTACGGTAGCGGACAGCTGGCTTGCCGGACTACTTCCTCGTGGTACCAGCTGGGTGGTTCTGGTGTACCCGTTGCAGCGAAGTGTTCGGCGACAATGTTCCACCTCGGTGAAGCATTGTAGTCCAGAAATTGTGCTGATTTCATGGGGAGTGTTGGGCTCCTGTTTGTTGATCTACCAAACGAAAAACGCATGAACTGAACATTCAGTCAGCGCCTCCCAATGGGCTCGATTCCTTGAATTCGCCCCGCTGCCTTGCGGGTAGATTATTTAGTCAAAAACTCGGGGTTGGGTCCCCTAAGTCAACTCTCTACTTCGGCTCGGACTACCGTTTCTGCCTCTCACATTCACGCGACTTCATCACGCGCCAATTGTTTGTTTGCTAACAATCCTTACTTTCCGTTGCCCGATTCATGTGTTCAACAATCTAGCTGCGATTCCGATTGCGCCGCAAACCAGGGAGTTCAACCTATGGCTCTCCTTCGTCCCTGATCCTCGTTCCGTCTGGCGTGCTTCAACTTTTGGATACTCATGCAAATTGGACAGCAAACCGAGTCCCTCGATATTGATGTCTGCTGCCTTTCAGAAACCCGATTGCAAGATCCCAGCACTGTGCTCACATTTACATCCCCCCACTGACCACGAAGCCAGATATCACCTGCGTCTTTCTGGAGATTCAGAAGCAGCCTCAGCGGGTTTAGCTGGTGTTGGTATAGCACTAAGCGGCAAGGTCGAGGCGGCGGTACTGTACTGGTTCCCGATTAACAGCCGACCGTGTGCAGTTCGGCTTCGGGATTCATGTAGACTCAACAAGCACCGCGAAGAGAGACCCAACTTGTTTGTGATCACCGTGTACGCTCTAGCTGACGGCCGTGGCGGCTCGGTCAAGGATGGATTCTACCGGAATCTACATCAGCTCTTGATTAATGCTAAAAGTCGGATGTAATTGTCCTTGCTGGGGATTTCAATGCACGGTTGGCCGCCTGTTACCATACGAACGCCACCTTGGTGGTCACCACGCGCTCGATGAGAACCGCTCTGATAACTGTGAGAGGCTTCTCACATTGTGCGAAGACAACCATCTGTTTCTATCGGGCACTTTCAGGCGTACGAAGAAGCGTTCCGCAACGTGGCGTCCCCCTTCTTCAACACAACCGTGGTCTCAAATTGATCACATTGCAATTAGCTTCAGGTGGCATGGCAGCGTACTGGACTGCAGGTCTTTTAGATCCACCTTCGGTGGCTCAGATCATGCACTGGTCTGCGCGAAAATCTGCATATGTTTTGGGGGGTCCTGAAACACGAAGTACCGCAAGATTGATGTAAGAAGATTAACTGATTCCTCTGTCCATGCGAGCTATCAGTCTTCATTGGTATATGCACTCAGTTGCAAACCACCGCAAGACGTAGAGCAACAATGGAGTTGTATTCGGAAAGCGATGACCATTTCCGGACAGTCATTCTGCGGCCTAGCTGGACGCCCTCTAAAGGCTTGCATCTCTTCAGGTTCTCTGGAGCTGTACGACCGCCGCAAAGATATCCCGGCGGAATCAGATTGCATCGAGCGGCACCGTTTTACTAACCGGCTGCTCAAGCAAATTATACACAAGGGTCGCGAGGCGTGGTGGTCTGAGCGTGCTTTAGAGATGGAGATCGCTGCTCTCTCTGGCAAGACTCGCATGATTTTCCCACTCATTCAGTCCACTTGCCTCAGGAAACATGGTGTCAGTGAGGTCGTTTGCGAGATGGATTAGTCTCCGGTCACCAACCAACAGAGGCGAATGGACCGCTGGGCCGAGCACTTAACTGGTCTCCATCATCCATCAGTACATGCAGTACACCTTGTTGTCCACCCTGGCTCGTCCCAGTGAATCCACCCATCGAAGCGGAAGTCTGCCTTGAGATTCGACGCTTGAAGCGGCTCAAGGCTGCCGGCTCAGACAGACTTCCTCCGGAGCTGTTGAAGTACGGCGGTGTGACGATCATTAACCAGCTGACCTCGCTGTTCGCAAAAATCTGGCATGAAGAGAAAGTGCCCTCCTCAGTTATTTTCCCGATTTTCAAGAAAGGCGCTCGCACTTCATGTGTAAATCATCGATAGATTAATCTTGTTTCGGTTGCCTCCAAGCTATTGACATCCATTTTGCTTCGCAGACTATCCCCGATACGTGAATCATACTACCGTGCAGAACAAGCTGGTTTCCGTCCCGGCCGCGGATGTGTGGATCGAATCTTCACGCTCCGCCAGCTCCTCGAACATCGCCACATTTATCACAGGCTCACTAGCGTTTGCATTCCTAGATATACGTGCCGCTTTTGAATCCGTTGATCGGCCTGCTTTGTGGCGTTGCTTGCTAAAGAACGGGGTGCTAGCGAAGTATACCGTCAACTTACGAGCACTTTACCTTCATACCTCCGGCAGAGTCAGGGTCTACGGCAAGCTTTCCTCGCAATTCACTGTCACTAGCGGTGTGCGACAGGGCTACCCTATGTCCCCATTCCTCTTCAACTTCGCAGCCGATGATGTTCTGTCGAATGCTCCGGAAGGTTTCCAACTTTTTGGCCTAGAGCTTCTACCAAGTGAGCGCGCGCCGATTTAGATTATGCTGATGATATCGCCTTACTTGGTGACGATCCTCAAGGTATGCAACTCATTCTGGATCGTTTGGCATCTGTGCGGCATGAGCTTCGCCCCATCGTACTGTAAAATACAGCACAAGGATTGGCCTAGACCCGCTCCCGTGCTCACTCTCGAAGGTGCTCAAATTGAACAGGAAGATAGTTTCGTCTACCTTAGGAGCTGTGTTTCTGCTGACGGCACTATCATCAAACAAGTTTCTCTTCACATCGCTAAAGCTCGATCATTATTTGCTAATCTGGGGCACTTGTGGCGTTGTCACGACGTCTCATTCTAGCTAAAGGGCCGCGTTTACAGCGCATCAATTCGCTCAGTGTTGTTGTATGGGAGCGAGTCCTGGCTGATTCGCGTAAACGACACTCGTCGTCTTCCTTCGACAGCGGTTGCTTAAGGAAGATTGCTCGTGTTTGGTGGCATCATCGAGTTGACAGTACTGACGTTCGACGTCGCATCTTTGAGAATGCGAGTATTGCCTTCAACAAACTAGTTTTGCTGCGCCAGTTTAGATGGCTCGGTCACGTCCTACACATGACACCTGAGCGTCTATCTCGTCGCGCTCTATTCGCTCGTCAAGGGCCTGCCTTGGGCGACCGCGTGGGAGTCAACCTTCCACTTGGCGACAGTACATTAAATCGCGGACGTCGTGTCTAGGCGCTGTTGGACTCCTACGTCTTCCAGAATAGGACCCAAAGATGAGGAGTGCCAATTGCTTAACACTATTGAAGACATGGCACGCAACCGGAGTCAGTGGAAGATTTGTGTACAGAATTGTATTGATTCACATGTTTAATACTTCAAACATTGAAAATGGCAAAAAAGGGAAAAATCGGCATGTGAAAAGCAAACGAAAAATGTTTTGTTCTACTTTTGTAAAAATGTTCCTTTCTTCTTGCGGCATAGTAGGTGAAGTGTGTTGTTCACCTTCAACCTTGCCATGGTGATTACGACGCGATGACTTCCCCTTATCCGCTGATCTCAATGGCACTCGTGAAAGCCTTATTCGTGAAGAGAAAGCCGGGTTTTGTCAAGGTCGTGCCTGCATTGGCCACATCTTCACATTACGTCAGTTGTTGGAGCACCGTCACATATATCGGCGGCCCACCGTTGTCGTGTTCCTCGATATCAAAGGTGCATTTGATTCGGTGGATAGATGTGCAGCTTGTGACTGTCTACTCAGGAAAGGTGTACTTCATAAATATGTAAATATTATCCGAGCATTATACGCAGGTAGCTCTGGCAGAGTGAAGGTTTACGGCAAGCTATCGCCGCCGTTTAATATCTCCAGCGGTGTGAGACAAGGATGCCTGCTGTCACCTTTCCTCTTTAACTTCGCTATTGAAGTCATGGAAATCGCGTTTACAAGACACGACTTAGAAGGTGTAGATCTGCTCCCAGGAGAACCACTTCTTGGTTTAGAGTATGCTGATGATATTCCCCTAATCTGTAACAGCTCACAAACGTATCAAGCGGCACTAGACTGATTAGCACTGGCTGTCCGTCACTTCAGGCTATGCTTCGCACCCTCGAAATGTAAAGCGTTCCTCTAAGATTAGCCTGATCCGCCTCCTACGCTGACGCTTGGTGGGTATCAGCTAGAAATCGTTCAAAAATTTCACTACCTGGGAAGTTGTATCAGCGTCCATGGGATTGAAGATGACTTCACGAACCGTAGAGCAATAGCTCGAGGCACTTTTGCTAACCTTCGCCACTTATGGCGCCGGCGCGACATCACTCTCGCCCTGAAGGGTAAAGTGTACAATGCAGCGGTACGTTGAACCCTACTGTACGGTTATGAAATCTGGTCCCTTAGTAAAGGCGAGTGGCGCATTCGTTTTTGGAACACGCGGTGTGGAAAGCACGGGCCTTAGTGACGCAGCCTCACTGGGAACAAATGGTTCAACATCTCAGACAGAATTAAAGACGTTGTTACGTGTTCAACCAATGATCGCTCACTATGACCGTGAACGTGATTGGCCCTACACACACACGTAGATAAGCACGCACACACGCACTCAAGGACACACCCTAACTTTCCGTGTTCACATGTAAACCGTTAAGTGTTCAGTATACTGCGTGCCAGACTGACGCGTCTTCTTGCTTATTCACTACTAGTTGAAATACGTACTTGCGGTTAGAGTCCAGCCGTGATATCTGGCGACGGAGGTCAACATGTCCATGAGAAATACTCCACCGGTCTTCTGGTCGTGCTCTACCGACAAACCTTCCCTGGACTCGTGGCATAGATGGCGGAAAACCTTTACGGATTACTTGGAATTGCTTCCAATCTTGAATCCAGCAGTATCTCTTACTGAGAAAACCAAAGTGAAGCTCTTGAGACAGTTTCTTGGAGATGAGGGTCAAAGGTATTTCGATGCACTTCGCATTGATCAAATCTCTTCTACGATAACCGGCGCTTTGGAGACCTTCAGTGCTCTTTGGGGTGCTCATCAGAATGTTTTTACGGCTAGATACTACTTCTCGAAACTCTGCCAGAAACCAGATGAGAGTGTGAACGAGTTCATCGCTCGTGTACTACAAGCAGCACCTGATTGTAAATACAATGAAGTCGATCCAACGAGATTTAAAGAGACCATGTTACTCCAATGTTTGATAGCCGGAATCTCAGACCAGAGCACGCGGGAGAAGCTCCTTTCACAAGATGATTGTTCACTGACCTGGGAGACGGCCTGCTCGATTGCCCGGCAGAGGGAACACCTTACACAACAACTCGCAACATTTACGCTGAAGGACTCGTCAGATGAGCTGCGATTGATTAACACTACACCAAAACCAAAGCCACCCACTGGCGTCAATTTGTTTGTGTGCTATCGCTGTGGTGAGCAGCACAGTTGTCCATCCGACTGCCGGCATCAGAAGACAGTATGTCGAAGCTGCGGGAAGGTGGGCCACCTGGCGCGAGTGTGTAGATCGGTCAAGCGACGTTCAGGTGGGGCTTATCGAGGAGCAAACCCCATCAAAACTGTGGACGAGTCTGATGGTAGCGACCCTGAATTACATTCCATTTGGCTTAATTCCGTTTCTAGCATGCAGCCGGCGCCATACACTCTAGAGCTTTACATTGAAGGACAAAAGGTACAGATGGAAATCGATACAGGAGCATCCGTGACGATAATCCGGGAAAACGCTGTAAAAACGCTCCCGAACTTATCCGCTTGCAATTCTGTTCTTCGTACATACACCGGTGAACCTATACGTGTCCTTGGTAAATGCTTCGTGAAGGCACAGTATGGCGACAAAATACGCACACTTCCTGTATATGTGATCCCCGGGGATCGTCCAAATCTGCTTGGAAGAGACTGGATACGTGCTTTCCCGGATACAATGAATGTGGTAAAATTAGTCACCGAGATCTCCGGACTTGAAACATTACTTAAACAACATTCAGCTGTTTTTTCCGAGGAGCTTGGGAAGTTGAAAGAATTTCAGGCTGCGATAAAACTAAAGGAAGACGCTCGACCAAAATTCATTAAGGCGCGCACACTACCATACGCTATGAGGCCTAAAGTTGAAGAGGAACTAAACCGCCTACAGACTCAAGGTATTATTACTCCTGTACACTTTTCCGACTGGGGAACTCCAATTGTGCCAGTAACCAAACCGGACGGCTCCGTACGGATTTGTGGTGACTACAAGATAACCATAAATCAAGCATCCATGCTGGTCAGGTACCCCTTGCCACGTATTGATGACTTGTATGCAACACTAGCTGGTGGTGAAAAGTTTACCAAACTCGATCTGAGTCATGCATACTCGCAGATAGAGCTCGATGAACCTTCGAGGAAACTTACTACCATCACCACGCACATGGGACTATTTCAATATACTCGTTTACCTTTTGGCATTAATTCCGCCCCCGGAATATTTCAGAGAATTATTGACGACCTAGTGAAGGACATTCCTTTTGCGTGTGCTTATCTGGATGATATTCTTATCTCTGGACGCTCGGATACAGAGCATCTTCGAACACTCGCGGTCGTGCTCGAGCGTTTGGAGCGAAGTGGATTCAGATTGAAAAGGTCTAAATGTGAGTTCCTTTCACCGTCCGTTTGTTACCTTGGATACCGGCTTGATAAACACGGTTTACATGTTTTAAATGACAAGGTTAAACCTATTTTAGAAAGCCCAGAGCCAAAGAGTTGTGATGAACTCCGTTCGTTCTTAGGAATGCTATCTCACTATCGCCGTTTCCTGCCTAATGCATCGACGGTTCTATCGCCATTAAATGAGCTGTTACACAAAAATGCATCGTGGTGTTGGGGTTCCCGTCAAAAAATGCCTTCAATAAAGCAAAACAAGCTCTTGCTTCGCCACCAACGTTAGTCCATTATGACTCTAACAAGCCACTCATACTTCAGTGCGACGCGTCCCCTTGGGGGGTCGGGGCTGTCCTGTGCCACCGCATGGACGATGGTTCTTTACGTCCCATAGCATATGCATCGCGCACCTTACAGACGGCGGAGAAGAACTACTCACAACTGGACAGGGAAGCGCTAGCCGTTATCTTCGGAGTTAAGAGGTTTCACCAGTATTTATGGGGAAACGTTTTCGAGCTTCATACAGACCACAAACCATTGATATCCTTGTTTGGGGAAAACAAAGGTATACAACAAATGGCATCACCGAGGATGCAAAGATGGGCTATAACCTTGAGTGCTTACAGTTACAAGATTGTTTATATTACCGGCGTCAGCAACTGCACAGCTGATGCACTCAGCCGTCTGCCGATCACGGAAACTGCACATGAACACGACCCTCCGTTTGAACTGGTTAATCTAATGCAACATCTAGACACAACACCGATACGGAGTTCAACAATCCGTCAATGGACGGATCGAGACCCCGTACTATCAATGGTGAAACGCTTTTTGAACATGGGTTGGCCTCCTGAAGGGACAGTTGAATTACAACCGTTTATGATTCGGAAGAACGAACTGAGTCTATTCGACGGCTGTGTTTTTTGGGGCTCTCGTCTAGTCCCTCCCACCAAGGCGCGTTCACAGATACTTAAAGAGCTCCATGATGCTCATCCAGGTGTGGCGAGAATGAAGGCACTAGCGAGAGGGTACTGCTGGTGGCCCAACATCGACTCAGACATAGAGAACTTACTGAAGAATTGCGATATTTGTCAGGCGTATCAGCGGAGCAAGGCGCCAGGCCCAATACACCCTTGGCGTTGGCCCGACAAGCCCTGGCAGCGTATCCACGCCGACTACTTCGGACCGATCGACGGGACCATGTTTCTTCTACTTATTGATGCACATTCTAAGTGGATTGACGTACATCCAGTTACTCAGGCGACAGCCGAATCCACCATCACTAAAATGCGCTCGTCCTTCGCTACGTTTGGCATTCCGGAAACCATTTGTACAGACAATGGTTCGCCTTTTACCAGTGCCGAATTTGGTAAATTTGTCGCCAACAACGGAATCCAACACGTTAAATCAGCCCCGTATCACCCAGCATCAAACGGATTAGCGGAGCGTGCAGTACAAACTGTGAAACAAGGCTTACTAAAGCAGCGAACGGGAACATTGCGAACAAAACTGGATCGGTTCCTATTCTCCTACCGTTCTACACCCACTGAGGCTACCGGGAAATCCCCGGCGGAATTGATGTTCGGCAGAAATCTGAGAACGAGGCTTCATTTGTTGTTCCCGAACCCGCGTGTTGAAGTACAGGAGCGTCAGAAAAAGTTTGTGTCTTCAGAGGAATCAAAGCCGGAAGTTACATTTCAGGACCATCAACCTGTTTACACCAGGTTACCGCATGAACAATGTTGGCAGCCGGCGACTGTGCTCGATTCTTCAGGAAGTCAAAACGATTTGCAGCTTCCGGACGGCCGGGTTGTTCGCCGGCACTCAGATCATGTACGCCCCAGGAGCACTGACACACCTGCCGTGAGTCAGTCACACTCGGAGATCGCAGAGCAAGCTGCAGAGCACGACGAACACAGAACAACAGGGGAAACTCAATTACGCCGATCGACCCGGATTCGCAAACCGATCGAACGTTTTCAGCCATGACTGTAACGTCAGCCAAAACAGGGAGGACTGTTACGTGTTCAACCAATGATCGCTCACTATGACCGTGAACGTGATTGGCCCTACACACACACGTAGATAAGCACGCACACACGCACTCAAGGACACACCCTAACTTTCCGTGTTCACATGTAAACCGTTAAGTGTTCAGTATACTGCGTGCCAGACTGACGCGTCTTCTTGCTTATTCACTACTAGTTGAAATACGTACTTGCGGTTAGAGTCCAGCCGTGATAGACGTGTTGTTCATTTGGCTGATCTGTAAAACATTCCGGTGTCAGTAAACCACCTGTTTGTAAACGACTGTTATGAGTGTAAAAAGTCGGTCCTTCAGGGACAAAACGTATATTCTGCAAACAAAAGGACCAGGCGAAAACGCAGGCAGAGGGCGAGTGAAACATATCGGTATATACAGCTAGTTGGATCCATAATTAACGACCTTTGTGAATGCATGACATTTGTCCTTTGATTCAGTCGAACAAACTCACTCCAATGCGTCCAACTGTTGGCCAATCAGCGTGCATGCGGGAAACGTGTGAACGTCCAATCAGCTGCCGTCTTTCCTTGCGGCAGCCTAACGGTTTCCTTGCTGGGCTGGCACCGCACGTTCGTTCGAGTGTATACTCCCATCACAATGAGTACTTTATTATGATGTCGGGTCAGAATGTATTTTATATGCAGTTAGATATAGCCTGTTCTCCATTCGGGGCAACATCGTGGAGTTCCGGGAAGTTAGTGCGTGTGGTCGCGTCGTATACGCGTCTTAGTTGCCGCGTTGTAGAACAACTATGCGAGAGCTTGATTAATAGATGCACCCACACGGTTGTGTGGCCAGCAATTAGGATTAACCGCGTGTCACTATCTGTGTTTGGAGAGCAGTTGGATATGATAAGGACTTGATAAATAAGAAAGCTGAACTGTGCAGACTTGACGGACATAGTTAGAGTGTGTGGCCATTTACGAGATTGCTTAACCCGTTACATCAACACAGGCGGCTGGGCGCTGCTTGACCTCGTGTAAGGAAGATCAGTGCGGAAACCCAGAGCAAGTGGGGAAAGCACAACTAACCTTTCACGCGATCTCTAGAAAAATATCCGGATGGGTATTTATCAGTTGCTGACTGTACTCGAACACCACAGGGTTGCAGTAAGAAGGTGCTTTGAAGTGGCAAATGAAAAGTACTCGCTTCGGCGAATCACATTTATTCGTCAGATAGTAGCGCCTGCACAGGGATGAAAGGTTCCGCATGTTGCAAACCGGTCCATACGTTCACATACCACTTACCGTATTTCCGGTATATTAACACGTGAAAGTTGCTGTTTTGCTTCATCCCATTTCTTCGTTGGTATATGATGCGGTAATGGCCAGACATCTACTGCAACCATATTTCGTGCGTGTTTTCTTCATCCAACCACACACCTCAGACTCGATCCTCCATCGTCAGCTGTGACAACACCGTCAGCTTGCCACGGGGTGTATGTCAGGCGCGCCTTTCATCCACGTCCGACTCTTACAAGGTGATTGCGATGAAACTGTCCAGCCGGCTACGAAGGGTCTGTTTTGCCTTTCAGCCCCGTCCGTCTTTGACGACCCAAAGTACGACCGGACACAGAATTCTTGGGAACCATTGACCGGACGTATATTACACTAGGCGAGCGGTTTGCCGTACCTGAGTTTTAGTGTTGTTCACGTGAACTTAAGAGGTTACTTTACGATCTTAATGGCGAAAGGGCTTAAATTTCGCATTGTTTACTGCCATACACTCAACAAAGTGCTTTCCATCAGCAACGTCATGTACCTCGTTGCCAACCTATTGATGCAGCTCAGGCGTAAGCGGTTTGGTTTTCAGTGCATTCGGTTTGAGTTTAGCTGAGCGACCATCAATGATCGAGCTATGGTGTCGTTCCTGGACGCACAACAAGTGCTCATGCTTAATGACGGTGGGTTTGCATTCCGTAGACGATGAGATGACTGATTCCCTTTGAAGACATTTAGTTGCTTCGCATGCAGTGGCGTAGCATGGGGTGGGGGAGACGGTCCGCCCAAGGTGATATATGACAGGAGGCGACGAATGTTCGATACCAAATATAAAGAGCAAAACATCCGGCTGGGGTATGGGTTGAATGTTTTGCTATTACGCTTTATGTCCAACAGCAAATTTGCCCTTTGTGTCACACCTGTACAATCGTTCTTCCAGTGATCCTCTTACTTGCCCCCTAGTAGTCACTTTCACCACCTTTAACTCAGTGTCCCAAACCATCTCCCATTTCATCGAAAACTACTATGCACTTTACCCTGAGCCGATTGTGTGGCCTTCACGCGCCTATGCTGCCCTCAGTCAGGGCGAAAATTTTACCGCCGTCTCGGACGACAAAAGTAGTCGCTACGCCACTGATCACATGATCTGTTGGATTTAAACACAAGTGGACAGCTGTTATCCTGAAGCGTCTTATTGAGTCATATCAGGCTACATCTAATCCCTGTTAGTGTCCAAACCATAAGTTGGGTACACTTCTCAGAGATCAATAGATCTATGTCTAGAACAGACCGAAGGTAAGCGATTGTTTTCGATGATTCATCCTAAGACCTGTACAGTCATACAAGTAAAATAGCAATGGGCGAAGAAATGGATTCGATCAGATCTGATGATGATCGGATTTTTGCGAACTGATTACACGTTGGTGCGTTTTAGCGGCTATTCTGTTACTTCAATCGCATGTTATATGTACGATTGATAGCAATTATGAAACGCCTTCATGTTGTAAGACAGTGAGATAAGGTATTGTGACAGTCGCTCGAAAAGGAGTCATATTGCTTAGGCATGATCAGCTCAGTATGTACATCCGCTGGTTTACTAGTCATCTCGGAAACAATGTAGGCTGTTTGGACACTATGTGATCTCGCATAGCTGGGTGAATTCATCATCTGGGATACTAATTGTTTCGATACGGCGTGTTTGTATGATAGCTCCTCCGTAGTATGGGGATTCTTGGGAGCCATAATAGCAGAATTCATTTCATTTGTGACAAAGTTGCTAAAGTAATGTGAGGTAACTGACGCTCGCGACGTTTTCGGTCAGTAGGAGATAGCGGCAATCATAGTAGGGAGATTGAACTTGTTCCTGGAATTTCCTTTACATAATTTCGGATACAGGAACTTTCATGTAGAGTTAAGGTAGCCACGGTAACCCGTGTGGGCGGACAGTGCACCAAATGCGAAACGGACTATGAGTTAGCGATGGTTTCATTTACAGTACGCAATTACAGGAGGTGGTTACTTACTTCACTGTTGGGTGTCCATACTGATCATGCTCATGTGTGTGTAGTGCTGGATTTACGTTTATCCCAAGTACGGTCTACGAAACGTAACTGACGAGTAAAGTGAACTACTAACTTTGAATTCCACGCAATATTCGAGCAGAAAACGCTTGGGTAAACGAATCATAGCTCTTACCCGTGGTCCTGTAAAGTGAATCGATACGCAAAGCTGTGCCTTCTACTCGCAGATACTGAGCACAGTGTGCTAGTGACGTTATCGGTAGCTCGGTTAGGGTGAAATGGTTCAACATTTCAACATGAAACGTCCACCGATGTGTTAACTGAATGGCAGTAACTGTTTAATGGGGTAATCATCAGAAGCACTCAAAATTGTGTCATTTGAGGATGGTAGCATTGGTTGTTGTTTTGCGACTTCAAATGGAAACAACCTATGCCGTTGGTTAAGGTAAATTTCTTTCTCTATCACGTACAAATTTATGTGCTATATTACATCTCTCTCGTGACCATGTGGATTTTTTAATGCAACTCTAGTTTTTATTGCACTTTTTGTCTTAGCCGCAAGTTTCAAAGCTGGCAAGATCATAAATTGCGATTGAGCAAAGAAGAGAAGAGCGTTCTGAGGCAGGCGCAGCGCTCCGGCGACCTTCATGAATGCCTACTGGACAGGTTGGCTACACTTCTTTATTTTCTATTGTTATCCACCTCTTAGAACACGTCCAGTTAACATGTGATGAGCTACAAGCACCCCGAATCGTCATCAAGCCATTTCATAGCTGATTGTCTTGAATACCCAGTTATTTTGCCGCAGAAAGTTTTTACGGGATGCTGTTCGGGACTCTAAGGAGACCTGATCAGAATTCCCAGTTCCACAGACAGTTACTTGTGCCTTCCTGAGACATTGATGTTGCCTGACGCAATCCGAACTAAGAATGTGCCTCAATTCAGATCACCATTAGTCATTCCTGGTAATCCAAATTAAGGTAGAGTCGACTGCAATATCTTACTACTCAAGATAACATCCAAGACCACAATATTATAATTACGAATTACATTTTGCTTGCATCAGCTTGAAGAGTCTAAGTCATTACGATAAAATTGCGCCTGGACTCGATGCGTTTAGGAACCTCCGTTCATAGTTAGTGACGTTTGGTGGCGCCTGAACAGTGCTTCGGATACACTCGTGTCAGCGGGTTAGCGCCAGAAATCACACGAGCATGTTCTCACATGTGACTTGGTAGTGTTCACTGACCTTTTTCTTCTGTGTCCGTATCGAAGCGGAGTGGTTTACTTCGGATGAGCTCATCGCAGTTGGTCTACTGCACAGCCATCGCAATGAGAATGGACCTTACCGTGGTGCGATGCTTTGTGTGCCTCAGTGATCCATTGAGCTATACTGGGTGGTGCTTTTGCACCTTCAGAGCCACTCATACCAGATTGATCAATGGTTAGAGGCCAGACAAACTCAGCCTCCTAGTCCTCTAGGTTGGGGGTTGGAATGAGGGTGGCTCCTTATTCCTTAAAACGGACTCCTTGTAGTCCAGTGCCAAACCCGCTGCCTTGCGGTCAGGTTTTTGAACCAAAGGCTTTGGTTGAGAACCCTAATCGTTCTCCTGTCTAGGCCTGGGCAACCTGACAGTATTCTGCCCACGCAATACGACGAATCCTTCCCCAAACAAATTTCTGATGCTCTGGCCACCGCAGAGGATAATCAACGGTGCCCTATCTGCTGCATCGAGTAGGGTGGATAGGGGTTTGGATGCTACTGCTCAAGCCTTCCCATCTTCTTATTCCCCTTCTTGCGCTTTTTCACCCTTATCGTCCTGTTCCAGCTTCACTTTTATCCCCCCTGTTTTCAACCCTCCAATTCCCGGCCCTCCCCCACCTTGCTTCAATAGTCGCTTGTCTTTTAGTTTCAACTCACAGGTGAGCGCAGAGCGTCATTCCTGCACTGTCAACAGGCCCATGTCCAAGCAAGCGGCCCATTCCAGTTCATCGGCTTCCATTTGGAGCCCTCGATCCTCCTTCAGACTGGCATGCCTCAATGTTCGCACATTGCTTCAGATCGGTCAACAGGCAGCACTTGCCCGAACATTGCAGACCCTCTCGATCGATATCTGCTGCTTATCGGAGACCCGCCTGCAAGATTCGTGCTCTGTACTCACTCTGCGATCCCCTTCAGGTGACACTAGCAGCACTTTCTCATTGCGCCTATCCGGTGACGATGCAGCTTCGAGCACCGGCCAAGCCGGTGTTGGTATTGCCCTGAGTCCC
Organism: Dicrocoelium dendriticum; assembly: GCA_944474145.2. Lineage (NCBI taxonomy): Eukaryota > Metazoa > Platyhelminthes > Trematoda > Plagiorchiida > Dicrocoeliidae > Dicrocoelium > Dicrocoelium dendriticum. The sequence goes on along the minus strand of OX104063.1, from coordinate 104,875,785 downwards.
CGGTCTGAAGCTGCCCTGGTTGATTGGATTCCAATCAGTAGCCGGATGTGTGCGGTCCGATTGGCTGGCTCGCTCAAAACTTCGAAGTCGCGTGGGACTAACAGGTGTCTATTCGTTATCGCTGCCTATGCACCGACAAACTGTAGCGATGACTCGGTAAAAGACGACTTCTATCGCCAACTGAACGAACTGCTTCGCCACAGAAGAAGCTCGGACACTGTAGTGCTGGCTGGGGATCTGAACACTCAAGTTGGAAAATTATCCACAGATGAGCTGCATCTGGGCGGCCAACATGGTATAGGCTCCCGTAATGATAACGGTGAGCGGTTACTTCATTTGTGTGGAGATGCTCGCTTATTTCTTGCGAGCACTAATTTCCGACACAGCACCCGCCGGAGGGTGACTTGGCGCCCACCAGCCTCGAATCAGCTATGGACACAAATCGATCACATTGCTATCAGTTACCGCTGGAGAGGCTGCATCCAGAACTGTCGCTCGATTTGGAGCGCAGGTATTGACACCGATTATGCACTTGTATGTGCTGACATGCGGATGCGCTTTGGCGGACGCCCACGACGATGTTGTGAGCGCATTGATACAGGCAGACTGATGAAGCCAGCTGTTCTGAACGCCTATCAAATTGCGCTGTCATCCGAGTTGGATAAACGCTCACTGGATGCAATTGAAGCTCACTGGTCTCATATGCAACCGGCCTTACTAGCAGCAGGCAAATCCTCATGTGGTATGTCTAATCGCCAACATGAACATTGAGTCTCTTCACAGTCTTTGGAACTTATAGATGCTCGCCGGCATATTCCGGTTGGAAGCGAACACAATGAAACTCGCAAAGAGCTCCGGGCAAAACTCCGTGCTAGCCTGCAGAGAGACCGCGAATCCTGGTGGTCTCGTCGTGCAACAGAGATGGAAATAGCCGCTGTCCTTGGTAACCACCGTGAGTTATTCCGTCTTAAACGGGAAACGGGCAGCAGGAGACCTGGTGTTAGTGAAACTACGTGACGAGAGTGGACAGCCTATCCACAACTTATCAAAACGCCTGGAACGTTGGGCTGAGCACTTTGAAAGGCAATTTAATCGGTCGGAATTGTTAGATTTCTCTCCGGCGAGTGATCGCCCTGCTCCGTGGACTGTTCCTTTGGATCCACCCTCTCGCTCAGAAGTCGAACATGAGATCAAACTGTTGAAGTTAAATAAAGCCGCGGGACCTGATGACCTTCCTCCAGCCCTCTTCGAATTCGGGGGACCTGCTCTTGTGGATGATTTACACGAGTTACTAGTGAACTTCTGGGAGCAGGAAACTGTCCCAACCGATTGGAGCCGCTCCATCATAGTCCCAATTTTCAAAGGAGGCTCACCATCGGAATGCGGCAGCCATAGAGGTATCAGTCTGATCTCCATCGCCTCCAAATTGCTTGCCTCTGTCATCCTTCACAGACTGACTGGCACTCGTGAAAGCCAGATTCGTGAAGAGCAAGCTGGATTTCGTCAAGGTCGTGGCTGCATTGACCACATCTTCACCTTTCGTCAGTTATTGGAGCACCGTCACATATATTGGCGGCTTACCGTTGTCGTGTTCCTCGATATCAAAGGTGCATTCGATTCGGTGCATAGACATGCACTTTGGGACTGTCTACTCAGGAAAGGTGTACCTGAGAAATATGTGAATATTATCCGAGCATTATATGCGCGTAGCTCGGGCAGAGTGAGGGCTTACGGCAAGTTGTCGTCTCTCTTTAATATCTCCAGCGGTGTGAGACAAGGATGCCCGCTGTCACCTTTCCTTTTCAACTTCGCTGTTGACAAAGTCATGGAAATCGCGTTCACAGGACACGACTTTGAAGGTGTGGAGCTACTCCCAGGAGAACCACTTCTTGGTTTAGAGTATGCTGATGATATTGCCTTGATCTGTGACAGCTCACAAACGTGCCAAGCGGCACTGGACAGATTAGCACTAGCTGTCCGTCACCAGGCTTTGCTTCGCACCCTCAAAGTGCAAAGCGTTTCTCCAAGATTGGTCTGGACCGCCTCCTACGCTGACGCTTGGTGGGTATCAGCTAGAAGTCGTTCAAAAATTTCACTACCTGGGAAGTTGTATCAGCGCCCATGGGATTGAAGATGAAATCACGGATCGTATAGCAATAGCTCGGGGCGCTTTTGCTAATCTTCGCCACTTATGGCGCCGGCGCGACATCACTCTCGCCCTGAAGGGTAGAGTGTACAATGCAGCAGTACGTTTGACCCTATTGTACGGTTGTGAAACCTGGCCGCTTAAAGCAGCGGACCTGAAGAGGCTAGTAATGTTCGACCACCGGTGCCTTCGTAATTTAGCTCACATTTGGTGGGAACACCGCCTGATTAACGAGCATGTTCGACTCCTTCTTTATGGCACAGGAAAAGGAAATGAACCGCTCAGCACGGTTATTTCACGCATCAGGCTCCGATGGCTCGGCCACGTGTTACGCATGCCAGCCCACCGACTTCCGCGACGTGTGTTGTTTGCGCGCCGGGGGTGTGGATGGAAGAAGAGGAGGGGTGGCCAAGCGATGATCCAGAGGAATGAAGACGCTCACTTCTGAGCTGACCTCGGTTGGAGCGTCTCGGCTCCCTGGTTGGGGTCCGAAAGACGGTGAACACGTTTGGTTGGACACACTTGCTGATATGGCTAGGAGCCGACCTCAGTGGCGTTCGTGCTGTGAGTTTCTTTGTCCCACCCCATCCTTCTTAGCCTCCCCCTCCAACCACGATCTCATTACTTAGCCTTATATATTTTTGCATAATAATTTTTTTGGGTGCACAGCAGCTGGCTGGTAGCTTACCGGAACGATGCCCATCCGTTACCGGTAGCTCAGCCAGCTTTCACCAGTTGTTTTTTTCTCCTTTTTTTCTTTGTATTGCGGCACAGTAGCTGAGGTGTTCCCCACCTCTAGCTAACGTGTATGATGATGATGATGACTGCACAGACCATGGTTTCCTTCCTCATTGGGAAGGAGCAAGTGTTTCCATATGTTTATGATCAGAATAAGACAAGCAGTGAGGTGCAAACCATTGACGTTGTATTTACAGATTTACTTTGCAGCGCTCAGTCCTCTTCCTTTCATGTTTCGCCATTGCATATCTTTCCACTCAATTTATCCGGCGATTGGCTAACCCAGACCTTGTTATTTTGGCTAGTGATATGGCTGAATTATCGTTTTAATGACTCTGCTAGGTTGACCAATAGTAAATGCTCACCCGATTCATTTTATTTGGGCTTATACAGCACGCTCAGTGTACCGAAGTGATATGAATCTGATCGTCCCGACTCACTCCACAGTCCAGTTGAATAAATAAAAATAAATCGCCAGCTGCAAGCCGTAACGACGCTTCGCTGCCACGCGACCACCACCAGTCGCGCGTGGGCTATATACCGCGAGGACGCCCACCCCTACGCGGATTCGAAGCGGTGGCCGTATGGTTGCAAACCAAGCGCGCAGACCGTTCGGCCACCGGCCGACCCAGTCCCAGTACTTTTGCATGAGTCTGGAAAGTAAGATAGAAAGCAGAATGGTGATATTAATGTAAACGAACAATAAAGGCAATTAGTTGTCTGATGAACTGATGGGCATTCTGAACCAGGAGATTGAAAGCAAGAGTGCCACTACCATCCTCGCTGCTCTATGACTTATGCTAGTCTGTGCAACCTACCGCGACATTCCCGTACTTTCTGATGGCAGTCGTTGACTGAAATCATCGTGTAGTCCATCTTTTCATGCTTCTTTCCATGTTTTCAGCTGGCTGCCTCGTGATTTCGCTCAATCATGTTCACTATATGTAGGATAATACACTCTTGCATATGCGCTTGATGAATATGCGCATAGTTACACTCATTTGAAGGTGTTGATACAACAGCCGCAGGCCAAGTTCGCGTAAACATTATTTTTGTCACTAAGGCTCATTGATTGGATGACTCCTAAACTACTAACTACATGTGTTCTTTTGACAACGCCAACAAAGGCAAGTCCATGAGGTTGTTCTGGACGCTGTTTGTTTGTGGTTACTGCATATACTCTTGATGCTCGTGCTTCCGACGTCTTACGTCACGAAATTAGCGCACCACTTCGTATTGTAACAAACTAAGATATAGTTCCTATGGTTGAGTTGCTGAGTAAGCAATTAGGTATCCTAAGCACTTCGGGACTTCAGGCGTGATGTTTGGACCTTGTCCCGATCACATAGACACTAGTGACTACCTGTTGCAGCTATGCGCACACTATTGCCTGTTTGTAAACAGAACTTCATTCAGGAATATCGAGTACCGATGTACCACTTGCTGTCCTCTATGGACTCAACACGATCACACCTGTTGTAGGTTTTAGCTGGCGTTGTTCCATCCTGGCTTGCCAACCACGTGGAACACGTGCCTTGACTCTGTCAACTTTTAACATCTACCCGTGATGGGGTGTACGGTTACTCCCATTGGCATTCAGGAAATTGTCTCTGACCACTATTGGGTAAGCTTACCAAGGTGCCTTGTGGATTACTATCTTACTGTTTCACCGCAAAAGATTCTACTTCGGTTTCGCAGGATTTCCGTCGTTATACATTGAGCGTTACTGTCAGTTGTCACAGCGCCGGACCTTGGATGTTCGGACGGTCGATGGGACTATCTAGATCCTGAAGTGACATCCCTTCTGGCATCGGTCCTTTGACGATCTTACTTTACAGCATTATCAGGAAGGATGGGGATTGGTGTTTTGGTTTATTGAGTATTCGTTTCGCGCCTTGGCCTTTAAACGTTTTGGATATTCTACGCAACATCTGACAAATCCATAGTCCTCTGTAAACTGGTGACAACATTCAGCGATGTCTCGACTCTTCTACTGAAGGTCCTGCCTAGTTACGATTTGTTTTCAAAATGATTGTTAGCTCCTCGCGTCTTCCGATCCGTGACATTTGTTGATCTGTTTTTCTCTTCAACTGGTCTGTCTTTTGAGTTGGTCCTTAATGAATCTTGCCCCCGACTTCCACATTCTTGTCAGTTCCTTTTTTATGGGTGTCACATGATTGAATTAGTTATTCCAAAATATGTACCTCACTCTATTGAACCCGTTCTTTGGATATTTTTTACCTTGTAGCTCTCATTTGATTCATCTTTCTGTGCATTCTATGTGTTGTTTGTAGCCACTGCGTCTGGTTACGAAGCTTTCCGGGTACCAGTTGATTACGCGACAAAATAACACTGCGTAATGGCTTTAGGTCACTTATCGAGAAGCTGGATGATAGTCTGTTTCATCGCTGCCAGATATAATCTTGCCGGGAGCCGAGTGACGCTCCTCCATTCACTACTTTTCTGCTGACTCAGGCTGTCCTCTTTGTTCGTTCCACTTTATCACGTTACTCTTTATACTCATGGAGATGCAAGCCATAGCAATTGGATCAGTCGCGTCTGTTATCGTTAGTCACAAAAATCACTTGAAACTGGTTATTTAAGCTCCTCTCTAACTCACTTTTTTCGGCACTCACGTTTTCGACCAATGATGCATTCAGATTTTGCGTCACAGACACTTTACTTCCTCTTGTTCTTCCTTTCATTTCAGACGGGAAAAAATGAAATCGGACCGATATTGTAAATGAGCCATTTTGTTTCTGTGTGCTCGGTATTATCCTGACGATACTTATTCCCTATTCCGATTCCAATTTATCGCAGTTATGTTGTTTGCTTTCCTTAGCTCACCTTCTTTCACCTGCTTTTGTCTTTTTCTGTGCTCAACTACCTCGACTTTTTGAGGGTCTAATTCGTCGACCAATTTACTGTTGATAGGCTGATGGCCATTCTTCTCGTTATTGTTCCACTTCTTGTGCTTAGACTTGGTAATTAAAGTTTTTCCAATCTCTCTTCGGGCCTTCTGCTTGTACCTAGCTTTTATCCGTATTACATCTCATACGAAAGATACGCTTCTTATCCCTATCAATTTTGCACTAATTACTGATGTACTGTAAAATCGGGTAACTTTGGTCCACTTTTTTGTTTCTAAATGTATCACACATTTATCAGTGCTTTTGTAAAAAATTTATTAGGCAAGTCAAAATAAGCTTCATCAATCCTAAGGGGTTCATTTTCAGCATGATCTGCTTATGGGCTATCGTGTAATAATGCTATAGAAAGTGTTGACTGCTGCAGTTCTATGTCCTTAAGACAGTTGCTTTGAAATATGTACTATAGCCAGAGTTACCCCTTTACGGGGGTACTTTGGTCATGAAGACAACACAAACAGAACCAATGTTGTATTAAGCAAGGGTAAGTAACGTCACCGTTTATATATTTAAAGAATTACAAAACGCATCTATAACAAATATCTCCGAAATGTTTTTCGTGTTCGACAGGCCTTCGTTGATGGTGGAACACACTCGTCATCACAATCAGGAAAGATTTCTAGTTGATTGTCACTGACATCACCGACAGAGGACAAGTAATCGGCTTCTCTTAGATAAACGTTGGCAGCCGAGTCACTTTCTGGTTTAGCACGGCTCGGTTCCGGTAACAAGCTCCTCGGTTGGAACCAAGACACTTTTCTCAGGCTAGACTTTCAAAACTTTATTTTGCGTTGTGGTAAAATGGCAAAGCGCATTCCTTTCACTTGTTGCTTGATTGGCTCAGAAACGGAAGTGCGGATGGCATCTGCATATTTTTCATTTTTCTCTGCAATTCTGCTCAGCACAGACTAGGGATTTACTGAGTACATGTCAGTTTTTCTAAACCCTGACCGTAACTTTTCTGCAATACCTGCTTGAACACTCCCGGAAAACTATCATTCTAGATGTTTTGGGCCTTTGTGCGAACGTTTTTATATTTTGTTAGGATGACCCTCCACTGGGTTTTCATAGGCCGAAAGAATGCTATATCTAGGGGCTGGCAGTGGAGGGTTAAGTTAGGTGAGAGGCAACAAAAAGCTATATTGTTTTCATTGCAGAGTCGGATAATGTCAAGAAAAAATGTGAACTGAGATTGTCACCCAAAAGGACACAACAGCTAGTTTTTCTGCGGCAAAAGGTACTGCGGCTTGCTGAAACCAGTCCAGAAGCAGCCTTACGTTAACCTGTTATATCGTGTGACTGGTGGACCGTTCTCCATCCAGGTGTCCCAAGTAATAATTTGTTGCTATAATTATGCCCATTTATGTTACACAGTTAACACTAATGACATTTTGTTTGGACTTGCAAACATTAAGCATTGTATTCTAACAGTGTTCACTTAACAGAGTTGCTTTGGTTACGTGGTGAAAGTTACCCCAAAATGACAAAGCTTACTGGGGTAACATTGGACACCAAGATAGCAACGTAATGCATGATAAAGTGTTTGGATAACATCAAATGCGCTTACGATGACTTACTGACAAAGCTACAACACAGGTAGTTATACCTACACTCTCTTAGAAACTTGCTCTACTGTTAAAGGTATACCGTATGTTAAATACATGTCCTAAAATAGGCCATCTTCACGGCGAGTATTCTCATAACCGAATGTTCCATCTTAGCTTAGAATGGTTTCAAATTAATGAAAATTAAATTTTCAACACATAAAACTGAGTTTACCACACACAAACTAGTAAAAATAACTGTCCTCTAAGTTTTAAACTGTTTTCATGTTGGCACCAAATTCCCCAACGGGGCCAAAGTTGCCTCATTTTACGGTACCTTAAATGAAGTCGCGCCGACAGCACGACATATGGAAAGTGAATTGGTAAAGTTGAGGAACGTGCTACGCGGAACTCACCAGAGCAGTTTGTGAACATGGATATACAGTCACTAAAACAAAGAATCATTGAGAAGCTTCAAACAATAATAAAATACAACGTAAAATAATAGGCAGTATGTTTTTAAGTTCGTTACAGGCTACAGCAGTGCTTTCGACCGTGTTAACTGCGTATTTCAGTTGCGAGATATACGCGATTTTGGTATTCCAACTTCCCCAGCTATTGTAGTGAATGTGCAACATTTACACTTTCAACATTTTGCGACATCGGACTTTATTGTTCTCCGTACCTTCCGATCATCCAGTTCTTTTGCTGATAGTACATTGCTCTTGTAATGTCCAGTCGGGTGACTCTTTCCTTTTATGTGAATTTTTATTCCTTATCGATTGTACAATATTTGTCCTTGTTTTACTGCTTCTCACTTTCTGTCCATATCCCCTCCCACTTGTCTGCTCCGTTAGTTTCTGTGCTGACATCCGCTCCTGTCTCGCTACATCCGTCCACGTCCTTTTGTAACCTTTCCGCTTTGCCCTACTTAATTTACTTCCTGATATCCTCGCTTCATTACGCGCCCTGTTTCGGACCAGTTTTTACTAGTCTATTAAAATGATGACCCTGATTCGTTTCTTTGACTATTCCGTTCCTTTCTCGTGATTCGTAAGGTGCATATTTTGTCACTTGCTTCACTTTTATAGATTTGTCGTATTTTTGTTTAATGTTGGTCTTCGCTATGCACAACTCGCACGTGGTACATGAGTCATATCACAGCACCTGTATGCTAAATTTGGCTGTCCGATTTCATGGAACGCAGTACAGATGTTTGGGTTGCTATGTTCATAATCGCGCTAGAAAATATGGGAATTCAGACGGACCGATTAAAGTGCATTCAGCTTATTCAACACTTCCCTTATCGGTGGGGACGTTGATACAGGATATGCTCAGCCTTAACCATCAGAGGAGGCAAACTACGAAACAATGAAGTTGGCGATTTTAACGCAGTCACCGCCAAGTGCACGGGCTCGGTGGTCCCAAGCTAAGTACTTGCAAGACGACTACTTCGCAAAATTCAGCTCATTGCTGGTCCCTTATTTTATGCGAGAATAAGATAACGGAGGTATGGCTTATCTATCTCCCAGATCCATTACCATGATATTGTCCATGTTTCTAGACAAGCCATTGAAAGAACTATCCATTGTAGCAAACACTGCGTTCGAACGCCTTCCGCAGCCGACAACCAGTAGCTTTGGTGACGTATTTGCAGTGATGAAAAAAGAGTGCTACACTTGTTGCGAGTCGCCGTGCCCATCTGACTCTAGAGACGGGTAAATTACGCTACATCGCTGTAGGGCAGCAAGCATGAATTTTACGAAGCAGGGTACGCCAATTTCGGACGCTGACTACATTTAACTAGCGTTCATTGCAGCTTGTCTCTCTCCGCGCCGAGTACGTCGGTACAACAACGCAATATTTCCTCGACACGTTCTAAGTTCCGTAGTACCCAGCAAGTCGACGAACTGTGTTAGTGTCACCGTCATTATAACGAGAAACCTCGACGTTGCCGGGCTCTATGCACCAGGCACAACTTATCCGCTTCAGGGAAAACGAATAATCCGGATGCTAGTATGACAAGCGCACCTACCGGCAACAAAACGGATCACCTGTTTTACGTTGAGCATCCGCGTTCTTGCATCACTTTTCTCATCGGCACGGGAGCGGAAGTGAGCGTCACCCCTGCGAAGGTTGACGACAAGCAATAAAAACCAACCTACAACCTGCGTGTGGCCAACGGTTCACTGATAGCTTCAGGTGGTCAGCGCATAACGAAACTGGATTTAAATCTTAGCCAAAACTTTCGGTGGATTTTCACGGTTGCGTGCATACCCTTCGCGACTAGCCGTATAGATTTCCTCCGCCATTTTGGATTACCTGTTGATGCTGGTCGCCACGGGCTTCTAGATGACGGTGCTGAACTGGGGGTTGTTGACTTTCTTTCAGACAACCCCGTTCTGCGAATCACCGGCGCACCTTCAGACTATACTAGCCTGTTCTCCGAATACCCGCGACCGGTACGATCAACTGCAGACCTTTCACTACTCACAATATAGGTCGCTCGTCACCTAGTAATGCGTAGTCAGCCGACGAGTGCCCGATCGGGACGGCTCGCCCCAAATAATCTACCCACCGAACGAGCTGAATTCGACCACATGTTCCAGCTCAGTATCGTCAGACCGTCCAACAGTTCACGTGCGTCGCTTCTCTACACGGTTCTGAAGTAAATGATCAGGGACTAGCGCTCTTCTGACGACTGCCGTGCCTTGTGAACTGTTACTACGCCCGATCGCTCTCTGATCCCACTTGCCTTGCATCTCATAGTCGTTCTGGTTCTCGCATATAACCAAATCATCGTAGCAGAGGCGCATGTCGCTGAAACTGCCGTGGCGACCACGTTTGATTTATTAGAGTTTCTTCGCGTGCCATATAGTCTAAAGAATGCGGTACAAACTGTTCAATGTTTCATCAATCGAGCTGTCGCGGTTTGGACTTCGTCTATGTTTATCTCAACGACATCCTGATCGCGAGCACTTTGTGTCTTGAGCACTTACGCCACGTTTATCCAAATGCAGTGTGATGATCAACGCGGAAAACGTTCGTTTGTGGTCGATTCTGTCAGTTTTTTGGCCAGCATATCTCTTCTGTGGGCGTCGTCCCACTGCAGGATATGTTTGAAGCCATCATTAATCACCTTGAGCCTCATTCTTTCACGCAGATCGTCAATCTTTATCTCTTCTTCAGACTTAATTATGCAGCCTCTCACTATCTTCTCCGACGGGAGCTCAGGAAATTCGATTTTTCTGCTACAACCCGCACTGCGTTCAAACATTTAAAAGAAGCTATCGCCAACATAGATTCCACAGCTCACTACGAGCCGGCAGTCCCACTGTCAATCAATACCGGCGCTTCTGGCTTGGCAGTTGGCGCTGTATTGCAGCACCAGCTAGGTGACACATGGCAACCTCGCGTTTTTTCTTTATACACCTGCTACCTGCCGAATTTTGTTACAGCACGTTCGGTTCGGGGCTATTAGCCATCTACTCATCCGTAACTCACTTTCGATAGGTCTTGGTGAGTTACATGCTGGGCTTCACAACTAGCCGATACTCTCCTAATAAGTCACACCATCTGGACTATTTCGCTGAATTTGCAGCCGACGTACCGGCGTATTGTAGCTGACCCAATTTCTCTAGTTTAAGCAATCTATTTTGACGCTGACAGTGCTATCAACCTGGTGGCGATGCCCCATCGCGCAACTCAGTGACCCTGAGGTGGATCTATTACGCAAGTCAACTTCCCTGGACATGCGACCCTTTCCGCTGATGTTATCAGATGTAACTATTCTTTGCGACTTATCTTTGGGCACCGCGTCCAGTCATACCACGCGGGTTTCGGCAGACCGTGTTTAACACACCGCATGGTTTCTCTCATCCAGGCGTTCATGCATCGATCAAACTTGTATCCGCACGTTTTGTTTGACGCGACGTTAGTACTTGGCAGTTGTTTAGCTTTCATATCAACGTGCAACGGTGCAGAAGCACACGGAAAGACCCTCAAGAGCGTTTCGAACGCCAAATGCACGGTTTCATCATATGCACGTAGATCTCGTAAGCCAGCTCGTTCCTTCGAAAGGTTCGGTATACCATTGTTCCATTGACTTGTATCCGCCAATTCACCTGGTCGTCTAGAAGCCTTGTTGGGGTCATGGCTTTATTGACACATGAACCCAATCGAATTCTTAGTACAGTTAATTCTGGATAACAAATTGAAATACTCTGGAGAATATTTAGAAAAAAACAGTTCGCTGATGATGGTTCGTAGGAGAGATTGCAGAGCAACATGTTATTAACCGCAAAAGGTTACTGATCTAAATACTCGACGTCATTGAGATCAAGACGAGATGAGCGTGGGTGCATGTAAACGAAACCAGTAACCTTTGCGTCTCCGGTTGTTTGTGTTAATCCATCACTTTTTTCGCTTGACTACAGGTTATAAAAATAGTGAAAGATCAGTCCATTCACTGAAAACCGGTAAAGCTTCTGGAAAAGTGAATTATACCTTTCGGTGTGGTGCGTATATAGATCATCCAAGAGAAGTAAGACAACAAAACAAAATTTGACAGGCGTATTTTTACTTCTTTAGTTACAGGTTCTAGGTCCAGTGTCATGTCATCAGGATATCTTCAGGTAAATAGTATGTGTTTTTCCCTATGTGTTAGTACCATTACCCAAACCTATTTGATCCATGTTTAAAGGTAAGAAAACTCTCATTACCACTATTTGATAGTCTTGCACATACTGCAGTTTGTATGGTCCGCAAGTTGCTTGACCCAACGAGTTATAGATTGGTATATTGAAGAGGATTTAGGCAAAATGGAAGGGTGCAATGAGCATCCATTTGAGGAACTGGAGGACGCGCGACAATGAAGGAGAGACCAACCGCTAAGCAAACGCTATGGCATTGGATACGCAACTGAAGTAAATCGTTGAAAACCGTATCGTGCTAATATTCCATTTAAAGCGTGCTTATCCGGTCAGAAGATATTTTAGATGCACGTGTTGTAACTTATGAGAAAACTAGCAATCTGTTCAGCGTGATGTTTAGGGACAACACTGAGGAGAATAGTGCCAAGGGTATGAATGAAAATAGAATAGCGGTCATGGTATAACTTGGACCCTAGAACGGGTATGTATCATTAATATGAATGCGGCCAAAGAGTTTCGGATAGATGGTATGGGTCTAAGGATAAGAGGCGTTTGTCGGTTACTAGTATAGTATAGTGTGGAGTGATGTGCGTACACAGATGAGAGGAATAGAGTATATATCTAAACGAACTAGCGCTGAGGCGTCGATGGTCTAGTAGGGTTAAAGAAGCAAGAGTAACCGGTCAGATAAGACTAGGGTAGTGGAGTGTATTATAAATACGTACCTTTGTATAGTTGTTATGTGAACGGAGGCAAGCAAACCGATGCATTGGGATTCAGAATGAAAACGTTATTGTGAATAAAGAAAGAATGCATAGGGTAGATGATCATGCTTCGGTGAAATACCAAGGCTTTAATGGTCTGATAACCTCAGTTATCAAGGGTGACGCGATGTGGCGCCTGGAAAGATGGTAATGTAAGACAGACACAGAGGTACAGGGTCAAAGGATAATTCTGCTGGGCAGCGATGACTTGTGGTGTAGCTACATCAATGGCAGCCAGGGGTTTAGAGTGCTAGAAGATGTTGACTCAAAGCCTCGTGTGATTAGTGCAAGGTCAACGACGTCCATTTTTGTATTACTAATGTACCGGGAGGCGAAATGCGCAAACGCAAATACGAGGCAGCACACAATGAAACTCAATACTTTAGGGCAGGAGTACGATGCTTCTCCATACACAAATGGATAACTGAATTCGTATATTTACCGACAAACGGTATACTTCCTCATTACCGGGGGGCAATCATTTGTACAGTGAATAAGTTTCATTGTTTATGCGACATAATAGTAAAATAAATTTAAATAATAGAATTTCAGAGCATGAATTTTCCCTCAAACCCGTTCACCTATTATGCGAAATGTACCGATATTTGTGCCATCACTTTCTAGTTTGTGAGGCTCAGGAGTAGATGATAAATGGGAGGGGGATAGTAAGATGCACGAACGCAGGATTTGGTTCTGTGGATAATGATCTGGAGTAGGCAATGTGATTTTAAACAGTTAGCTGCTCATATGTTATTTACACCAGCTTCCGTCAAGGTTTCTAGAGATTGTTGTGGGCCAAACATCTTCGACACATTTACTATAGTGAAGGAATTCCGTAGGGAATTTCGAACTATGGCAGTTTGCACTCATGCGTATCTGTAGGCACAGTCTGTTCCACAGACCCGTGTATCTCGTTAAGAAGAAATTTGATCGTGTTTTATGACTCGCAAGCTTTGAGGGTAGCAAGTAGCCGCCATTTCGTGTGGGGTCGACTGCATTCTTCTGTAGCTCAAGTGTAGTGCTGTCTGCATAAATTCGTTTGTTAATAATGTTGTAAAAGAGAAGGAGGACTGCATATCCACCATGGTTCTGTTGATGAAAGATTGGGAGCTGAGACGAGGTGATGCAGCTAAATTAGGGAGATTGATGTAAGACCAACAAACGATGTTGGCCCAGGGTTAAACAGTATAAGTGTGCAGCAGCGCATAATTAAGTGAATCCTCCAGTCGGAAGCGCGTAGCTAGATTACTGAAACATAACACAAATGGACAGCGGGGAATAGTGGTGTATCCATTTCAATGGAGGCCACTTTTGTAGTGAGTTGGAGTGGTTGATGCAGAGTTTCGGAAGATAAACACCATGTGAGGAAAGCTCACTTCGTGTAGTAATGGTGAATCAGGAGGCGCAGTTGTTAAAATTAAGTATGGAGTAGAAGGCGATGAAGGCCACAGTATTAGGGCAGGAGTAGGAGTCTTCATGAACTGTATAGAAGTCTAGGTTTAGGTGAGGAAAAGTAAGGAAATGGCAACAGTTGCATTAGCTGGTGCTTAGAAAGATATGTATGACCAGCAGAAGAGTTTGGCCTATGGTTGCAGAGCACGCATGACAAAGTCTTCTAGTCGGAATCGGTGCGTTACAGTGTCACAAATTCGTGTATGTTTGGGTACATCAGCCGTTTGAGCTGACTCTTTGCTGCCATACAACCATGCTAAGCTATGAAGTAAAGAATAATAAAAGGGGGAGAACAGGGACTTATCTGAAACTCTAATGCCCTAAGCAAACATTCGTGGTCAAGACGCCTACACCTTGAGTAGACAACATACCGTCACAAACAGCTGGCTCTCTTGCAAAGGCGGCATCGGCGAGACAGCTACTTTACGTCTTACACTGCCCCGCGTCATAATCAGTCATTACTCCACAGATAACTCGGCGCCAAACACACTTTAAACAGGTAATCCGGTTAGGAGAAGGCAGCAGACGCGCCATCGGTGTCCGTTGCGAGCCAGGTCCTGTAAAGTCTCGAGCCAAGCACAAGGCGAGTCACGTGGACTACAGCCCGGAAAACGAGACGGACCAACGGCACCCAGTTTGGTCGTCAGTGACTTCATTTCCCGCTGCCAAATAAACTTCTGTCCACCTCGACATTTATGCCTTCCTACACCTGGCAGACTGAACAAGGCATTCCTAGGTAAGCGGTGACCAGGCATACGTAGCAAGTGCCCAATCCAACGCAACTTATTCAGTGCTATCTGTTGTTCTAGGGAGCTAGCATGATTATCACTATTTAGTACTCGCCTACGCACATCATCGTTGTGGACACGCTTGTGCCACCCGACACCAGCAACGCTTCGCAGACAACGATGATCAAAGATTTGAAGGCGCCTCAGACCGAAGGGGTCAAGTCTCACTACTATAGAGCAGAACGGCCCTCACTGTGGCCTTGTATACACGGCCGTTCAGAGGGAGGGAAATTCTTTTCTGTCGCAAAAGATGCTGCAGGTTCAAGTAGGTAGCTCTGGCATTTGCAATGGGTGAATTGACTTCAGTTTCTATGCACCCATCGTTGTTGATGCAGCTGCCAAGTGAATTGATCAACCACCTCGTGTTTTTCGTTAGCAAGGGGTCAGCAAGTGACTGGTAGTCTTGCGGGAATAATTTGAAGGTGCGAAGTGCATACCCAATAGTGGGACCACTCTAAACAGATTATTCAGGGTTGATTGGGCGGCCGCAACATCGTCGAAAAACAAGACGATATCGTCTGCATCATCAAGATCAACTAATATTTCACAAGGCAGTACTTAAACGCCTACATTGTGCGATTCCGCAAGGAAACACCCCATGATAGAGTCCACGACGAAATTGCACAAAAATGGGCAAATCGGACAACCCTGACGAACTCCACTTGTAGTCGGAAAGCTATCCGATAGGCCACCGTAGACCCTGACGCGGCCTGTAGTGTTCGAGTATAGAACACGAAAGATGTTCACATATATCGTGGGAACACCTTTCCACGCAAGTATTTCGGACAGAATAGATCGTTCGAGTGAATCGAACGCACTCGTGAAATCGAGGAACACAGCTATTGTCGGTCTGCGGTATGCGTGGCGCTGCTCTAGCACCTGCCGCAAAGTGAATATATAGTCTGTACAGCCACGTCCTGGGCGGAAACCGGCCTGCTCTTCGTTAATCCGAGATTCTCGGTCCACAAAGAGGCGACGAACGAGAATTGAGGCCAGTAATTTTGTCACAACTGGCGGTAGGCTTGTACCCCTGTGGTTAGAACAGTCTGTGCTACTGCCGACCTTGTATATTGCCATCATTATCGGTTCTTATCAATTAGCCGAGAAACTGTTCCAGATACGTTCGAATAGGAAGGTCACTGCCTCTTACGGAGACTGAACTAACCATCCATGTCTCCTCCTGCATCACTTGCGTAGGAAGAGGTCCGGGAGCAGAGGACCAGCTGAACTGATGTTGAAAGTGTTCCACCCAACGAACCATACAGCGTTCCTTATTTTGTATCAGTGCACCCGCGCTGTCTGTTTGTCTAGCTGACGTCTGGTTTTTTAGGACCAATGTTGCGGACTAGCTGGAAGAACTTGCGGTAATGGCCTATTGCTTCTGCCTCCTCCATTTTTTCAGCCTGACTGGTTCATCAGACTTCCTTGTCAGCACGTAGGCTCCGCTTTAGTTTGCGCATAATAACACTTCTGAGCACATCGTGTTCAGAGTCAGCCGGAAGGTTTCTCTAGATTCTAACAGATTCACCGACCTCTCGGATATCCCGTGACTGGTGCGGTGACCATTGATATTGCCGCAATTAGACGCTCCTCTGTCGTGCATGACGGCCGAGATCCTATTCCCCTGAAACTCCGTGTCATTAGAACAAGACAGCGGAAGTTCGGTACGCACTGCGTCTTGATGGGCCTGCCTGACCGAGGGCTGAGACAATTTCTCAGTCGCCAATCGGAGAAACGCTTGGTGCGCCTCCCGTTAAGGTTCACGGGGAAACGATAGCGTACAAAGGCATGATCAGATTCGGCGCAGGTACTCCAGTACGAACGGCAATCCAGGATGGAACCACGCCACCTGTTACTTATGTCTACGTGGTCAATTTGAGTCCATCCTTGGCCAGCTACAGGAGGACGCCAAGTGGCACTTCGACGCCCACTGAGTCTAAGAGCAGTGCTACTAAGAACCAACTGGTGCTCCGCACACAGTTGCAGCGGACGCTCACCGTTGTCAGTCCGTTCGGAGACAAACCCATAATTTCCACCTAGCTGAGCTTCTGAAGAGCTCAGACGCCCTACTTGTGCGTTCATATCCCCTGCGTTTACTATGATATCTAAACTAGTAGCGCATTCAGTTCGTGGTAGAATATGTCCTTGACAGCGTTAAAGCTGCAGTCGGTGAGAGCATAAACGAAACTCACAAACAAACAGCGTTTTGTTTTACTTCGTGAATCCACCTTAGCTGATGTCGTCAAACGGACTGCATATAAACGGCTGTTCACCGGAATCCAATCAGCCAAAGATGACTCAGCCTTGGAGCTGCGAATGATACCTACGCCAGCTTGACCCGTGGGTGCTGCATCGGCGTCTCTGGATGCGTGCAACTAACAACGAGTGGATAAACCGAGTACAGTTAATTTAACTACCCCTTAGGGTAATTGATCCTAGTTTCGGACACGCAACACACATCAATATCCAGTTTGTCCAAGATGCGTGTGAGTACATGCAGTTGACCTATTTGTCTTAGAGTGCGAACGTTGAACGTCGCCATGAAAAAGGGATAGCTTGGCCTTATAAGAGACCGTTGCCGATATGTGCTGTGGGATGGTGGCTGCAGATGGTTCCACTCCGGTGGCACTTCGGTTGCTGTCAATTAAGCTAGGAATTATGGTTGGCGGCATCCGGTTTCGGATTTGCCTGTCACTGTGGCAAGCCACAGGACGCCTGCGCCTACAGAGAGACCATGGACGGCTTGCGCTGCACCACCCACAGCTCCAACCACACACCCCATATTCAGTGTAAACCCGAAGGAATAAGACCGGGAGGCATGTGGATGGGAGCAACGTTTCATCAACGGAGCCGGCCCACACTTCTTCACAAACACAAGCACGCTGGCTAATAATAGGATCGGGATGGGAGTAAGAGAAACTGGTGGAAAAGAAAGAAGGGAATCGCCAACAATAGCATGCTCTCACTTATCCGCCCTGCTGTGCGCAGCAGATAAGACGACACTTGCTAATCTGCGCGACGGCCGATACAGGATGAAGTTTATGTTTGAAGAAATAGTAATGGTACATGTTTGGTAGCCGCGCAATTTCGCAGGTAAATCCGGATTAAGAATGAAGAAGCTGTTAAGCTCAAAGGATGGAGGACAAGCAGATGTCGATAGAGATGAACTGAAAAAAGTGGTAGTTCTGCAGTTCCTAGAACTCTAGCATTAAAGGTCCTATTATGGTCAAGAAGCAGGAAACAGGTCAAGCGAATTAAGCTAGTCATAGGTGCCGGACGCCTGTTTCTTAGTGCTTAGCGTAGGTGAAATGGCTTTTGGATACCAGGATACCGTGGTGCTGCATACACACAGATGTCATTGTATACTGCCACACCTAAAATATACAAATATTGGCTATGGGAAATCCCAATGTCCAGTAAGGGGCGAACGTCAGGCCAAAGACGGTCGGTCTTGATATTCTAACTGTATATTGTTTAGAGCGAGTAGCCTGTACCGGGAGCCCGGAGAGGGATTCAAAAAAGGCAGATCGGGTTGCAGAGAAACTTTTTATTGGTACAGTAAAAGATTCCCTGTTACTTAGCTATACACAAACGACACCGTTGACGGTCTAGCTAGGGGAATGCAGGATGCACAGCACACAGGGCAGTCGCGCGTTGCAACCGTAACGAGCGCCAAGCAAAAAATAGTGTTGAGCAAGTCAGGCATTCGAACTCAGCAATCAGTTCAACAAACCACACCGGTTACCTAGGTGTGCAATGAAATGGAATTAGAATTTTACACAGGCAAACCGGGGAATCTCCAGACTGCTACAAAGCCCTCCTCCAGAAGGGACTGTTTAAGCAGTCCTTCGATCTACGTGAGGACTGTCCGTCGCGGGCCAGCCTTCTGCGAGACCAGGTTGTGAAACGTGATGCAGCCGCTGCGGGACAACCATGCAATCAGTACCTAGCCTGCTCCCACCCGTGTCCTCCCTACTGTGTCGAAACGGTAAAAAACTGCTTGTGGGGGGACAGTTAGTAAAGTTCACGAGGTGGTTGAGCAGGAAGTTCGTTCCACTTCCAGTTGACGTGCGGGGATCCAGCCAAAAGTGAAACCAAGGTGCAATCAAACCGACGGTGTATATGGAAAACAAAATGAAAAAGCAGCGTAAAGGTCTAGCAATACACAAAAGGGTGCAAAGCTGTTTTTGGGTTTTCAAATGGTTTTGCTCTTTTTACGTGGTTTCAAAACGTTTTGGTCTTTTTGTGTATTTTGGAAAACCTTTGGTAAGAGCAAAAATTTCAGTGGCAAGTTCTATGTAAAATAGTAAGTGCTAACAAAGTCCGAAAACCCAACTGGAGGTTTGAGCTTCCTACCGCGTCGATTGATAGTAGGGCGAGTAGGAGTGCTGTCGGTTAACGTTGTTGGTTCCGCTGGGACAACTGACTCGTCAGGTTGCGCTGCGAGCTATGATGGCGCAGGCTTTGAACGTACTTGCTGCACGGAAGAGTCAGACTTGTCGAGGAATGCTGGCTTGAGTCGATCGACGTCGATAGTCTCAGCCTTACCATCGTCGTTAATCGTAAACCTCTTGTCACTTCCGCGTACGACACGGTAAAGACCAGGATAAGGAGGTTGCAGTGGCCGGTGCACACTGTCAGTGTGAACGAATACGTGCGTACACGTAGCTAAGCGTTCGTCCACGTTAGTACGCAAGCTCTGTGCTCTGGGTCGCACAGGCTGAAGCTGTCGCATGTGATGAGATAGGCGAGCTGCGTAGGCACCATAGTCGAAGGTTGTTGGCGCTTTTGGTGAGAGGAGTTCACCAGGTAAACGTTGTGTGCAGCCAAAGAGTAGCGACGATGGAGTGGCTTGCAACTCCGCTTTAATCGTGCTTCGTATGCCTAAGAAAACGAGTGGAAGTGCTTCGCGCCAGGATGTGCTAGATTGGGCACAGAGTGATGCTTTGAGTTGCCGGTGGAAGCTTTTTACCATTCCGATAGCTGCGGGGTGGTATGCGGCGGTTCGCTTGTGTTGGCAACCAAGAACGTCGAGCAGTTTGCTGAAGGATCCGTCAAAGTGTGATCCTCTGTTGGTGATGACTACGCTTGGAAAACAAAATTGCGCTACCAGACGCTCTAGGAAGCCTTGTGCAACTGTCTCCGTTGAGCAGTTGGCTATCGGAATCGCTTCTGGCCAACGGGTGAATCGGTCGACACAGGTGAAGAAGTACATGTAGCCTTCGCATAGGGGCAAAAGTCTTACCAGGTCGACATGGACTTGTGCAAAACGAGAGTCAGGAGCGGGAATGACGCGAAGTGGGCTTTTGGTGTGTCTGTATACCTTGTCGCGTGCCCAAAGGCGGACATCGCGGTAGACGTTGGGCCATACCAGGAGTTCGGTTACGAGCTCATGCGAAGCACGTATGCCGGGATGAGACAGGTTGTGTAAAGCGTTTAAAACAAGTCGAACTACGGTTAGGGGAGAAGTTTGTGAGGCATCACATAGAATGGTCCTCTCAAATGAAGCTAGTGGAACTTCGCGTAGTTTCATGGGTCAGCTTGTTGGGCAATAGCTATGGCGGCTAGGTCAATGTTGCTGTCAAGCGATAGGCTGATCTGATGAATGGGTGAAAGTGCATCCGCGACGGGATTGAGATCATTTGAGACATGTTGTACGTCTGTTGTAAAGTGAGAAACGTAGTCTAGGTGTCTAGTTTCCCGCGGAGAATACTTGTCCGTTGCGACATTGATTGTGTATATCAATGGCTCATGGTCACTGAAGACCGTAAAATGTCGATTTTTGAGGTAGTGACGTAAATGTCTCATACCTAGGTAGATAGCAAATTGTTCCCTACCGAAGGTGCTGCAACGCGATTCGGCAGGTTGTAAACGTCTCGAGAAGAAACCTAGAGGTATGCATCGATGGTCGATGATTTGTTGAAGAACTGAACCGACGGCAGCGTCGGATGCGTCAGTTGTCAGGGAGAGTGGTGCTGATGTGTCTGGGTGGGCGAGAAGCGCTATGTTGGAGATAGCGTCTTTGAGCTTCTCAAAAGACAATCTAGCGTCTTATGGAAAATAAAAAGAGCGTTGTTTACTGCGGAGCAAGTCAGTTGTTGGTTGAACAATGCTCGCGCAGTTAGGAATAAAACGTCGATAATAGTTAACCAGGCCAAAGAATCGGCGTAACTGTTTGAATGAACTAGGAGCAGGATAGTCCTTCAGTGCCTGGACTTTGTTTGCGAGAGCTTTAATACCAGAGGCGGATATGTGGTGGCCAAGAAAGTCGATGGAGCTTTGGCCAAGCTCGCATATATCGGGGTTGACGGTAAGCGTTAAGCGTTGAAAGTGAGTGTCGAGGTGATGAAGATGTTCATCGTCAGAAGAACTGGCGATGACGATGTCATCTACATAAGGATAAACGCCTTCGAGTCCTCGGGTTACCTCATGAATGAAACGCTAAAAATTTTGAGCAGCGTTGCTGAGGCCGAAAGGCATTCTGAGGTACTCGAATAGGTCAATTGGCATGAGGACTGCTGTTTTGGCAATGTCGTCTGGCACGACAGGTATCTGATCGTGGGCGCGAACTAGATCGACTTTGCTAAAAATAGCCTTACCTACTAGAGCTGAGGTCAAGTCGTGCATGTGCGGAATGGGGTTTTTAACCGGGACGTTAACTTTGTTAAGTGCCCTGTAGTCACCACAGGGGCGCGGGTCACCGGATTTCTTCGGCACCACGTGTAATGGTGATGCCCGTGAACTTGGACGGGCGGACTATTCCCAGTTCAAGCCTTTGCTCGAATTCCGCCTTATCAGCTTTGAGCTTGTCTGGGACTAGTCTGCGTTGACTGGCCGAAACAGGTGGGCCTTTAGTGCAAATGTGATGCATGACGGTTGACGTCACAATGGGCAAGTCTTTCGGAACGCGAACGAGTCTAGGATGCTTGTTGAAAAGTTATCTAACAAGCTGTGAAGTTTGTGATAGGACACGAATGGGAGTGCTAGCAGCGACCTTGGCGCTAGTCTCGATAATACTGGGCTGTGTCCTAGCGTCCATAAGCTTCTTTCTCTTAGGGTCGACGATAAGATCAAAGCATTGAAGGAAGCCTATGCCTATGATGGCGAAAGGCACGGCAGCTACTATG
The DNA here is from genome assembly GCA_944474145.2 of Dicrocoelium dendriticum. Classification (NCBI taxonomy): domain Eukaryota; kingdom Metazoa; phylum Platyhelminthes; class Trematoda; order Plagiorchiida; family Dicrocoeliidae; genus Dicrocoelium; species Dicrocoelium dendriticum. Next base: position 104,853,647 of record OX104063.1, on the reverse strand, counting down.
AAAGGCCAGCGAAAGGTTCGCCGGAGGCCTTAATTGAGCGTTAGCAGCCTTTAGCCGAAAGTTACGATTAGTGTGCCATTGGCGGCACGCAGATTGGTCGGCGAGCGTGAAACGACTCCATCTGAGCTACTGGGTATAGCCCTAACTTCGGCTCCAGTGTCGACTAGGAACTCGGTGCCGGAACTTAAATCCCTAACGCGGATGAGGCTACTTTGGTGTTGGCCGGTCGCGTCCGTCGCCGAGTAGTTTCCCTATTTCTCGGCAACGTTGCAAGGCTTGATATATTTACCAGCTGCGGCACCAAAGCGCTGGTGGTACCATCAACAAGCCTGCCTGTTGTTGGACTTGGAACATTTGAAGGGCGATTTTGATCGGCTATGACGACGACGGTACTTAGTAGTCTGTTGAACCTGTCGGCTAAGCGTCGCAACTTGTGTTTGCAGGGCTTCCATAGTTGCCTGTAAGCCAGTGATAGAAGTGCACTGGGACGCGACGGCATTGACCTTGCTGGTGCCGGCTCGTGGCTGTGATCGTTCAGTGACTCGATCCGCTAAATCTGCTAGTTGAGTGAGCGAAACGGAGCTCACGATAGCAAGAATCACTTGCGTGTTTTCTGGTAGCCGCTCTAGCCATAGTTCACGAAGTAGTCTCGTCCATGGTTGAGGAACCAAGGAGATGCTGCATCCCTCGTAACAGCCTTGAGGGTAGTTTGTCGCTCACCTGCAGATCACTGAAAAGCTGCTGCAGGTGAACTTTCTCATAGGGCATGACACGCTTAATCGTGGCCTCCTTGAGAGCTTCATAGCGGTTTTCGGTTTGAGAAAAGATAACGTCTCGAACCTGCATTGATATCTCCTTGCGGAGATAGGACATTAGCTTGCTTACTTCGCGTAGTCGGAAGTGATTCTGTTGTTATAAAACGGCCTCAAGATGAGCGAACCACAAAAGAGGATTCGGGTCCCAAAAAGGTGTCACAAAGAGATACAACGCTAAGGAGAGACTCTACCTTAGGGTCTACAGATTCTATGTTTTAAAAAATAACGCCAAAATAGCCTACCGTATTCCAAAATAAACCGGAAAATATGAAAAATAAATGGAACGAGCTCACCGGAAAAAGTTTGAAATATCCGGCGTTGAGATTCTTCCGGAGTCGGGGTCACCAATTTAGCAATTAATCTGTACCGGGAGCCCGGCGAGCGATTCGAATAGGCAGATCTGGTTGAAGGGAAATATTTTATTGATACAATAAAAGTTTTCCTGTTACCTAGCAATAAAATACGACACCGTTGATGATCTAGCTAGGGGAACGGATGATGTAGAGCACAAGGCAGTCGCCCGGAACGAGCGACAAACAAAAATAATGGCGACGAGCAAGTCAAGCATTCGAACTCAGCAATCAGTTCAACAAACCACACCGGTTGCCTAAGTGTACATTGAAATAATTGGGATTCGAATTTTACACAGGCAAACCGGGGAATCTCCAGGCTGCTACCGAACTCGTAATATAAGGTACAGGCAGTATTCTCTGCAAAGCAGTTTAATGACATATCTGTAAATTAAAACATTTTTGGATATTGCAGTCAGTACCACTTCCATGTAAACTACAAGGATGAATTGCTAGGAGACAAATAGGGAGTGGCTTTGTAGTGACCTGGAGATTCCCCTGTTTGGCTGCCGCATGCTGCGTAAAATATTACAAAATCAGAAAATTATATTTTCTCGATGTACATAGCAAATTAACCGCTCGCCTGTTTGAACGTTGCTCGCTTTTTGTTTGAGTCAACATAGCATCCGCCTTCGAACGGCGCGACGCTCACCGGCTCCGCGGCCATCTTTGCTCTCCGCGCAAGCGAACACACCTTTCCCCTAGCTAGCTATCTTCCGGTGCCTTGTTTTTAGCACTAGATAGCGCTTCGCCCCACTTAATAAATTTTTCCTATCGTTACCTTTGGTGTTCTCCACTCATCGGAGGTTGGCCTTATATTCGCGTATTGTTTCTAAAGCGTACCGATCATGCTTCTCGCTTTATTGTTGACCCCGAATTTTGGTCATTATCCGGTGAGTTTTCGCTAACCTTTCTTTTCAGATTTGGCCACATTTTTTCGCTAACCCGTCTGGTTTTAACTTTTCATTTTCCGGTTTAATCTCGCTAGCTCGCTATTTTGCTCGCTATGGAAACTGGTCGCGTAGATTCTGAGGTTCAGATCGGCACAGTTACGCTTCCTATGGCACCTTTTCGCGAGACTAATCCTAAGTCTTGGTTTGGTCAGCTAGAGTCGCAATTTTCTTTGCGTGGTATTAGGTCCGAAAAGACCAAGTTCCACCTTGCGTTTCCGCGCTTCCGCCAAATGTCATCGATGACATTGATGACATTCTAGGTCTTCCTGACGACCAAAAGACTTACGATGCAGTCAAGACAGCTGTTCTGAGAAGAACAGGCTTATCCGATCGACAACGAGTTACGAAACTCCTCAACGAAACCGATCTTAGCGATCTTATCCGTCTCAGCTGCTTCGAAAAATGCAGAGCCTAGCTAAACCCACTTCGATAGATGATTCTTTTCTTCGGGAAATGTGGTTGCAACGACTCCCGCGCGAGGTGCTACACATCCTCTGCGCTAGTGAGGATGCACCTTTATCCAAACTGGCCGCTACAGCCTACCTGATTTGGGAGTCGTACGGCCGGGTATCGCAGGTCCGGACGACGATATCGCCACGCTTAAATCCCAGATGGCAACATTGCCTCGACAATTCGCAGACTTTTCGGCCTCCGGACATAACCGCTGTAAATGCTCTAGAAGCCGTTCGCGTTCACGTTCGAACGCTGCTTCGCGATCACCGAATAGAAACGGTTACTGCTGGTACCACGAACGATTCGGCCAGCAAGCTAAATCATGTCGCCCGCCCTGTTCCTTTAAACGACAGCAGGAGGGAAACGGGCGGACCAGCACGTAGGGGCGACGGACGTGCTGGTCAACGCAGTCGCCTTTTCTTCGTCACCGATCGTGGAACCGGAGTTCGCTATCTCGTCGATACTGGCGCAGAAGTCAGCGTTCTCCCGCGTGATCCAAACGACTCGACCGAACAGGTGACTAGCTCATTGCACTCAGCTAACAGGACCATTATCCGCGTATATGGTCAACGCTCGCGGATGCTAAATCTCAGCCTCCGACACGCTTTCAAATGGATATTCCTCGTTGCGGATGTTCAAACGCCTATCCTTGGTCTCGACTTCTTACATCATTACGACCTACTCGTCGACGTTAAGTGACACCATCTAGTCGACCGCCTTACGAATCTCGCAGTCATTGGGACTTTGACCGACACCGCATCAATCAGTCCCATGTACGCGACTCAACTTAGTTCACCCGTCGGGCAAACGCTGCTCGATAGTTTTCCGCAGGCTTTCCGTCCTGCCGTCCCGTTGCCTTCCGCAACCGACGCCGCGACACATCACATCGTTACGAAAGGTCCGCCTGTGTTCGCAAAAGCTAGGCGCATGACCCCCGACAAGCTGAAAATTGCACGCTCCGAATTCGAGCACATGCTAGACTTAGGCATTATTCGCCCGTCTAAGAGCCCGTGGGCGTCGCCTTTACACATGGTGCCTAAAAATTCAGGAGACTGGCGTCCATGTGGCGACTATCGCGCTCTCAATAACGCTACCGTCCCCGACCGCTATCCGATTCCGCACATTCAGGACATCACTTACGAAGCACCTCGCATCCACTGCCGTCATCTCATGGCACAATCTTGTGCGATACTTCTACTGGACGACCTCGACCCGTCGTTCCACAAACCTTTCGACTTCTAGTTTTCGACACACTTCATAACATCGCTCATCCAGGCATCCGAGCCACGATCAAGCTCATATCTGAGAGATACGTTTGGCTCGGAATGCAACGCGATCTTAAGCGCTGGGCACGCGGTTGTCTAACGTGTCAGCAGGCCAAGATACAGCGGCACGTGTCCGCTCCGCTTGGTTGTTTTCCGCAAGTCTCAGCTCGCTTCGCCCATGTCCAGCTCGACATAGTTGGACCCTTGGTACCACCCAGAGGAATGGTCTACATTCTGACCATGATCGACCGATACACCCGTTGGCCCGAGGCCGTACCATACCTGACGTATCAGAGGACACCGTAACGCGCGCTTTCGTTGAGCGCTTGGTCGCTTCACATGGCTCTCCAGCCACCGTGACTACCGATCGCCGTCCGCAGTTCGAATCCTCGACCTTCAACGATCTTCTCAAAGTCCTCGGATGTCAACGCATCCGGACTACCGCCTATCACCCGCAATCCAACGGCATGGTGGAACGTTTCCACCGACAGCTGAAGGCCTCACTTAAATAAATAAATAAATAAATAAACTTTTATTCTCGACAAGGCGAGGCACACCTTTACAGGCATGATCATGCTTAGCTAACATAGTATGATCAAAAAGATACAAAAAGTACATGTTTGGCATAACAGTGTAAGTGTATGAGTGTGTATACGTATGTAATTTTGTATGAATGTATCTTGTGTCTTTCGATATGCCGGAGCATTTTTGACTGTTTGTTATCCTCAGGAATGTGAACATAAGCGATTGATGTCTGCGAGTTGGATAGCACTTTCCGGATATCCAGCGTGTATGAGTGTATATACGTATGTAATTTTGTATGAATGTATCTTGTGTCTTTCGATATGCCGGAGCATTTTTGACTGTTTGTTATCCTCAGGAATGTGAGCATAAGCGATTGATGTCTGTGGGTTGGATAGCACTTTCCGGATATCCACGGGCCAGTGACTTTATTTTGTGGCGAGTCACATCCGCCACGTCGCAGTGTTGTTAAACAGACATTTGTGGCTTTTTATAGGGAGAACGCTTGCCAGGCGAAAACCCACCACGTCCTGGAACACTGCCGCCGAACTATTTGTTGGAACGGGTTAAACCCGAACCACCCAGCTGACACCACGAGGAGGTTGTTCGGCTAGCCAGCCTAGTGCCGCTGATGCACTAAGCTGGACCGAAGCACTGCCTATGATACTACTTGGTATCCGATCAGCTCTTAAAGCTGATTTGCACACGTCCAGCGCCGAATAGGTATATGGACAGCCTCTTCGACTAACTTGGGACTTCTTTTCTGGAAACCCCAGAACACCCCGCTACGACGCGAATTACGCTAGGCAGTTAGCCACGAGCAAGCGCCATATCAAAGTAACCGACGTGCGAGAACAACGACGTAAATCGTTCGTTCCACAAGATCTACTGAATTGCGCTTACGTTTTCCTTCGGGTCGATGGTCTACGCAGACCACTCGAACGACCCTACGAAGGTCCATTTAAGGTTCTTAAACGTAAGAACCGCGTATTCGTTATCGACCGCCACGGTAAACGTGAAACTGTCTCTATCGACCGTCTCAAGGTGGCCCATGTGGAACCTGAGATCGACGATGACTCCCGTCTACCTTCGGACGAGTCAACGCAGCCTATGATCGACGACACGCCTACTTCCGATGCTACGAAGCATTCTCCGACTAACCCTTCCGACTCCGTTCCTTCCGATTCCATCGAGCCGAAAGCTTCCTCATCCGACAAAACTGCTGGATCGACAACGCCTCCGACCGAGCGTCCGAAATCGACTAGGTCAGGTAGGCGGGTTCATTGGCTAGCGCGAGTAAAATATTAGTCTTCTTCTCCAAAAGAGGATGTAGTTGAGCGTCGAGTGAGTGGGCGGAGCGAGGATCGGGACTCCCACATCTGAGTTTTGCCTAGCGGCGGGTTTCGTTCGGTATCTATGCTAGGCCAACTGGAGGTGTTGCCGTTAAGTGAAGCTTTATATATATATATATATATATATATATATATATGTGCACGTTAACTCGGCGTATTTTTGTATTGAAGTAGATTTATATGGTTATCATAGTTAGTTGTTGTGGTAGAGTACAAGAGTATTGGAAATCACTTGGCGCCACATTTATAACCGTCATCATGGTGGATTATTTCGAGAGATTCTGTCTGTTGGTGCGTACATATTATCGGAAAGCGGAACGATACTGCGAAGTAATTTTGGCGGCGGCGATGTCGCTGGTGTGGCGCACTCTCTTTTCTATGCGTTGCTGCCGAATGAGACGTACCACAGCTACCGGCAAGCTATGGAAGCGATGAAAGAGATGCTACTTTGCACGGAATCGGTACGTACCCTTGTAATGGTTAAATGCATGGCCCAGGTGTGGGGCATGACCTGAACTTATCCTAACGCGTCGGTGATGTATTGCCGTTTTCACGTGCTGAGATATATGTCCTACCGTGTTTCGGGAACGAGTTAAGCAAACAGAAGCCTTCTGCTTCACTGCCTGCATAAATTGCTTTATACACCGAAGCAGAACAATTTGACTTTCTGCTGAGGGCGATAGCGGCGAGGAATGCGGAATGCTATAGTTACTTGCAGCGAAAGTGGCTGCCATGTACATCGTTCTGGGCTGCTCACAGGTTGCGGGAGGTGTGCTTATTCGGTTTCGCTACAAATAACCGGGATGAGAACGAGAACAAGCACCTGAAGCGGCAGTTTACCGAACGGTCCTCCCTGCCTACTCTGTTTACGGCGGTGCTTGATCGTGTAAACATGTTCATTCAGGATAGACTGGCAACTATTGAGAGGTGTAGCGCGTCCCCGTACATACCACCCTCAGAATTGTCCATGGCAACACCGATTTTGGCGTGTTTTTTCCGTTCGCTTGCAAGCAACTTATGAGGCATTGAAGGAGCGCACGTCTCAACGCTGTCCAGGATTTGGGTCCGCGATCGTTGGTTCGTTGTGCACGTGATAGGGCTACCGGTTCCTACGCTATGACCGCGGAGTCCTGCGACTGCGAATTTTCATCATCAGTGGTGTATGCTATGTGCTCATATGTGTCAAGTAATCGATAGGCTAGGTACCGGGATGCGGACATTTTGGGGTAATTGCCGATGGAATTTTCGACACTGCATCGGATGCTTCATTATTGCGTAATATAACCATTCATAAGCCGGACCATGTGCTGGAATTCAGACCTGTGGGACGGGCTACGAAATCGTGACAAGCTGAGGAGGTTCTTTCGAATTTGAAAATACACATGTGCAGCTTCGGCGTATGGCGATTTCAGGAGATGTTGCGAAATCTGAAACGGCTGTCTGAGGATTTGGGTAGTGAGAGCAATGTGGAGCGATACTGCACTACTCAACGGTGCACGGATCCGGTGCGGCTGGACAGTGATGTTGAATATCAGCGATCGTTTGGCAACCGAGATCATATTACCTTGGGAAGTGTTCTTCCCAGAGTTGCACTTCGCTTGCCAATAACAGTGGTGTGACTGTGCCAAAGTACAACGGAATTGCAAACCGTGACGGTCTTTTAAAAGGAAGGATGCAGGATGTTGGTGGTGCGCTGTCTTTAGGTTCCCGCAAACGCAAGTCTCCCATTAGTTTACGTGTTACTGAGGCACCGCCGGCATCATCCATGGCACAGGGCTTGCCCTATCGTCACCTGAGCACCACGACTTCGGCGGCTTATCGTCCTTTCGCTAACAAGCAATGGCGTCAGAATCCCTCCGTCAAACATCCAGCAATGGAAGTTTGTGGGTTGTGTCCGCTGGAGGAGGATAATGCTTCGGACACTGGTGGTGTTCAACGGGTTTGTTGTGACGGTTGTGAAGGTTTGTTCCACCAATCCTGCGTGGGGTGTTCGGGGGAAGGAGGCTTCACGCGTTTCCCGTGCAACGAATAAGTACACTTCTTGGAAACGGATATCTGTTTTCAACGGAAGGTCCTTGGAAAGTAAGCGTACGAAGCGGTATTACAGTAACGTCTTCACTGGTAAAAAATGGTACACCAAGTAAACGTGTCCGTGAGTTGAATGAGCCTGGTGCTTCCAACAGGGCACCGCGGATTGCTAATTAGTGTCATGTGCACTCCTTCAAATTTAGAGATATTGCATTTCGCGCATTTTTCAACAGTTCGTAAGATCATCTCGTTTACACTTATCATTGCATTAACGGGTATTTACCGTGTTACCTGATCCACACAGTTGCAGCAATGCATCCCTGTTCTGAACAGGTACGTTTCCTTTGAAGTGCATAAAGGATGTTTTAGATCCGGCTCAGCCGTATGAATGACAACCAACGTGTAATAAACTTACCGCCACAGGGACATTTCAAGTCGCGGTAAGAATGTTTATATGCTCTCCTTCAATCCTCCTTCGTCATATTAGATAGTTGTGTTCCACCGGTTAGCGAAATGGTCAGCGAGTTACGGCCCTCATTTTCCAGCAGGCATACGGTATTGTAAATGTTAAGGAGTTTCCATATGTGTCTTACTTGACGGGCAGTGGTGAGTTCGTTTTCAGTTTATTGTTGGTACGCTGGTGGTTTGCTATATGCAGTGCCTTAGCGATGCCAGCAATTTATTCAGTGAGACTTGCTGTTCTGGGGAGATCGCATGAATAGCACTACCTGGTATTAGCGTACGCAGATCATGGTAGCGGAAACGCCGGTGCCATCGGACCCAAACAAGGCTTCGTGGACAACGATGATCAAGCACTTGAAGTGGCTTTAGACCGAATTGTCCAAGTGTCACTGTAATACAGCTAAATAGCTGTCACGGTGGTCTTGCATACACGCTAAGCTCGAGCAGAGTTAAGGCTTACGGCAAGCTATCGTCGCCCTTTAGTCCCTCCAGCGATGTGAGAAAAGAATGCCCGCTGTCACCTTTCCCATTCAACTTCGAGTTTGACGAAGGCATGGAAATCGCGATTACAAGACACGACTTACAAGGTGCAGATCTACTCCCAGAAAAACGACTTATTGAATTTGAGTATGCTGATGATACTGCCATAATCTACGACAACTCACAAACGTGCCAATCAGCACTGGACAGATTAGCACTGGCTGTCCGGCACTTCGGGTGCTTCGCACCCTCGAAATGCAAAGCGTTCCTCCAAGATTGGCCTGGTCCGCCTCCTACGCTGATCCTTGATGGGGATCAGCTAGAAGTCGTTCAACAATGCAGCGACCTGAGAAGTTGTATCAGCGTCCGTGGGACTGAAGATGAGATCACGAACCATATAGTAAAAGCTCAGGGCGCTTTTGCTAACCACCGCCACTTATGGCGTCGGCGCGACATCACGCTTGCTCTGAAGGGTAGGGTGTACAATGCAGCGGTACGTTCGAACCTACTGTACGGTTGTGAAACTTGGCTTCTTAAATCGTCGGGCATAAAGCGGCTAGTTACGTTCGAGCACCGGTGCCTTCGCAATTTAGCACACATCTGGTGGGAATACCGAGTTAGCAACGAGCGTGTTCAACATCTTGTTTACGGCACAGGAAAAGGGAATGAACCGCTCAGCATCGTTATTTCACGCACCAGACTCGGATGGCTTGGCCACGTGTTACGCATGCAAGCCAAACGACACCCACTACTACGTTTCTTGGGCGCCGGTGGTGTGGATGGAAGAAGAGGGGAGGTGGCCTTGTGATGATTTTGTCTTGAGAAATGAAGGCCCTGACTTCGAAGCTGGCCTCGGTTGGCGCGTTTCAGCTCCCTGATTATGGTCCGACAGACCTTGAACACGTCTGGCTTGGTACACGTGCTGCTATAGATAGGAGCCGACCATAGTGGCGTTCGTGCTGTGAGTTTCTTTTCCCACCCCGTCATGCTTAACCTCTCCAACCACTGTCACTATTTAGCCTTATATAATTTTGCATAGTATTTTGTTTGCTGCATAGTAGGCAGCTGGTAGCTAACCGGAACGACGCCTGTCCGTTACCGATAGCTCAGCTGGCTTTCATCTGTTGCATTTTTCTGTGTATTGTGGCTCAGTAGCTGAGGTGTTTCTCACCTCTAGCTGACGAGTATAATGAGGATGATACTAAGGATGATGGAAACTGCCTTCTGCCGTCAAAGTTGCCTCCGGTTTTCAGAAGTGTTCCAGCTTGTACAGTGTGTGAAATGACTTTACTTGCCATGCGGCCATCCTTGTCATTCTTGCCTCCTCCATCTCTTGAGCCGTACTGCTCCAACAGGCTTCCTTGTCAGCACTTAGGCTTCGTTTTAGGTTGAGCGTAATAGCCCGTGTGGTCACATTGTGCTAAGACGCGTCATAGCAGTTTCCTCTTGATGACAACAGGTTCACCATCCTTTCGGATATGTACTTACCGGTGCAGCGACGAATTAAAGTGCTCCAAGCGAAAGCTCCTGAGTGATGTCCGGGATCCCATTAAACAGAAGCGCAGTGTCATTAGGATAAGGTATCGAAATTTCGGTATGCAGTGCGTCCTGATAGGCTTGGCTGACCGAAAGCTAAGACGAATTCGCAGTGGGCAATCGCAGGGTACGCTTGGTGTGCCTCCCGGTGAAATGCATGGATAAAAGACAGCGTACGGAAGCGTGATCAGAGTGGACGCAAGTATTCCAATACGAGCCGCAATGCAGGATGAAACCAAGCAATCATCATCCTCATTATACAAGTTAGCTGGAGGTGGGAAACACATCAGTTACTGTGCCACAATACATAAAATTAAAAGGGGGAAATGCAGCATGTGTAACCCAGCTGAGTTACTGGTAGCGGATGGGCATCGCTCCGGCAAGCTACCAGCTGCCTACTATGCATAAAAAAATTAGCATGCAGAATTATTTAAGACTGACTATTTAGCTCATGGTTGGAGTGGGAGGCAAAGAGGAATTGGGGTGGGACAAAGAAATTCACAGCACGAACTCCACTATGGTCGGCTCCTAACTATATCAGCACGTGTACCAAGCCAAACGTGTTCATCGTCTATCGGACCGAAATCAGGGTGCCGAGGCGCTCCAACCGAGGCCAGCGTCGAAGTCAGGGCCTTCATTTCTCAAGACAAAGTCATCGCATGGCCACCTCTCCTCTTCTTCCATCCACACCCACGGCGCGCAAAATCGCACGTCGCGGGAGTCGTTTGGCTCTATGCGTAACGCGTGGCCGAGCCATCCGAGTCTGGTGCGTGAAATAACGATGCTGAGCGGTTCATTCCCTTTTCCTGTGCCGTAAACAAGATGTTGAACACGCTCGTTGCTAACTCGGTATTCCCACCAGATGTGTGCTAAATTGCGAAGGCACCGGTGCTCGAACGTAACTAGTCGCTTCATGCCCGACGATTTAAGAAGCAAAGTTTCACAACCGCACAGTAGGGTCGAACGTACCGCTGCATTGTACACTCTAGTCTTCAGAGCAAGCGTGATGTCGCGCCGACGCCATAAGTGGCGGTGGTTAGCAAAAGCGCCCTGAGCTTTTACTATATGGTTCGTGATCTCATCTTCAGTCCCACGGACGCTGATACAACTTCTCAGGTTGCTGCATTGTTGAACGACTTCTAGCTGAACCCCATCAAGGATCAGCGTAGGAGGCGGACCAGGTCAATCTTGGAGGAACGCTTTGCAATTCGAGGGTGCGGAGCACCCGAAGTGACGGACAGCCAGTGTTAATCTGTCCAGTGCCGATTGGCACGTTTGTGAGTTGTCGTAGATTACGGCAATATCATCAGCATACTCAAAGTCAAGAAGTCGTTTTTCTGGGAGTAGATCTGCACCTTGTAAGTCGTGTCTTGTAATCGCGATTTCCATGCCTTCGTCAAACTCGAAGTTGAATGGGAAAGGTGACAGCGGGCATTCTTTTCTCACATCGCTGGAGGGATTAAAGGGCGACGATAGCTTGCCGTAAGCCCTCACTTTGACTGAGCTTTGCGCGTATAATGCTCTAATAATATCAGCATATATTTAGGTGGCGAGAGCATCAAGTATTTAGTTGACAAACGTTTGTAGTGTTTCGTGGGCTATCCTTGACTGCATCCGGCCTGCAATCTGTAAGGCCGTCTGCGGATACGACAAACAAGACCCGCTTAAGGTCTCGACGTTTGCTTACTTTACATGAACCTCGTAGTATGACTGCATATTGCCGACTGTTTATTCGGATCCAGTCAACCCGTGCTGATTCAGTCATGGTACTTAGTGCAGCCTCAGGACCGGGTTGGCCAGAGTCGGTAGCTTCTGGGTCTCCGGAAAGCCGCAGGTGGTATTCGGCGGAAGGGTTTACCTGAGTGTCAATTCTGATGACGTCGCTAGGGTATTGTATTCTGGTCTCTGAAAGCCAACAGATGTCTATTAAGAGCGTTTCAAACGTATGGGCCAGACATACTTGTCCTTCGATCTGCCTCGAATTTCGAACAGTAAACGCTGCGAGGATGAATGGCGAGCCAGTTCAAAGAACAGCTGGAGCTGCGGTGGAGTGAGATACGGTTGCAATCGTAGTACATTGAAAACCGGGAGTTTGGCCGTTACCTCCATCAATTGCGAGACGCGGGTCATTTGTGACGTTTACCGAAGAAGACATAAAAGTATATATAAGTGAGGGACGGGAGGTGGGTTTATCTGTGAGTGGAGGCTGAGCAGTTGAGTAAGCATAGAAGATAGGCATAGGAACTGCACTGCTACGCAGTATGGTCCATGATTCGTCAGTGGGCGGGATGCTACCCTGTTGCGCAGTCTGAAGTGGAGAATTGTTTTAGGGGGCCCAACCCCCTGAGCCAGTGATCAAAGGTCTAACCTACAAGGCAGCAGGGCGATGTGACGTCGTCGCAACCCGTTGGGATCCGGTGACCAAACAGACGGTTCATGCGCCCTTCCGTCCGTAAAGGACCAGGGGCTTGACGCAACCTTGAAGGAAGGTGCCCCTGAGGGATGTAGGGGACAGTGAACTTACTAAGTGGCAAATCCTAACCGCCGCGTCGCAATCTAGTTAAGCAGACATTTGTGGTTATTTTTTATAAGAACGCTTGCCCAGCGAAAACCCACCACGTCCGGGAACACAGCCACCGAATCGGTAGCTGGGACGGGAAAAACCCGAACCACCCAGCTGGGACATACGTGCATTTTGTGGGTCCGTAATCGTTCACCGAATTAAATATTGGGCAGTCCACTTGGATGCTCCGTGCGACTGCTGTCGTAACCTTTCATTTGCTTTTCAGGCAACATAGGAACTGCATTCCCACATTTTCCGCTTCGTTAACATCCTCATTAGTTGCGACTTATAACTCGTTGTGCAATCCATTGGTCAGCTCAACACAAACCATTTCACCGGAAACACTGAACAGGAGATAACCAATGCATTAACCGGCAAGTTAGCTTTACCTACTCCGCAGAGACTCAATACTGCAGATGTAGACCAACTTTTCTTGGGATGAGCAACACTATAATTTTCATTTAACTTTCCTTCTTATTGTCGTCTATCATTGCGTAGTACCCTAGACCTATCGTACCATAGGTGTACAGTGCCAATATCACAACAGCCGGTAAGCACTTGTTCACCACTACCAGTTTTGTATGCAGTCTGCTGCTGCTGGTGTGAAATACCTCATCCGCCTGTACGCAAACCACTGCATTACAATGGTTCGCGTGTGGCAGAAATGGCCACTACACCATTTCCGAAACTAGCTTCCAGCCAAGGTAAGTGACAATACCAGACCAAAAGTTGGCAATGCTGGTGTTAGTATCTTCGATGGTGCAATCGTTCGAATGCGCACTCGTCTCCGGTTGGTAGGTGGCACAGCAATGTGAGGTTATCATACTTTTATCACCAAACCACCGGATTTTTATTTCCAGGTAATTGTCTCTAAGACATCTATGAGGTAAATCATCCACTCTACTACCGGGAGATGCACTACTTCGCCACTATGTGCTTAGGTAACTGGATCCCGCGTTACATCTATGCATATTACTTTCACGTTTGTATTCGGAGGACATTTCCATAAACCATTCCTCAGTGTTCGCGCGCTGTGAATGTTCGGATTCGGTACAGACGTCAGCGTTCTATTTGTATCTTTTTTCGTTAGCAGTACAATGCTGCCACGATTAAGCGGCATACTACATTCAACGCAGTTGCCTACAATGACGGAAACAACTAAAAACCACGTGACACCGTTCAGCTAGTATCAATAGTGTTAACAAGACCCATTCCATGCGTGCATTTGGTCGTACCGCCTAAAGCTACCTCTGTGGCTTCCCTCGTAGCGATAATAATACCTGCTATCCGACCTATATGCACTCCATAACTACTAGTTATGGGGGCGCACGGTGCCTATAGCGGAGTCTTCCTCCGTGCCGAGTACGATACTACCGCCGTGAGACCTACATAGCCTTACTAAGTATCAGTCATGAATGCTTGTGAGGCCAATGGTTGCCATTTCCCTAGTGACAAAATTGATACTGCTGCCATGGGCAAAGGAAAAACCATTCCTGGGTCGTGCACATCCAACCTTATTCGATTCGTTATTGGTGCTTACCACACCACCGCTGCGTAGTCATTCTGGGCTTAGTAAACTACCGTATTTGAGGATTATGGTTCCAATAATTACGGATATGCTAATGCCGACAAGGACACCAGTGCTCTGCGACCAACGTAGCATTACTAAAAACAAGCCTTCAAGGCGTCGACAGCAAATCATTGAGGCTTCCCTAGGGCCTATATTAATACAAAATGTCATGGGACGCACTTAGGCTAAGTAAACACCGTTCATGTAGGCTCGTGTAGCCGACAACAGTGTCGCTGTAGGCCATTACTGGATTTCCCTGTGGGACATACATAAGCTTACTAAGCGCCATTCCTTTACCGCAGTGAAACCAAGAATAGATACTTGTTTAATGACAATTATGACACCACTGATTTAGAACCTATGATACTTTCGCATGCATCATTCATGTAACCGCGGCCAACAATGGAGTCCATTTGAGTGCAGGAACAAATGGCACTTGTGTGGCAACCATATGGCCTTACTATGCACCCGTCACGTTCTTAGGAACATAAAGCTACGTATAGTCCTGCGTATATACGTGGGATACTTGTATGAAATCATATCGAAACTATTAATTGATTTCCTTACATATTCGTTTGCCAACCTATTATTCGTTATGCTTCATATAACCGGCGTATACTGAACCTGATAACTTTTCATTAGTATTATTCATAATAACCTTACTATGTTATTCATGAAATGAATAACCTACCTATTCCATTCGTGATACTTTCAGATGTACAATGAGAGATACTGGTTAAAATCCATGAAAACCGGCGGACACCTAATTGGCTATTTATTTAATAACACATGAAAAAGCTCAGATATATGTCAGAAATGAAAGAATTTATGCCTTGGTCCATTGACATCCTCTTACTTTGAATTGCACTAGGCGATCGCAGCTGGGACTAATAAAGTGTCGCCCTTTTACACTGCATAACGCTGATTATCAGTGCACCATAATAAGGGCACAAATGTCTTCCTACATAAGGATATAATCACGGATAGATTGAAGAAAGAGCAATTCCATTTCTTATCATGTTAAATTTGCAAAAATATAAATGCATATATTTATAAATAATATATGCATTCACTTTCATACAGCATTATGTATACATAAAAGTACGGAAGGAAACTGTTTTCTTTAGATGTAGTGTCTCTTCACTAATGTTCCGCTGGAGGAGACGAAAGACTACCTTTGCGACGCTGTTCGATTGCACCATGTGGATTTTGGCCTCTGTAGTGCAACAGAAAACATGCTCTTTCAGTATCTTGTAACATTGGATTTTATGGTTGTTTTAACCTTCGAAACGTCCATTTGTTTTACTGACTGCACGTCCGTTGTCACAAAACCGTTTTGGTGAGTTCCTCGCTGCACGTTTCTCGCTCTGTCTGATTCGCTTCCTATTCTTGTAGCCTGCACAATACACGTTGGGTTCAGTCTCCTCCGACTTCTATACTGTCGTATTTGACACGTCTTACGTGTCATTGCTTACCGACTAGTATCCCAGGTTCCGCCCAACAATTGGTGACCCCCTGTCAGGAACACGCCGCCCGCCATTTTGCATTTTCATTCTGGTGAGCTCGTTCCAGTGATTTTGTGATTCATTACTTGTGATCATATTGTTTTCTCACCTACCACATATTTTATCTGCTTTTTGCAATGGATAATCTAGAGGATAAGCGGTCTCTATGCGCGGTTAACGCCGTTCAGCCTGCCATGGTCAATTCGGTTGCATTGGCCCCTCCTTTTTGGGAGAATGATCCTTTATTATGGTTTTTGCATTTAGAATCCGCATTTTATATTCGTAAGCTTTCTTCTGATTTCGCCATGTATAATCAGCTAATATCTTGCCTTCCTTATAGTATATCCTCGCAGGTGAGAGACATCATACTTTGCCCCCCTCTAGTAATGAAATACGAGACACTTAAACAGGCTATTATTCAGCGAATCACGCCTTCTGACAAGGTCCGTCTGCAGCAACTATTTAGTGATCTGCAGCTAGGAGATAGGATGCCCTCAGCCTTGTTGCGCGAAATGCAACAGCTCATCGGCACGTCCAACATGGACGTAGGGATTCTCCGCGAGCTGTGGATGCAACGCCTTCCTGAAAGCACACAGGCTATCCTTGCAGTAGCAAGTGACTTGCCAATCACGGCAATTGCAGATCTAGCAGACCGCGTCATCGAACGGCACCAACCAGAGACTGAAACCAAAGCACCCAAGCAGCTTTGCGCTGGCGCAACCACAACGACAGGCGCGACTAGCCCTCCGTCGGCAATAGACGCATTATCATTGCAGATAGCGTCGCTTCAGCGCCAGATCAAAGAACTCACCTTAAAACGTAAGCGCCGCAACCGCTCTGGATCATCGCACCGTCGCACAAAACCTGATGCCTCAGGTTACTGCTTTTACCACTCGCGTTTCGGTACTAAAGCCCGTAAGTGCGTACAGCCGTGTAGCTACTCCGCTATAGATGATCCGCCACGCCGGCCTGTAATGGCCACGAACGTCGGCAAAGCTCAAAGTCGTCTCATCTACATTAGGGATTATGACTCCGATACCCAGTTCTTAGTTGATACCGGGGCGGAAGTCAGCGTCATTCCCCTATGCCAGGTGAGCCTACCGCTTCTCTGTCGACAAGTCTCAGTGCCGCCAATGGCACGCCAATAGCCACCTATGGTCATCGGTCACTTACCCTGGACCTAGGTCTTCGGCGCACATTCCGCTGGGTATTCACTGTCGCTGCAGTCCCCTTTGCCATCATCGGCATTGACTTTCTCAGGCATTTCGACCTCTTGGTCGATGCGAAACGCCAGATGATAGTCGACACTGCAACAAAACTCAGCGTACGTGGCAGCACCGCCGATGTGACATCTATATCCCCGGTCTATGCATTTCCCCAGACCTCGTCAGCCTACGCTAATCTCCTTTCTCAGTATCCCAAGCTCGTTCAGCCAATGAACGCAGCTTTGCCCGTGGCAGCTCAAGTCACGCACCACATACGGACGAATGGCCCACCTGTGTCATGCCGTCCACGCCGACTATCGCCTGAGAAACTAAAGGTAGCTAGGGCGGAGTTTGAGCACATGCTTGAACTTGGAATAATCCGCCCTTCCGACAGCCCTTGGTCCTCGCCCCTGCAGATGGTCCCCAAGAAATCTGGTGACTGGCGCCCTTGCGGTGATTACCGCGCACTCAATCGCCTAACCGTCCCAGATAGGTATCCCATCCCACACATGCAGGACCTTACCGCATGCCTCACAGGTAAGACGATCTTCAGCAAGATCGATCTGGTTCGCGCCTATCACCAGATACCTGTGGAAGACAATGACATTCCTAAAACAGCCGTCATCACTCCTTTCGGTTTGTTTGAATTTTTAAGAATGCCATTTGGACTGTGCAACGCCGCACAAACCTTCCAACGCTTCATCCACGATGTCACTCGTGGCCTTGACTTCGCATATTCCTACCTCGATGATATCTTAGTAGCCAGTTCATCGGAACAAGAGCACCTCGAGCATCTTCGAGCTCTCTTCCAGCGCTTGACCCAACACGGTGTCACAGTCAACCCGACTAAGTGCGAACTCGGCAAATCAACGGTAGAATTCCTAGGCCACCTCGTTTCATCGTCTGGTATCGAAGTCCTTCCTGATAAGATCCAGGCAATCAAGGACTTCCCAGCTCCGACTTCGTTCAAGCACCTCCGTCGATTTTGTGGTTTGGTCAACTACTATCGACGCTTCATTCCGCGCTGCGCTCAGCTCATGCAGCCACTGACTGACCTACTCAGAGGAAATGAACGTAAGTTCGCTTTCCCTGACACAGCACAGGCAGCCTTCGCCGAGCTCAAGGATGCTATCTCCAACATAGCCCTCCTCGCTCATTCCGAATCGACTGCACCTCTTTCTATTACGACTGATGCCTCAGACGTCGCGGTAGGAGCCGTCCTCCAACAACACGTTGGTGGGCAATGGCAACCCCTTGGGTTCTTCTCCAAGCGCCTGCAGCCAGCGGAATCCCGCTACAGCACGTTTGGCAGAGAACTGCTCGCCATTTACCTAGCGATACGTCACTTCCGGCACACACTTGAAGGCCGCGCTTTCACGGTCTACACTGACCACAAGCCCCTTATCTTTGCCTTCAACTCTGCTAGCGACAAATACTCACCACGGGAAACAAGACACCTAGACTTTGTCACGCAGTTCACTGCTGACATACGTCATGTCTCAGGTGTCGACAATCCCGTCGCCGACGCTCTCTCACGCGTCAACCTCACTCTGCAGTCTTTGCCTACCGTCGACCTTGCCGCAATGGCATCGGCTCAGGCTCAAGACGAAGACATACAGCGCACTCTGCAGTCCACTTCGCTGCATGTGCAACCTGTTCCTCTCCAAACCACGGAAGGAACCATTCTCTGTGACACTTCCACAGGTTGTCCTAGACCTCTCGTGCCCGTCTCCTTCAGACGCACAGTCTTTGACGCACTGCACTCACTATCACATCCCGGTATCCGTGCATCTTTGAAACTGGTCACCGAACGTTTCGTTTGGCCACGCGTAAACAAAGATGTTCGTACCTGGGCTCGCGCCTGCCTTCAATGCCAGCGCTCTAAAGTACATCGTCACACCCGCAGTCCTCTTGGTTCATTTCCTGCCCCGGACTCTCGGTTCTCGCATGTACACTTAGACCTGGTAGGCCCATTGCCTCCGTCACGCGGATTCGTATACATTCTTACATGTGTCGACCGCTTCACCAGATGGCCAGAAGCCATTCCTGTAACAGACTGCACAGCTGAGACTGTTATCCGGGCCTTCTTGGACCGATGGGTCTCGCACTACGGATGCCCATCCACCATCACAACTGACCGCGGAACGCCTTTCGAATCTTCACAATTCGATACGTTCTGCAACTTTTTAGGTTGTCGCCGCATTCATACCACAGCGTATCACCCAGCAGCCAACGGGTTAGTTGAACGCTTCCATAGACAGCTTAAAGCCTCGCTCTGCGCCTCCTCCGACCCTAGCTGGAGCGAAAACATTTCGCTCGTACTCTTAGGCATTCGCAGCAGCATCAAAGCTGACTTGCAATGTGCACCAGCAGAGCTGGTTTACGGCACGACGCTCAAGTTACCAGGAGAATTCGTTTCACCTCCTGCATCGTCGGGTATGCCTCCGCCTAACTTTGCGTCCTCGCTGGCTCAACGCATGCGTTCACTACGCCCGACCCCGCCCCGTGAACAGACTAGAGATGTGCAAATGCACAGCGGACTCTCTACCTGCACTCACGTCTTCCTCCGCACCGACGCAGTGCGGCGCCCTCTCCAGCCTCCCTACACTGGCCCTTTCAGAGTTCTGCAACGGACTCCGAAACATTTTACTATAGACCAGAATGGTCACCGAACAACGGTGTCCATCGACCGCCTCAAAGTGGCTTTCTTTGACGAGCCACTTGCAGCCCATCCTGATGCTCTCGCACAAGCACCCGCACCTGTGGTGACTTCCCGAGCACTGGATAACCCGGAACCCTCCGTACCCCTTGACCCGCAACCTATCCCGCCTCAACCCCAGGCAACCGACCGACGCGGTAGACAGGTCAAACGTCCGGTCCGTTTTTCCGATTTTGTAAGCGTTTGCTATTTCCATTAACACGCCTTTTTCGTCTTTAATGGTTATCCTGCGTCTCACCCACAAACGTTTTGCAAAATCGACAAAAAAACCCAAAACATTTTGAAAACCTAAAAAGCGTATTTGCTTTTATCATACATGCCATGTTCCCTCTCCGGCGTCAAGCCACTTCCCCGACCCTTGCCAACCCCCTCTGAGTTTTACTTTCCAGAAACTCAACCGCCGGAACTGCCCAGGCAACCCTCGAGTGACTCGCCAACCGGCTCAACGCAACCCTGGAGTGACTCGCCAGCCGTCCCAAAGCCCCCTTCCTCATCCAAGGAACAGACAGTCGCCCTCGACCGCAGACACCCACGAACGGATTGGTCCCAAACGCCGCCCAGGCATTGCCGACGAAGACGCCGGATTCCTTCGTGGGGCGAGGACGCCCGCATACCTTCGTGGGACGAGGACGCCTGGATTTCTTCGTGGGACGAGGACCGTGGACTAAAGTGCGGTGGGGGGAGTGACACCTCCCAAGCGCACCGTCGGGTCTGCAGCAAAGGGAAGGTCCTGTCGGCCTTTTTTCTGGACTAGCCAGTTTTTTTGCAGTCCGACCAGCCCGCCCCGACGGCCCACCGATGATGCACTCTGGTCCACACGATCGGCATAAATAATAACTAACAAAGCCTGGACCCAGCGAAATCTGCTACACAACCCACTTTGGAAACTCTTACTCAAACCTCTGCAAATATTCACATCCCCCTCACCTTCCATTTCCCCCACTAACAGCTCTATCGAAGGCTTCCATCCTTCAGCCTTCTAGGGGGAGGCCCTTGTAGTGCAACAGAAAACATGCTCTTTCAGTATCTTGTAACATTGGATTTTATGGTTGTTTTAACCTTCGAAACGTCCATTTGTTTTACTGACTGCACGTCCGTTGTCACAAACCGTTTTGGTGAGTTCCTCGCTGCACGTTTCTCGCTCTGTCTGATTCGCTTCCTATTCTTGTAGCCTGCACAATACACTTTGGGTTCAGTCGCCTCCGACTTCTATACTGTCGTATTTGACACGTCTTACGTGTCATTGCTTACCGACTAGTATCCCAGGTTCCGCCCATTACCTCTCGAACGAGTG
The DNA here is from genome assembly GCA_944474145.2 of Dicrocoelium dendriticum. Taxonomy (NCBI): domain Eukaryota; kingdom Metazoa; phylum Platyhelminthes; class Trematoda; order Plagiorchiida; family Dicrocoeliidae; genus Dicrocoelium; species Dicrocoelium dendriticum. Next base: position 104,832,575 of record OX104063.1, on the reverse strand, counting down.
ACTTAAACAGTTGCTTCCGCCGTGTACCAGGAACGTACAATTCCTGTTCAACGGGAAGATCTACAGACGGAAGGACCATTGTTAGCAGATGTATTTATGAGTCAGTTAGAGAACTACTATCTAAACGGACAACTTAGTCTACTAGGGACGGTATGTGGACGATATATCCTGTATCTTAGATAGACATTTGTGTACGGATGAATCAGTGAGGCAAATTAACTCAGCCCACGCAAAAATAAAATTCACCCTTGTATTTGAGTGCCACAACTCAATAACGTACTTAGCCGGACAGATTGGCCGGAGATTTGACGGGTCGGTCCAGCGCAGTGTCCATAGAAAGACAACGTGGAATGAGCAATATACTCACTTTGCCAGAAACGGAAACTTGTTCGGTGCCTAACCGAGCATACAAGAAGGATATTCGGCAAGGACATGCTTTCGGGCGAGCTAAACTTTGCACGAAGCCTATTCGATAGCAATGGCTATCCTGAGGGGTTCGTTGGGAGAAACATGGAGGTACGAGAAGCGAAGGCAAAAGCGGATTCTGTAGGAAGAAACCGATCTACTTTTCGTTACCGTTCAAGGGCGACGGGATAGCTGAAGCAACGTCTAGAAGGCTTTCTGCCGGCATCGCCCAAACCTACTATACAGCAAGCCTACGGCTAAGCTTCTACTCCGTGCCGATCCTGAATCAACAACTTAAGGACAGAATTCCAACGTCAAGTACTTCATTCTGTGTATACTCTTTCCCTTGCTCGTGTCGATCAATATATATCCGAAGAACTACCAGGAGACTGTCCGAGAGAGCCAGGGAACACTGTCCAGCTTGGCTCTATGGCGGCGTGACTAGATCAGTGGCAAGCGCGGCGTCTACACACCTAATCGACTCGAGCCATCAAGTCAGAGTGCATGAGGCGTCCTAGCCCATCTACCGCGTACCCGGATGCCACACAAGAGCGGTTAGACGTCGTCCGCTGGCAGCGGCCTAGGCGATAGCCATCAGGCTTTATGACCCTGACCTTTGAGCACACAAGAAAGTTGTCCAGGCACTAACACTACCCTGGACCCCTGTAACACGGACACATAGTGTAGACAACGCACCACACACAAACAAACTATTGATCGCCCTGGGGCTATTCGCCTTGCTTGGTCCCTCAGACCATCTGGGTTTAGAACCTGTACTCTTAGCTGATGTTTACGTTCACGTTATTCCTTTGTAGTGTATTAGCCTGATGAGGAACCACTGAAAACGAGCTTTCTGGCTAACATTTATTCAGAATTTTATGTATATCTAACATGTCATCAAGTATTTACGCACGCCATGAAATGTCATTCCGCCGTCACGAGCATTAAAGCATCACCAATCGACCAGAGACCGACATGCATTTTGACTTCGCATACACCTTGGATCACTTAGCCTACTGTTCCCCAGGCATTCGGACAAGCAACTGACGCTTCCGCGTTACTTTTCCGTTACACGCACTCCGTAACAAGTCCCTTATGTAAATATGTTTGCGCATTGGAACATTGTATTTAATGGGAAAATAGCTCATGCTTTACTTGACCCATAGGGTAAAAAGAGTTCGGGTCAGGTCTGATGAAAAGCCAAGCAACCTTATAGCGGGTTGGACTCGCGTGTTAGCCGTAGCTTCATTGGGCTTATGCGGCATTTAAAAGGAATGCACCCCGGTTCAATGCGTGACATCCCACCACACCGTCCGAAACGGCTATCGAAAGGAATTAGATAGAAGAAAAAAGGAAAGATACCCCAGCAAGTAGAAGGTAATTAGATCAGGAAATATCGCGGTGTAGCTCGGCCAGGCGACAATTCAGGCGGGTCTTAAAATCCGCCACAGTGGATGCCAAGACTAAATGGCAGGCAGAGCATTCCACGGTCGACAGCTTCGCAAAGCGAATTAGTGTAGTCCGTAGTTCAGCCGACTGTGCGGATGCGTGAGCCACAGTGGGTGGCCACGTAGGTGGGAGCACGCTTGGTGACGTATGAGTAGGTGGCGACAGGGATGTCCAGGGTTGGATAAGATGATAAGTACAAGGATCAGGTCGCCCCGGAGATGTCGGTACTTAAGTGAGTAGAGTCCCGGGCAGTGAAGTCGTTGTAGATAATCTAGGTGTTTGAGACATCGGGTCAACGTTGTTGCTCGACGTTGTGGGGCTTCTATTATACTTTGGCCCTTCAACAACCAGGGGCTCCAAGCCTGAATAGAAAACGCCAAATGCGGTCGAAGAAAAGCGTTGAGGAGGCGAAAATTGCTGTGGTTAAGTTGCCCGAATGCTCCCTTCAGCAATCCCACCATACCGTTAGCAGCTGCTGCTTTCCGGCAGGAGGTGGATACGGAACGTCTCGTCTGGGTAATGATACCCAAATCTCTTACGGCGGAAGCAACCTGGAGGGTAGACGCTCCCAGGTAATCTATAAGAGAAAAAGCGGAACGGCATGTAGAAAGGACGCGACATTTCAAGTGTTAAATGGAAAGCTGTTCTTTATGGACCACTATCGTAGACGGTCTAGGTCCGGCTGAAGTGCGTGAGCATCGTCCGGATGATTAATTGTGCGCCACATCTTCGCGTCATCCGCATATATTAGCAGCGAGGACTCCACTTGCGGTGTGACCTCTTCAATGGAGACTAGGAAGTGGTCCAGTCCGAGAACTGACCCGTGTGGAACCCCACTTGCGGAAAGGATGCCGAGAGACAACACTCCGTCGACGCGTACCTGGACGGTACGGTTTTGAAGGTAGTTCCGGATCCAGTCCATCAAGGCCCCTGAAACGCCGTAAGACAACCGTTTCTGTAGTAGAATGTTGTGGTCAACCTTGTCGAAGACTTTGGCGAAATCCAAGAATATAACATGCGTTTCTAGGCCAGAGTCGGCAGTCGTCGTCCAGCTATCCCTGGCAAGTAGCAGGTTACTCCGGTACGACAGGTGCCGCCGGAAACCATGCTGGCAATTGGAGAGCAGTTTCTTCGCCTCCATGTAGTCCATTAAAGCGTCTGCGACGATCGATTCCATCACGTTGGGGATCGTAGAGAGGAGAGTTATCGATCGGTAATTGGCCGGGTCTTTGCGAGTACCGCTTTTGTTGATTAATGTAATAGTCCCACATTTCCAAACATTTGGAACTTTGCCTTGCGAGAAGAAGTGGGTGAACAGCTCCGCTAGGGGTAAAGCTAAAGCTGCAGCGCACGCACGCAAGAGCCTTGGGTGGAAAAAAATCAGCGCCAGGAGAGGCCGTTAGTCGCAGGGATTTGAGTTTCGCCAAAATCTTCTCCGGAGTGAAGTGAACAGTCGTCAGGGAAGTTGGGGGTGAGACCAAAGAAGTTACGATCGTTGTATGCATTGATGGAACGGAGAATGTGGATGCATAGTGCTGGCACAGGACTTCTGCTGCCTCGTTCGTTGACTTTGTGAGCCCTGTGGGGTTCATCAGTGTGGTGCCACCGTGCTTGAGTTGTCGAAGACTGTTGACCTGACTTTAAAAGGCTTTGGGATTGGATAAAAATTTATGCATAAGCTGACGCTGATAGTCACTCTTATCTTCTCTCACAAGATGAGCGCGTTGGTTACGGATGGGTCGGTTACATTCCCAATGAGTAGCCGTTAGATGGACGCGATAATTTCTCCATACCGTGTCGCTGGAGGCAACCCACTTCCGTGTACGACTTCGGATGAGTGCTGAACGTCTCTTCCCTATTTAAACTTCTTTGCGGGTCGTCGTAGTGGAGCAGAGTTCACGTTGGGTAGGGCAAAAGCTTGACCACCCGCTGTCGGCACTGGATTGGGGCTCGGGTGACTAGCTGTAAATGGAAATGAGAAGGTTCAACTTTCCGTAATCAGTCCAGCATTTAGTACAACTTGGCGTGCGGAAGGGTCTTTCGTCGAAGCATGTAAAATCGAAACGGAGGAGGCGATGGTCTCTAAGCCACAGCCATCAGTTCTTTGTTAGTGAGGACGAGATTTAGCAGGGATGTTGGTTGTCGGATCGGGTCTGGTCAGCTGATACGTTTGGTAGTAAAACGGGGCCGTGTGAAGAACATCAATGAGACCTGATGCAAAGGAGTCAGTAGACGGGACAGAATGTAATAGACGGGGCCGGTTGAAATCTCCCATGATAATAAAGTGTGTGCGCTTGTGGGATAACATATGGTGGACGTCGTGCAGTAGTCGTTCGTCCTTCACGGGGGAGTGGTTAGGGGGCGGTAAATGATACCAAGACAGCTGGAGTGTTTGGCGGTCAGTACGACCTCGCACCATATGGTGTCTGGAGTGCAATGTATGTTAACATCCTGCAACTGAGGGAGATGTCATAGTACAGTGTGGCACCGCCACCTGAGGTTGCGCGGTCAGACCGGAGAGCTAGCATGTGAGGAAGTTGGATTTCACCGTCGGTGATGTCGTCGGTGAGCCACGTCTCCGTTATGGCTATTTGGTCCTCTGTCGTCGACAGCATTCGGGATTAGAGCTCCGGAAGTTTGGAAAGGTGGCCCTGCGCGTTCGTGTAGATACAGGTAAGGCTCATTTTAGTGATGAGGACGGGAGTAGCTAGGGTGCTGCCGGTCAACAGATGACCGGCAGTGCACCGTTTTTTGGTTAAGAGGGGTTGAGCCGCTAAGTTTTGTAGTTGGGGAAGCAAGGTATGGGACGTCGGGGCACAGATGGGTGCTGGCGGCTGGGTCGCTGAAAGACTGAAGGTTGAAATGGGTAAGTGGGTAGGTTACTCCATGCAGTGAGGCAGATGGCTCGGTGATGGACCGTCTGTGGACGGTTTGGCCAGAGTGTGTCGGTGCCGAGATGGCTGTTGCTGCTGCTAGGGGACTGTGGGAAGCTGTGCGCCTCGGAACCTAGTGTCCATCAGGAGGCAGACGGATATCTGGTGGCGCCGGTCTTTTATTAGCATACCAGATGGTGAGGGCATCAGGTGCCGTGCTAGCGTTGAGGAATGTCGCCTTCAGGAGGCGGGGCTGTTCCTGTATAACTTGCTAGACGAGGTAGGCGGTGAACGTCCGTTGTGACTACGTTGACAATAGTTAGTGTCTGCTGAAGGAACCGCCACTGATTAAAGTCATGCTTTTGTAGTTTTTGTAAGGTTGCGTCAAGGGCATGCAGTTCTGGAACGCCATGCACTATAATGGAGCAGGTGAGTGGGTGGCGTCAATTGCTGCCTGCGCGCAGCGCGCTTAGTCCAAGGGATGTCGGGGAAGATACGAATTTGTTAAATGCCGAGAGACGCGTTGATTTTGAGTAGGCGTGCTGGCAATAGGACATCCCCCATAGCCGGCCCGGGCTGCAATTCAACACGCAGAGGTCTTGACTTACCGGCACTCGGGGATGAAAGGTGACGAGTCAGTCCGGTGAGACTTATGGGTTTTGTTTCTAGGAGGTTTAACGCGATACAGTTTGAGCTCCACATAGTGGAATCATGAGAATGTCGATTCTGAAGTTGCGGGTCGTGGGGCTCGGGTATGTTTGTAAATTTGACAGAGTTAGGAGTAGGGCTACCCGTTATTCGCTTAGACGAACGCGGATATGGAGCAGTGGCAAGCGTACTTGGTGACGGGGCCTCCAACGAAAGCATTGGTCGTCTGCGAGTGTTGGACAGAGCAGCATTTGGTAACCGCGAGACGATACGTGATTCAGGGCGACTGGGAGGTTGCTGTTGTCTTTTGGCTGGGCCGTCGACTTTCCGCAGTAGGCTTGGTAGCTGTTCTTCTAGCTTAAGCAAGCGCTTTTCTGAGTGTATTGTTACTAGACGGCTCGACGAACCGTGGTGACCGGGCCGACTGCGTCTGCGACTGCATGTTACGCGGTGTGGACGGCGGGTTAGTAGGAGACGAGATTACAGAACCGAGCATTGGGAAATTCCTGGAGAAAAGTCGTCAGGAATATCGCGCCCGTAATTCGCCATCCTGGGAAGGCAAACACGGCAAATATACCGCATGGTCGCCTGTGGATGCGAGCGACAGAATTCGATGTCAGTTGCATGGAGTGAATTGTCACAGGGAGGGTGAACACGGTGAAGACACATCGAGCAGGTGATGGCTTTGGAACGAGGTCGTACAAGCTGAGTGCAGATCGAGCAGGTGTTCAGAGGCCGCGTTGGCGTATTGGGTGAGACCGAGATGATCGGCATGGTCAAGCGGGTGACGCATATATCCAACTAAACGTAGTTGAGTATTGGCTCAAACGAACAGAACGCGCAAGAGGTCGCTATCAGCATATCGCAGTGTTACTTGCCTATATGTGCCACATCCGTCTGCCCCGTTATTTAAATATTATTCTCATAGCCATTTCCGTTCTTCCCCGCTTATTTCCCGGATCACACTAACAGTTCTGCCTGGGACTGAAGCAGAAACGAAATCACATAGCACCTGATGTAGTAAGCGTACCATGCATTTCCGATTAACTGCGTATACCACTATTTATATGTTCCTTAGAAAGGCATTTCTTCGTCTACAGATGAACGCAAGTCACTATTTACTTATCCATTAACATAAGTTCACTTTAGACCCATGTATGCCTTTGGAAACACCGGGATCTGCTATCATGGTTTTAGTAAACTATGGCACTAGAAAAACTACATTACACCGTTTCCTACATACATCCGCTACTCGTATATTATTTACAAAGTAATAAACTATATATTAATATCCCACGTTGCTTTCATACTCCCAGCTGTGCCGATTCACCTTTGCCTGCAAACCCGTTCCCGCCAGACGTGAGTGTCCAGGTCCCGACGAAGGATCGACTGCAATCAAATCGCGCAGGCCAAACGCGGCTATTGTGTTCAAGGTTAAACCATGCAGGAACAAATTTCTAACAGGCGCACCCCGTAATTCCCTAATGCATAAGAAAGCTCTAATTTCAATATATTAAAAATAGTTTACACACTACAGTGATGATAATCCAGGCCCTTGGTGAGTTTTCTGCCAGTGGCCACATTGCGAAAGTTTTACTCAGAATCTTGCAGCAAAGGTCACGTATTGCAGAAAGCGCATGTTTCCGAAAAGTTATTCCTTTAGGTAAGCAAAGTGGTCAAACGTGTTTCGCTGGGAACACAGTGTTGTCCAACAACCCATGTTGACGAAAAAAGCAACGAAAGTGTTAATAATATCCTTCTTTCTAATTATGTGTTAGCTTTTATGTATGGAGTCCTAGAGTAGAGCAAAAGGTAGGAAATAACTACGCATAGACAGAAATAGTAGACTACTTGCCCACACAACAATGTGTTACGATTTCGCCATGACAATGGCACGGCTTTGTTCTATTGTCGGCTCCGGGCAACGCTGTGTTATAGGTGGTGGGCATGTTGCGGGTGGGTTTCTATGAACTTGACGCAGCAACCGAACAGGGTCGAGGGAACGTCTACGCCTGATTGGCTAGCCACTGTTTCCCAGCCCCAGAAGCCCTAGTATTATACTGCCCTTGTTACTGTACAATAACCGCTGATATCCCAGGTGCCTTGTGAATGACCTAACGGGCTCATAAGCATGCTGAATAGCGCAGTCGTTATACGTTGACCTCAGAGAGCACAGCGTAGACATAAGCGGTATGAAGCTACACACATGCTAACGGTATTAATCCAAACCACTTAATAGCGCGAGTGTTTTCTCAGTAAGTTGTAGTAATGTCCGGCGTCTAATGTAAAGGCGTTATGTGACAGGTAACCACCCAGTGTAGCTAATTATGCTGTACAATCGACGGAAATGACCATGGCAGGCATGCGGACACGGAGTGCTCTGAGAATTTGCAGGTAGTAGGTTACGCATAACGAAAGAGGACAGCGGAATGCAGCTACCCCGTTTGGAGGATGACACAAGCCACCGTCAGCATACAGCAATTGTATATTTCTTGCATAAATGATCAACGGTGAATGTACAAAGCACTGGTATTGAACCGCAGGTGCATATCCCGATTCCTTCTCAATGCATCGCTCCGGCCTTAAATTTATATTGCAAATGCGGTTGTTGCAGGAATGCGTGTAGCCTGAACAGGAATACCTGGTACGTGATATCTGGTGGCTGCATAACGCGTCTTCCGGCTATTACGATGGCAGGCGTTGTCGTAGCACATGAATAGCTTTTGGAATCTGCGATGTGGTGTCCGCATTTACGGTAAATCATACATGTAAAATTGCTGCACATATTTGTAGGGATAGATGTTGCACTTACCTTGCATTTAGGCGTACACGGTTGTCCGCTGTAATGGTAGCGTATGACCGATTCCGCAGTGGTTGAATTGTCTTTAAACATCAGTGTGAACTTGCGTACTAGAATTCCCGAGGTTGCTTTAACAGCCCCTTTCACCGGGTACTCGAAGTAGGAATGCCTTCTGATGGACCAAACGTTCTTTTATCAGTTAGCTTAGGAAGTAGTTTTCATTTACTCAGAGGAAAGCAATGATCGAGATGAGCGTATCACTTCCAAGCTGCAGAGTGGAAGGAGCAATGCGGCTGATACTTGGACGACAGTGTGATTTGTGTGCTCTTGTATCTCCTTCACGCTTCTACTTTAGCTATCAAACTGCTTTAACAAGGAGCCTCTGTTTTTATGTGCCGGAGCATCTTGAAAGCAGTAAAGAACTACATACTCATCACTTGTTGTAATTTTTACATGTACGTTTCAAGTGTTTGCTTTATATCTTGGCAAACTTAATGGGAGGTATCTGCAAATCAATCATTAGCATGAGCAACTTACTTGGAACAGAAGGGGTGCGGAAATGAACGTCGTGCCTGCCTGTAGGTTGCAGCTGGATGTTCGGAAGATATGCTAAATTCTCGTTGATAAATCTACCAACCGGGTAGTTGTAGCTTCTCATCCGTCATGTAATTGGACTGTGTTACCTCACGAGTGCCAACTAAGTTGAATTAATGTGATGTTGTACGTACCGACTGAATCCGTCAACTCGGTTGCGCGCGCAGATGGTAAGACATCGTCAAATATGTGTGTACAATTAGACTGTCTGGAGGAGAGATAGAGAGCCGGCAGCTTCCTGAAGGAAGCGCCAGGTGGTTTTCGTCGTTTCGGAGGCCAATGGATTGTCTCATTATCGCAATCCGCGTACGTTTCCCTGTTTCAATGTCTGGGTTGTAATTAAGTAATGTCCAATTACATACCTCTTATGCGTGGGTGATGTATCCTGCACAACCGTATTTTCCGATGACGACCCATAGGATTTCTGCAAAAGCAACGCGTAATAAAGGTCCCTTTCACTTTGCACTTTAGTCACTAGAACTTACCGCTTCAAAGTGAAACACAAACCGCATATAATTGGTCCTCAATAGCCGGAGTTCTTTGCATCCACAAAGCGTTCACGTATCCATGTGACGGTATTGATGAATTAGCTGCGACCATTCCCTTCTGACTGCATCCATGTATTGCGCAGCACTTTTTGTTTCCTACAGCCTTTTTCACGCATGCTTATAATGCACTCCGTGATCTCTTCCATGAAAACCCGAAAGGGGATGTTAGGCAAGTTATTCAGAAAAGCAAGCATTCTGAAACCTGGAAATACGGGGCTCTACGTACCTGCGCGTCCTGGTGCACTGTTCATCAAGTGGAACAAAGTTCGTACACAGATGTCTTCCGTGTACCTACATACGCGTCTCCAAATTTGTAGTGCTCGTGAAAGTGCACCGCTATGACAACCTTAACACATCGTTCGTCAAATAGGTATCCGTGCACCAAGCTGCCTCCCACTGCTGCATGCCAGTGTGCGTACCATGAAGTTAGCGGTCGTGGAATCTTTGTTTTCACTGCTCACCAACCACTGAAACCTCCCCGACTTATGTCATTACGGTAGCCAAGAGAGGTGATTTCTCGAGGTGTGGTTTTCTACAAGCCGTTCAATAAACCAGCGAATCGACTTAGATCCGATATACCGGCAGCTGCAAAAAAGAGTTTACATGGACCATTTGGCACAGGAGTCGAAAAGAAGCGGCGCCCGAACTCCGAACTAGCAATGGGCACGGGACGTGGATCGAGGTGGCCAACTACAAATTTCACTCGCTCGTCGGTAAGGGTCGGCAAAACAATTCAGTTTGCTTATTGCACACTGAAGAAGTCATCAAGATGGGTGCTGAAACGTTGCAAAGAAGCAGTTCGGTCAAGAGAACAGAACAAAATCTGAACGTATCACAGCTGTCGTAACCAGCGTGCACCTTTGAGCAGTTCACATAGGCGCGAGCTGGAGCTACGCAAATAACAGCGGTTAAGCGTACTTTAGTTGTGTAAAGGTTACACAGAAAGGCCATCCCGACGTTGCTCATAGTGATGAACTCCTCCAACAAAGACGACAGAAATGCCCTACATCCGCGGACTTACTGGGACCGAGGCACACTCCAAAAGCGAAAGCAGAATGCACGGCAAGCTTGATGGCTCTGCATAGAATAATCCATTTTTGCGTAGGCGAACAGCCGGATTGCGTGAAGCAATCTATGTGCAGCTGAATAACCACTTCCACTCCTCTCGGGAAACGCTTCCAACCAAGGTGGTCATGGGTACCAGCTTCCATAAACGTGGTGTCTGTCTTACTTACGAGACGTTCCCATCAAATTCCCCTAGTCCTTCGGAAACCGGGATGACGCAAACGAAGGAAAGATCGAAGATTGTTTCCAGCTGTAACAGACGTACGGTGACGCTCTGTCCATTGACAAAGGTACCCAAGCATTGACTGCTTATCGAAACATTGTTCACTTAATGGCGGAATCGACGGTTGCTCAACTTTGGTGAACTTGCTATATACTAGAGCGGATTAGTACGATTATCCGGCATCTTACTTTCAGTCGAAATGTCATTCCTGACAGGTAAGTCGACCTTGTTGGACGTATTTGATTCATGCGAATTTTGACGCGCATGCAACGTGCTGCATGTCTGCTAAATTACACAACCAATACCTTCCTACCTGCTTTCCACAATTTCCTGGGCATCTATTATGATATCTGGGCGCTCCAGAAATGCACTATTGTCTAATGTTGCAGCGTTCCGCCGCGGCTAGTTTATGCCAAAGCCTCACTGTACGAAGCGTGGGTGCGTAAAGTGCGCGATGTTTGTGATTGCGCCACATACCAAAAATATCGAGGGAAACAATACAATGATATAGCTGAGAAGTTACCCAGTACCAGACTTTATCGCGTAGGCAGTGTTTTGCTTTGGAGAGAATTGTGCGCGTCCCACTCGTGTGCTGAATGTAGCTTCGGGATCCGTACACGTTGCTTACCAAGAAGCAATGCGTCTGAAAACAGAATCAAATAATTCGTTTGTAGTTACATGGAAGTAAGAAGACAACAACGTAATCAACTCAGTTGGGGCAGTATCAAGTGCCTAAACAAACCCGCTTAACGAGCTTCCCACTTCCCACCTTAGTAGGCGGATAGATGTAATTGTTTAAGCAATGGCGTTCTCACCGAATGCTGTGATCCATATGAAGAATAATAAGCCATCGGTATGTCACTAGGAAGCAGCGGTCTGTTAATTCTCAGAGTGGAGCAAGGAGTGAACGGACTAACGTGAAAACGTGGCGCGCCAAAATCCAAATGGTGACTATCTGATGCAGAAAAACAAATACGTAAACCGAAATAACATGTCATTAAGTAGTAAAAGTTCAGTTGTTTTGTAGTTCTCCGAGCTGGCAACTTGGTTGCAAACGTTTCGCCACCATTCGAGGTGGCATCTTCAGTGGGGGTAAATGTTGCGTAGCATAAGGATCATCTAAGGGTAAATAAGACACCTTTGAATAACTCACATCAACTGTAAGACATTAAGTAGCTTTGTCAAAGCCATGACTTCGGTGTACAGCGCTACAGGTAGTAGTGCTGCTGTGCTGAGTAGGTAAATATCGGACTCCAAATGGACCGAATATGTGCTGTGCGGTATGGTACAGCAATCGGAAGTGTGATGCGAATGAGACATTCAGTAATGAAAATTTGGTAACAAGTGATAACTTCCTCCACTTAAACTTGCGTTTGTATCCGGCCATAATTTTCCATTATAATATTTATGTCACGTTAACCTTTTTATAACAATTTTTAGCCATTATCACTAGAGTAATGTGTTTACTACATTTTCACTTCTTCGTGTAGTTATTTATATATTTATTCATACCTTCATATAATAGTTCATAAATGCTTGCAACTTGTGTGGGCATGGATTGCACGTTCAAACTTAAATTTAATTTATTTTTAATATTATTATAACTCTTAGGTTTGCAGTAGTGTTTTCCTTTATTTTAACGTTGTTTCCTATCTAGTTCATCGGTTCCTTCCTTCTTGCTATGTTATAGCACGTTAGGCTGGTGTTGGGAACACCAACTTCGAAAAGTTGCCTGCCAGTCCGTTAGCAAGGGGTTACCTTATTGCATAGCATATCACTTGAATTGAAACGTACTAAGAAGTATAAAATGCTTGTTAAAGATGATGTTTATATAGAAGAGCTTGACATATGCAGCAACTCAAAAGATAGTTCTTATCTTATGTACAAAAATGTCACTCAATCGTACCTTATTGGTTTTTGGTTTGGCGCTGACCCTACGGCTGATTTTACCTACGTCAGGCACAGCAAGTGTGTCCACGGTGCCTTCAGACACTGACGTACACGCCCGTTGCTTTATGTGCTTTTCGTTTGATTGTTGGTTTTTTCGAATAAAATTCGTTGCGTCCGTTCGTTCGGTTTTCTGTTATCCGCACCAGAGCAAGGACACTCTCGAACTAGTGTAGACTAGTCGTACACCTATAATTTAAAAATACGACAAAGCAGCTTGCCTGGAAAGCTATATTAGCTGGCTCTACTGTGGGTTTTTGTCGAGAAAACAACCCAACCTCAGTTTTATATGCTTTTGAGCTGCCACGCCAGTCACTATTGCATTGAGGAAGTCAAATACGGACAAGTAATCTTTCACTAGCCAATGCAAAAGTCTGTTGGGGTACAGGTCAGTTACGTAGTACTTTGCTCTTGAATTCGACACGCGCAGCTTGCTGAAACTCACAGAGGCACCTTGGTTGCTGACATCCGTCTGTTCTACTCACTTCTCCCAAATTTTACTAATGATTTCTCCAACCGTTGTCAGATCTGAGGTAAATTCCATGCTCATCTGGTGCTTTTCAGGATTGGCAGCTTACCTATGCCGCTTGAAATCTAATTGTGCTGAAGGAAGTCGAAGCATTCCCATATCCATTTACTCATTATTAATTAAAATCTAAGCGCTACCAATATTCGTAATTGCTTTGCGGATTCACGGCGCTATCAAAAGAAGACTTGATCGTGCTGGTCAACCACTGTCCTCTGCATGGGCAATAACCTGCACGGCAGTGGAGGATGCTTCGGGCTATATCGCATTTAGTTAGCAAATCGTAATGGTAGGCTCTCGTCCCCCATGGCTTAGTGGCACAAGCTGCTGGCTTGTTGGCGTCAGCCTCTAGCGATCGTGGGTTTGATCACCAGTAGGATACCGCTGGATGCGCACTACTAACCTGCCTCAATAAAGCGGAACTCGCTTCTGGTGCTTTTCCAGATTGGTAGCTTACCTATGCGTGTCGGAAACTAATTGTGATGAACCAAAGCGAAGCATATCCAAATCTGTCTACTTAATATTAATGAACTTCCACATCGTCGTCAATGGCGACGAACTGATCTGCATTGATGCCTGCTATTGTGCAAGCGATGCTGTCGTCCTTAGCTATGACGGCCTCCTCCGATCGTGCAGCAGAAACTTGTCGAACGAAGCTCGCATACCGATGGCACGCTTTTGCAACAAGTTCGGCAAGTCAATCCGAGCAATCGAACGGTCAAGTATTTAGGTCTGCAACTGTTCAACAAAACTCCAACGTGCAGCTTGCGTATGTAGTTGAAGGATAAAAGCGCGAATCTTTTGATCACCGTTGCGCATACTTCCGTGAAATTTTGCTCCTTTTATCGCTTCAAACTTCGCTGACTGAACACGCTTAATCGGTAATGAACTCAGCGCATCATAATGTAAGGAAATCAAAAAAGTTGCGTTTCCAAAACAGTATCCGTATATTTATTCAAAATGGTCAACCGGGATTCCCTAGGGACGACTTTTTGGCCAACCCACAAGATGACGAAAAAGTGCGGAAGGTCAAATAGTATACTTCCTTTCATAAAGGGGTTTTATTTGGGTATAGAGTTCCAGAGTAGAGCTAACGTAGGAAATAATTATGTCTAGACAATATTAGTTGACTTAGGCGAGTTGGAAAATTGTAGTGCTTCATGATGAACCTCGTACGGAGCTTAACATCCAAGCTCATGGATGAATAGCTAGGCAGCTTACTGCAAACGTTGTTACTTGCCACAGCCACCGTCACTTGCGAGGGTGGCGGAAACTTATAATTGCGACATAGTGTTTCAGGTTTACAGGTGATAGCCACAAACCTATGGCTAATTTATTATCATTCCTGGCATGCCGGCACAGTATATTGTCTTAGACTGCCTCACAATTAACCTACAATTTGCATAACGTATATTTGCTGTTGGCAGATTTCCTTGCACGGATGAGGAGCTGATGGGGGTAGTGCTTCAGTATAACCATAGCCTTAACCTTAAATTTGGATACATGCTTCTCTGCGGTATCAAACGTTAGTTTGGAACCAAAGCTTCCAATGGAGGATACAGTCAAACGCGCTTTGTTATCCACTGTCGAGATATTTCAACTGGGCAATTAACCGATATTGTCATTTTTCCAAAATGTTAAACGACTATTGCATTATAATACCGAAGTACTTGCCCACACAACAATGTGTTACGATTTCGCCATGACAATGGCACGGCTTTGTTCTATTGTCGGCTCCGGGCAACGCTGTGTTATAGGTGTGGGCATGTTGCGGTGGGTTTCTATGAACTTGACGCAGCAACCGAACAGGGTCGAGGGAACGTCTACGCCTGATTGGCTAGCCACTGTTTCCAGCCCCAGAAGCCCTAGTATTATACTGCCCTTGTTACTGTACAATAACCGCTGATATCCCAGGTGCCTTGTGAATGACCTAACGGGCTCATAAGCATGCTGAATAGCGCAGTCGTTATACGTTGACCTCAGAGAGCACAGCGTAGACATAAGCGGTATGAAGCTACACACATGCTAACGGTATTAATCCAAACCACTTAATAGCGCGAGGTTTTCTCAGTAAGTGTAGTAACGTCCGGCGTCTAATGTAAAGGCGTTATGTGACAGGTAACCACCCAGTGTAGCTAATTATGCTGTACAATCGACGGAAATGACCATGGCAGGCATGCGGACACGGAGTGCTCTGAGAATTTGCAGGTAGTAGGTACGCATAACGAAAGAGGACAGCGGAATGCAGATACCCGTTTGGAGGATGACACAAGTTACGTCGGCATACAGCAATTGTATATTTCTTGCATAAATGATCAACGGTGAATGTACAAAGCACTGGTATTGAACCGCAGGTGCATATCCCGATTACTTCTCAATGCATCGCTCCGGCCTTAAATTTATATTGCAAATGCGGTTGTTGCAGGAATGCGTGTAGCCTGAACAGGGAATACCTGGTACGTGATATCTGGTGGCTGCATAACGCGTCTTCCGGCTATTACGATGGCAGGCGTTGTCGTAGCACATGAATAGCTTTTGGAATCTGCGATGTGGTGTCCGCATTTACGGTAAATCATACATGTAAAATTGCTGCGCATATTTGTAGGGATAGATGTTGCACTTACCTTGCATTTAGGCGTACACGGTTGTCCGCTGTAATGGTAGCGTATGACCGATTCCGCAGTGGTTGAATTGTCTTTAAACATCAGTGTGAACTTGCGTACTAGAATTCCCGAGGTTGCTTTAACAGCCCTTTCACCGGGTACTCGAAGTAGGAATGCCTTCTGATGGACCAAACGTTCTTTTATCAGTTAGCTTAGGAAGTAGTTTTCATTTACTCAGAGGAAAGCAATGATCGAATGAGCGTATCACTTCCAAGCTGCAGAGTGGAAGGAGCAATGCGGCTGATACTTGGACGACAGTGTGATTTGTGTGCTCTTGTATCTCCTTCACGCTTCTGCTTTAGCTATCAAACTGCTTTAACAAGGAGCTCTGTTTTTATGTGCCGGAGCATCTTGAAAGCAGTAAAGAACTACATACTCATCACTTGTTGTAATTTTTACATGTACGTTTCAAGTGTTTGCTTTATATCTTGGCAAACTTAATGGGAGGTATCTGCAAATCAATCATTAGCATGAGCAACTTACTTGGAACAGAAGGGTGCGGAAATGAACGTCGTGCCTGCCTGTAGTTGCAGCTGGAAGTTTGGAAGATATGCTAAATTCTCTTTGATAAATCTACCAACCGGGTAGTTGTAGCTTCTCATCCGTCCATGTAATTGGACTGTGTTACCTCACGAGTGCCAACTAAGTTGAATTAATGTGATGTTGTACGTACCGACTGAATCCGTCAACTCGGTTGCGCGCGCAGATGGTAAGACATCGTCAAATATGTGTGTACAATTAGACTGTCTGGAGGAGAGATAGAGAGCCGGCAGCTTCCTGAAGGAAGCGCCAGGGGTTTTTCGTCGTTTCGGAGGCCAATGGATTGTCTCATCGTCGCAATCCGCGTACGTTTCCCTGTTTCAATGTCTGGGTTGTAATTAAGTAATGTCCAATTACATACCTCTTATGCGTGGGTGATGTATCCTGCACAACCGTATTTTCCGATGACGACCCATAGGATTTCTGCAAAAGCAACGCGTAATAAAGGTCCCTTTCACTTTGCACTTTAGTCACTAGAACTTACCGCTTCAAAGTGAAACACAAACCGCATATAATTGGTCCTCAATAGCCGGAGTTCTTTGCATCCACAAAGCGTTCACGTATCCATGTGACGGTATTGATGAATTAGCTGCGACATTCCCTTCTGACTGCATCCATGTATTGCGCAGCACTTTTGTTTCCTACAGCCTTTTTCACCCATGCTTATAATGCACTCCGTGATCTCTTCCATGAAAACCGAAAGGGGATGTTAGGCAAGTTATTCAGAAAAGCAAGCATTCTGAACCTGGAAATACGGGCTCTACGTACCTGCGCGTCCTGGTGCACTGTTCATCAAGTGGAACAAAGTTCGTACACAGATGTCTTCCGTGTACCTACATACGCGTCTCCAAATTTGTAGTGCTCGTGAAAGTGCACCGCTATGACAACCTTAACACATCGTTCGTCAAATAGGTATCCGTGCACCAAGCTGCCTCCCACTGCTGCATGCCAGTGTGCGTACCATGAAGTTAGCGGTCGTGGAATCTTTGTTTTCACTGCTCACCAACCACTGAAACTTCCCCGACTTATGTCATTACGGTAGCCAAGAGAGGTGATTTCTCGAGGTGTGGTTTTCTACAAACCGTTCAATAAACCAGCGAATCTACTTAGATCCAGTATACCGGCAGCTGCAAAAAAGAGTTTACATGGACCATTTGGCACAGGAGTCGAAAAGAAGCGGCGCCCGAACTCCGAACTAGCAATGGGCACGGGACGTGGATCGAGGTGGCCAACTACAAATTTCACTCGCTCGTCGGTAAGGGTCGGCAAAACAATTCAGTTTGCTTATTGCACACTGAAGAAGTCATCAAGATGGGTGCTGAAACGTTGCAAAGAAGCAGTTCGGTCAAGAGAACAGAACAAAATCTGAACGTATCACAGCTGTCGTAACCAGCGTGCACCTTTGAGCAGTTCACATAGGCGCGAGCTGGAGCTTCGCGAATACCAGCGGACAAGCGTACTTTAGTTGTGTAAAGGTTACACAGAAAGGCCATCCCGACGTTGCTCATAGTGATAAACTCCTCCAACAAAGACGACAGAAATGCCCTACGTTCGCGGGCTTACTGGGACCGAGGTACACTCCAAAAGCGAAAGCAGAATGCAAGGCAAGCCTGATGGCTCTGCATAGAATAATCCATTTCTGCGTAGGCAAACAGCCGGATGGCGTGAAGCAATCTGTGTGCAGCTGAATAACCACTTCCACTCCTCTCGGGAAACGCTTCCAACCAAGGTGGTCATGGGTACCAGCTTCCATAAACGTGGTGTCTGTCTTACTTACGAGACGTTCCCATCAAAGTCCCCTAGTCATTCGGAAACCGGGATGAGGCAAACGAAGGAAAGACAGAAGATTGTTTCCAGCTGTAACAGACGTACGGTGACGCACTGTCCATTGACAAAGGTACCCAAGCATAGACTGCTTATCGAAACATTGTTCACTTAATGGCGGAAGCGACGGTTGCTCAACTTTGGTGAACTTGCTATATACTAGAGCGGATTAGTACGATTATCCGACATCTTACTTTCAGTCGAAATGTCATTCCTGATAGGTAAGTCGACCTTGTTGGACGTATTTGATTCATGCGAACTTTGACGCGCATGCAACGTGCTGCATGTCTGCTAAATTACACAACCAATACCTTCCTACCTGCTTTCCACAATTTCCTGGGCATCTATTATGATATCTGGGCGCTCCAGAAATGCACTATTGTCTAATGTTGCAGCGTTCCGCCGCGGCTAGTTTATGCCAAAGCCTCACTGTACGAAGCGTGGGTGCGTAAAGTGCGCGATGTTTGTGATTGCGCCACATACCAAAAATATCGAGGGAAACAATACAATGATATAGCTGAGCTAGTTACACAATACACGGTGAATGTACAAGGCACTGGTATTGAACCGCTGGTGCATATCCCGATTCCTTCTCAATGCATCGCTTCGGCCTTAAATCTATAATGCAACTGCGTTTGTTGCAGAAATGCGTGTAGCGTGGATGGGAATAAATGGTACGTTATTTCTGGTTGCTGTACATCACGTCTGCTATCTTTTACGGCAGCGGGCGTTTTGGTCACTCCTGATGAACCAAATCAAATGATATCCAAATCTGTCTTATTATTAGTAATGAAATTATTATATTTCTAATTAATAGTATTGGTATTGAAATTTCATGTCGTCCTCAATGGCTACGACTTTTTTGGCATTATTCCCTGCATTTGTGCAAGTTCTGCTATCTTCCTTGGCGATGAGGGCGTCATCCAGTCGTGCGTTATTAACTAGTCGACTGAAGGAGGCTTTCCTTTTGTGCGATCGAGCTTGATCCTCAAAAGTGGAGTTGGTAATGCCCTACCAACGCAGACCTAAATAGACTTCACTCCCCAAAGCACTTTCTAAATTTTACCACATTTCCCATACTCATTTCTTCATTATTAGTGACAGGCTCAACTAGCCCACTGGTGTTGGAGACATAGCATCATGTATATAGAAAATCGGCTCTAAGAGATAAAGCTTGTGATGATTAGCTAAGAAATATGTGTGTTTTCCAGGTCGAAATGTGTCAAAAGTTCCGAAAGGTCTCCCGTGGGATTTAGGTAGACCTGGTTAATGCAACCTTGACATAAACTTCAGAACCGCTTAGACGCTTCAAACATAATAAACCATATTACTAGTGATTTATGTGGCTTAGTATCCACTGAAATGGGTATACCGAGGCCTCCTGACCGTAAGTTTATTATAAGTTCTCCCGAATTCTCATGCGTAAATGATATTTCCTAGTGGAGTTTTTGTGTTTTTGAGCAAACCTATGGCTTATTTGCCTAAATTCGCTATATACTCCTGCAAAGTGTGCTTTTCGGCCGTCTGCGAAGTCCCCATTGGTTGCAGGGTACTGTGGGCTATGTAGATCATTTCCATGTAGCCATGTCTAGTTAGAACGTACAACGCTTTGTTAATTTTTACATTTGATTTCCCTGTTTCTGCTATCTGCTTTCAAACCAAAAAGCCATTTTTAGCAAGAAAGAACAATGGCGTTATTCGTAGATCACAATTCAATTGCGAATAACTCGCAAACTACTACACGTATTGCATTGTTTTTACTGCTAACGTAATCAGCGGTTAAAACTTGTCATATGCTGCCTATTACTGTGCTACTTTATGCAATATTCTAGCCTTAGAAAAGGTTTTACACTTTCTGGGATATACACAAGTTGACCTTTGGCGCACGCAGACAATACCAGAGCAAGAAAATCTTGGCTATATTTTTTTCTTAATTTGTAATATTCTTTTGAGCACGCCACCTTAGTATGGCTCTTATCGTATACTTTTTAGTTTCAGCTGCATTTTTCGAAATTATTTTTCAACTTTTCTTATCCCTTATATTTCCGCCACTTTTAGTTCTTCCATGTGCGCAACAATAATTGTGGTGACTGAGCTGGTCAAAAGGTCCAATGAATTTCAAGTGAAGTTGTGTTGCATTGGATCCTGTTCCAAATAAAATCGGCACAACTACGGCTCTGCGCAACTTACACAACAAAAGAGCCATGAGCTCAATATCAACCAAAGGAACCAGCAAAATTGCAATGTGGGCTCTTGCGATCCCATCAGCTGTACACCAAACAATGCCAATGCGTTTATAATTGCCAACTAAGAACATATACTCGTGTAGTGCCTACTTCCATGCAAGAGCATAGGATTAATGTAAAGATTGATCTAAACCCTTAAGGGTGCAGCCTCTACCCAGTCCAGAAATATACCATTTTTATTTATTTATCATCTTTCCAATCTTTGAAAACGTACGGTATTGCATCGAGCAAAGAAATCTTGGCGCTAACATCTACCGCCGTGGATGAACCAGATAGCATGTTGTTTGCAATGTGCTACAGAATCCTTTCCACCATTTCTTTCTGCAACGGATATTTAACTTCAGTATCATACCTTGGTCGAGGGGTTGAAAAATGATAGTCATGTTGTCGGCAAAAATTCCATCCGTATATTTTTCAGTACATTTACCTGTGGATGCTTTGTGAAATTATCCAAAGCAACTTAAGGTTTCGGCTTATCTTCAAGTCCCGTTCAAAGACGAGTTGGGTGAAAAGTTCTTTGGTCATCCACAATTACTGTTAGCTGTATAATACACTGTAAGTGTGTCCAAGTTCACGCCATTACAAATCTTGGTTTCTTAAGTTTTTCAATCAAAACTATTTGTAAATCCGTCCCATATATATCCGTGCAGCACAGGAGAGTGATCTCATTCATGACCTTCTCCGATCCGCTGACCTTTTCGACAGGAAAACTCTAAGAGCCCACTGGAATTGCTTGGCAAAAAGACCCATTTTTCGCATAGAACAAGATGTCATGAGCAACCACATTTCCAAGTTCAGGTAATCGCTCCTTTACCCACCATTCATTGGCGGTTCTCCTCGTGGAACTCATTTCCACGTGTGCACGTTTATACACAACTTGGTTGCTACTCTTCCATCTTTGCAAACTCTCTTCTCTAACAGCAGTGTTTGTATTCCTTTCTCCGAATTCTTCTGCCTTCTTCTTCTTCTTCAGCAGCTGGCCTGTAAATGTTTAGCTGGTCTCAAGAACTGATATCATCCAGTCCTTCAATTCAGTTTCACGTTCGTCATCCGTTTCACCTCGCTCAGTTTTCTGAGGGCTTGCAGTGCCATGCAGCAGATTCAGCCGGATTTCCTTCCCGCAGGCAATCCACCTGGCCGGGGTACGACGAGAAATATATAGATTAAGCGCGGTAGTTGCTGCATAAATTGCAAGTTAGTCCAAAGGGTCCAACTTCTCTGTCAAGGACAACTCCTTCTTTATACTGGCCATCCTTGTGTGTAACCAATAGGGTACTGACAAATGTAGAGCAAAAGAATGCTCGACTTGTTCCGTTCTCATGTTTAATAGGGCAAATGGCTTGTGCATATTCATTGTGCATTTAGCTTGTTCATTGTTTAAATGACGAATGTAACATCTTCTAATCTGTCGGTAACGTCACCAACAGATTTGTTGTTTTTGACTTTGCCGGGCTGGCTAGCTGTTGGGTAATCGTAGCAAAAGTTAGTGGGAGAGATGGTGTAAACTTGAAAAATCGACAACAGCACAGTCTAGGCAGCTGGGCAATTAAGGGGGTGGACAACTCCCGCACTAGGCAAACAGTTAAAGAAACTTTAGTATAAAAAAGAAAAGAAATGGTAGTAAAAGAGCTAGGCAGTTAAGTGGAAGCGGTTAAAAACCGAGTGGGCAATAAAGCGGGTTCGACCGTAGTTAGAATCTAAATTCAATGGCAGCAGCAGGACTTGCCCACCACACAACCGCGCACGTATTCTCAAAAAATAAACAAATAAATAATATATTCTCGAATTTGTCCAGACACACCAAACCAGGCATGATCAACGTTTACATGCAATTATGTTTCGCAACAAACACGTTGCTATGTATGTAATCGGCAATAAGCCGAATGTTGTACAAGTTTTGGAAATTGTAAAATTAAACGTGAGGAATAAAGTCAACAATGCATGTCGACATGTTGGGTTCTAGCGTGCGTAGTGTAACCAGTCTGAGCATTACATGCGTAGTGAAAAGGATACATGTAGGCAGGGAATATCTTACTCCTGAACGTGTCAGGAAAATATTAAATTATGGTTCTAATTGACTTATCAGTATGTAGTTGTGGGCAGTGACTTTATTCAGTGGCGAGTCCCATCCGCCACGTCGCAGTGCTGTTAAGCGGACATTTGTGACTTTATAGGGAGAACGCTTGCCAGGCGAAAACCCACCACGTCCTGGAACACTGTCAGGAATCCGTTTGTATACTAATGTAAAACTGGCAGAGCAGCTCGCCGACTGCTTTCACCTTGGTTATCCGCAGTCACTTGGCTTCCCATTTCCTCTGTTAGCTGATCAGGTATCTTTGGTCGGGGCGGCCATAATGGCTGAGGCCCATGGAGGGTGTGACCTTGGTCATCTTTGTGTGTCCAGTTGAGCAAAACGTCAGGTTCTTGCGTCTGGATTTTTCAGGTTTATGTATACCCTTCAGGAGTGTGAACGCCTCGTGTCCAGCTATCATTACTGGACAACGGTCGTGGTAGTTAGTGCATTTGTATCCATTTGTTTTATAGCCATGTTCTTTGTAGGTCCTTGTGGGTTATGTCCTGTCTCGGGCAAAACTCTTTCTCGGTCCAATCCCAGATCCCCAAGTAGTTCCGGACCACGGAGAAAAGGGAAGGTGAGAGACAAGCACGGCCGCAAAGAACAGGCTTGGGAACAAACTTTGTCTAAGTCCTATGGTATAACATTTAGTGGAGACAAATGACGTACGATGTGCAACAAAGATTATGCCGTAAGTGTCTTTTGAATGTTCTACGAAAGCAATGGTCCATAGGTTGGTTGCTACCATCTACATGGGATACAGAGCGTTACGCCATTGAGCAAGGAGCGCAGTATCCGTTTGCTATGATGTAACTATTGCGTAGGAAGACAGAAAGATGAATTTAAAGACCAGCAGTTGGCCAACCTACTTCGATAGGGAGCGCAGAAAATGCTGACCCAGGAAAAGCCAGTGTCTGTTGGACTCATACACGGGTAAGTGTCGCAATCCTAACAGCGAGTAAGTGAGCAATGAACACCTTTAAATGAGAAGCTAACGGGCGTCTGTGTACAGACCAGATGGGAAGAGTGATGAACTAAAAGGATAAAAAGGGTTAATTGACGGAAGCAAAGCGAATAGCCAGAATGCAAGCGTACATTAAGGTTGCTGAGGGTATAAGCACCTGAGGCATAACCGCAGCAGCCAGGGTGCTAAGATAACAGTACCAAGCTGGATAGAGCCAGGGAATGCTAGCCAGAGACTTGGAGAATTGCAGGTTAAATTGCCCTTCTAATCCTTACACCCACGCATGTCTAACCTTTGGAAAAATGTACGAGGTTTGCAACTGCAAAGTGTTGCACGCTAACACCCAAACGTTCTGTCCTATGCAACCTCCGCCGTTTTGCGGTGAACCTCAGCAACGTGGAGGCCAATAATGTGAAGAAGCTAAAGCAAATGTTCAGCTGATATCGGTTTTGGTGTAAAGGAAAATTGTAATGTTTTGATTTGTCTGTGGTGCATTTTAACCGGTCAGTTGGTAGTGGCTGTTAAATTACCGTGTTGCTATGTCGGTAACGCCAAGCGTTGAATGCAATAATGGGGTGTAGAGCAGAACTCAGATAATGGTAGCGACAATTACCAGTAAGATTAACCACTACTGTCAAGTATATTAAGGTGAACGTGGCCGGACCCAACGTGTAATGTAGTAGATACAAAGTACTGGTAGTCAAGTAAGGAAGCATAGAGCGAAGACCCGCACAACTTACAGCGGAATCGAAAGTGAACGTCAAGTACCGACAATGAAACAAATGAAGGGTCAGAAGCTACGAAAAAGAATAAAATCCACTGTCACAACATAATGCACTCGTAAATGGTTTACGTTCACTACTGAAGCCTCCCACTTGAACGCGGATAGAGTAGCCTTCGATAAAGGTCAGGTGCGGAGGCGATGTGAAAAGCGGGGAGCCGAGTACAAATAGTAGGCGCATACATGTAGAAAGGGAGTTCGTGGAGTTCGCTAGGTCCTATATTATTTACTAGTACTTTTGTGTGCACCCGATTGCATCATCAGCTGGCCGTCCGAGTGGGTTGGTCTTA
The DNA here is from genome assembly GCA_944474145.2 of Dicrocoelium dendriticum. Taxonomy (NCBI): domain Eukaryota; kingdom Metazoa; phylum Platyhelminthes; class Trematoda; order Plagiorchiida; family Dicrocoeliidae; genus Dicrocoelium; species Dicrocoelium dendriticum. The sequence continues at coordinate 104,808,115 of OX104063.1, read as the reverse complement.
CTACAAAAGTCTGTTTTATCCAGGAAATTGGCCGATAAGGCACTTCCACCGCTACAGATCTAACGGTGCGCTTGGGAGGTGTCACATCCCTATCGCATGCAGTCCACGGTCAGGGTGGTCCACATCCTGCTAAAAATTCCAGACCTCGAGTAATAAGAATAGTATCCATGCGCTTGCGGGCCAGGCTAGCCGTTTTACGCAGCTGCACAGTTGGCACGGCAGTCGCCTTGAAAGAAGAGGGTGTGGTTTGGCTTCGAGCACTTGGGTCATGTTACACATTGTTTCAGGGGACTAGGGTTCTGAAGAATAAGACGGGTTGGGTGGAACGTTGTTGGGTCAGGCAGCGCGACGTCGCATGGAACAATGGAACAATGGATTTATGCGGGTATAAAAGCTAAAGCTTGACAAATCCTGTAGGGTGATCAGTGCGAAAATCATAGAGAAGTGAAAAATTCAATGGAAACCAAATCAGTAAAATCGTTTAACAACGAGTCACCACAAGCCTGTGGACTCACCGTGTTTGAAGTGTTAAAATAATAATCCACTATATAAATCGGGAGGGGATCATGAGGTATGGAGTATTTGGTTAAAAGAGTCACCGCCCCTTGAAATTCGCATGGAACAATGTGTTTGAGTTTGAAGCGTCAAAATATAAATATAAATCCACTGTTGAAATTTGCGTGGGGGAAAATTATTTTTAAAGTATGGATTTTGGATCTCTCAAAATTAGACTGTACTATGGGAGGTAGTGCAATGAAGTGAGTGCACTATCAACTCGATTTTTGAACTCGATCAGGTTGGGTGCACTGACTTCAGATTCTGGGAGAGCATTCCAGGCTCGGCAAACATGCACGGAAAAGAAATTCCGTCGACATGCCAAACGGCTGTACTGCGCTGCCAGCTTCACCTGGTGGCCTCTCAGATTGTTGTTGTTACTGAGCTCCAGCAGATGGCGGCAAGTATGATTGGGGTCTGACAGAATTTGATAAGCCAAAATCAAATCTCCCCGTAGTCGTTGATATTGACCACTAAATACCCCGAGCAATCTCAGTCCGTCTTCGTAGCGTAACTAACCTAAACATTTCACGTTCTTCGTTGCGCGTCCTTGAAGTTTCTCTAAATCAGAGAGGTCTTTCCTCAGCCACGGCTGCCAGATTTGTACTGCATACTTTACGTGTGGTCGTATGTATGCACCTAGAGGTTGGTAAAAATCGGATGGATCGAAACGTCCAAATGTGCGCCGAAGGCCCAAATTTTGCATGCTCGCGTTCGAAGCTTTCTTTGCTTGGGCTGAACAACCAAGCTCGGACTGAATCAACACTCCTAAATCCTTTTCCTCCGCAGTTGTGTGAAGCACATGGTCACCCAGTTTATAGAAAAATTCTGATTGGTGACGTAAGTGTAACACTCTGCATTTGCTGTGTTGAGTGGGAGTTGGTTCTGAACTGACCACGCATACACCTTATCCAGATCCTCTTGAAGTATTGCGGAGTCGTCTGGTGTATTGATCGCTCTCAAGACCTTGATGTCGTCGGCATAGAGTAGGCAGTTGGCAAGAATGAGGGCCTATGTCATCAATATACATCAAAAACAATCGCGGCCCCAGTACCGATCTTTGTGGTACACCACATTCGACTTGGATTGGGTGGGACAGGGACCCACGCACTTTTACCTCTAAGCTCCGGTGGAGAATAAAGCTTATGATGCTTCCTAGGAGCGGATCACCAATGCCGAAGCTCTGCAGTTTGCAGATCAGGATTCCGTGGTCTGGTCGATCGAAGGCCTTTGAGAAGTCTAGGTAGACCACGTCCACTCCTGCACCGCTAACAATTCATTTGGTCCAACTCGATCTTGCTAGCAGCAGATTTGTGGTGCACGATCGATTCCGTCGAAAACCATGCTGTTCATGTGCAAGGAAGGCAGCATCTCCTAAATAGGCTGTTACTACGTCAGCAACAATAGCTTCCAAAACCTTTGACAGGACCGGGAGAAGGTTTACAGGACGGTAGTTGGCTGGATCAGAACGGCTACCGCCCTTGTGATTTGGGGTTATGATCCCACATTTCCACATCTAAGGTACATACATCTGATAGAAGCAGCGTTGGAAGAATCGTGTCAGAGGCTCCGCTAAACTTTCTCCCGTTATCGCAAGGGACTTAGGGTGAAGGTTGTGGATTCCAGGAGAGCTGTGCTTACGCATACCAACAACTTCTTTAATACCATCCCCGCCGTGAAAGCTATGTGCGTAAGTTTTGGTTGTAAAACGGCTGCTGACAAAGGAACAGATGTCCAAGGAATGCATTGAAAGTTCGGAGCATATTGCAGCCGCAAGGCGTTCGCCGCATCCTCCGTAGTCAGCGTCGTGCCATCTGGCGTTTGAAGAGGAGGGATTCCCCTTTTCACCTTCCGTAGGTTGTTTACATATTGGTAGAGCAGCTTATGATTCGAAACCATGCGCTCCGTCAGATGCTGCTGGTATGTCAGTTCATCCTCACGAACGAGTTGAGTGCAATGATTACGTTGAATTGCATAGGCCGTCCAGCTTACCGTGCTCGGGTGTTCCTTATAGATACGCCAGGCCGAGTTCCTCACTGCCATACATTTCCGTGTCCTACTTCGCACAAATGAAACAGTCTTCTTCGAGTGGGCAAACTTAGTTTCGGATGCCTCTTCGACGAGAGTGCTAAACTGGTTGACGAAACGTGGCCATGCGATTGTCGGTACTTCGTCTGTCAGAAAGTTCCATTTGGCTGTCTCTGCAAGTCGAGCCAGCTCATCGTACCGTATGATAGCTCGGCTTTCCCGTCTAGTATCCGCAGGGTATGCTGCATAGCATATATAATCGAAGAGTAAAACTGCATGATCGCTGCAACCAAAGTAGTGTCCATGAGTACTTTCTCGACCATGAGTTCTTCGTTGGTAAATATCCGGTCCAGGATGGACGGCCTTTCTGCTGCTCTGAATCTGGTGGGATTGTCGATATGTCCATAAAGCGGCAAAATGGAGACAAGGTCTTGCAGATCCGCTTTGAACTGTTCCGTAGGTGTTGCTTGGGCATCCAGAGCGTGGATATTGAAGTCACCAGCGACAAGAATATAACTGTATCTCCTGCTGATCACAAGCCTCAGCGCAGACGCGAGATTAAAGTCCATCTCGGGTGTAGAGGATGGAGGTCGATAAACGACCGCCACCAGACGGACGTCGTTGCCTGTTAAACGCAGCTGACACCAAAGAGTATCCTGCACGTTACTGTACACGTCTTCTATGGGCTCACATTGGAGGTCACTGCGGTAGTACAGAGCCACCCCGCCTCCTTTACTGGATCGATCGCGCCGAACGACGGACACGCCTGGTAGCTCGGACCCCGTGTCTGTGATATCCGAGCGCAACCACGTCTCCGTTATAGCGACGAGGTCACACGATTTGGACCTTTGACGTAGTCGCAGTTCGGGTAGTTTTTTAAGTAGACTTTGAGCGTTAGTGTACATACAGGACAGCTGCTTGAGCACCAAAAGAGCTTGTGGAGGATTACACGAAGTTGGATTTAGGCCCGCCGATGAAAGGCCGGCACCTGAACGCTTTTGCGCAGTTTATCGATGAACATTTTGCACGGGCCTGCAGCCCGTCTAACGTCGTTCCTGCACACGCAGAGCGCGCTTCAATAGCGTCGGGTTCGGTGGTTGATAATCTTGATGCAGTGCCTTCGGCTTCGTTTATTTTATCACATTGAACCACAGATGGTGTCACATCCTCCGGTGGCTTCGATTCACTAAATGGTACCTTAAATCATAGTTCTGATGGCAATGCATTGTGCATTTTATGCCAGTTACGCATTAAGTTCGCCGCCATCTGCTGGGACTGAACCACAAGTTTTAGTATCCTTGGACCATTACCTTTGTAATGAGGTGAAACGGGCAGTCTAGAAATCGACTAAAGGATGACGTCGCCTGCAGATAGAGCTTCACGTATGTACCGCCATTCTTCCAGATCGTGAGCATGAGCCTCCTCGTCACTAACTGTTGGCTGCTCGGGCACACCATGAACTAGAATGGTTTTTCGCCAGGTGGCCGTGTTGCGATCGTCTAAATTGTCTTTTTCCTCGCTGACGTTCGTTCCATGGAACATCCGGAAAGATACGGATCTTAATGTCTTCACCTCGGAGGTGATAGACCGATAAAAGCACAGCCTCTACATCGTCAGTAGATACTAGTATTATCCGCAGAATTCTGGGCTCACCATAGTAAACGGAGTTTGGATGTCTCGTCACACGCGTGATGTTAGTCGGCTTGACCCTAGCACCTATGCGATCGCAAATGAGATTATACTGGTTCAGATCGTCCTGTTGCTTACCTCCCAGAGAATTTGCTTTGGATTCAGGAACGTTGGTGCATATGAGTGTTAGAGCACCGTAGTTCCTCCTGGTGTTCGGTAATGTGGGAGACGTGGTGATGGATGGACTAAAAAATGTCTCTGAATTTCGCGCTTGGTCTTTTACACATGTCGCAGATATTGTGCTTAAAGGCTTGTTTACAGTGTCTCTAGCAAAAGTCGCTGCGTAAGTTGATTGGCCTTTAGAGATGCTCAGACTTTGTTGGGCAGTCGGAAGTCTGGTTCTTACCGAGGCTTTGGATAAGGGCGGAATGGCTGAGGAAATGAGGATGTGTTGTTCGTACGTGATGCCTGAGTGGTTCGGGGTTCCCAAGATATTCGCCGCTGTGATTTCGCGAGAACGTCTGGCTCTTTTCTTCGGTTTAGTGGCGGTGAGTACGGGAGATGATGGAGATATAAACCTTGCTATATAGCCTCTAATGAAATAATTCTTTCATTTAGGCGTAATACTACTTCTGCAATCCGACGGTCGTAATCTTTCGAAAAAGCAATTACGCATTTTACTATGAGAACCGTTGTGCAATTAGGACAGAACGAAACAGACTCGGACAGATCGTTGTGCTTGTTAGCCTCAGTAATCGGACTATGATTAACGGTACACAATGCACAATGCTGGCCCGATTCCACTGTCTGGGCAAGTGACTCAGCTCCACTTGTACCTTCTCCCTTTGTTACATTGGTCATGGTCGGCTGCAGCTAAGTGGCACGGCCCGGTTCACGGGCTAGTTTGGTGTTGTGCGTGGTAGGTGTGCTTCGCCGTCTTGTCCGCTTGTGGTCGGATGACACGTTGATCGACCTACGTGTGTCGGGCCTGTGCGTCATGCGGTCACGTTTGAATAGGCCGTGTAGGACGAGCTTGGGTTGTCTGAGTGATTGAATTGATCTGGCCGAGATGCAATGGTGATCGTGAAGTTTGCTGGGTGCTTGAGTGCGCGAGTTAAAAATGAATTTCTTCTGTAGCTGTTATGCACAGTGGTGCTGTGAAGCGACTGAAGGCATGTTAGCAAGCGAAAAGATTTCTCTATCGAATGATGTAAAAATCCGAAGGGTTGTAAAAAGTCCACGAAAAGCTGCAGACTGGAGAGGTTTTGCGTGTCAATTCCCCGGCAAACTCCGCGAAAAACACAGAAACAAGTTAGAGGTTGAAGCGATGGGAATAATCCCGGAGGATTGGATCCAGCGCGTAGAGAAGATGATTCCGAGTAGAATGAATGCACGCTAAGTGCTATGCAGTGAAATGGTGATGAATGATCCAAAAAGGCGAGAGCCGCGAGGATGCGTGTGATCCACACACACACGTGATCGCCTAACCCGAACCTGAATCCGCCGCATGGAAAACAACGCAAGCACACAAAAAGGATTATACCTGTGCGATTTTTTAAAACTTTGGGTGCATTTCGTTTGTATAACTTTTTTGAATAAAGCACACAGTTATACTAAAAGATACGCCTGGTAAGAAAAATAAACCCAGTAACAATGAAATATGGACGGCACCACTGTCATGTCTGCCATACACAATATACACGTTAGCTAGAGGTAGGTAACACCTTAGCTATTATGCCGCAATACATAAAAGAAAAAGGGAATAAAATGCAATAGGTGCAAGCCATATAAGCTACCGGTAACGGCAAAGCGGCGTTCCGGTGAGCTACCTGGCGGTTACTATGCAGCAGAAAAATAATTACTATGGCGGATGTGACTCGCCACTCAATAACGTCACCGCCCCTAACACATTGGCAAGTCGATTGACACCACATTTACAAGTTCTGTGCATATATCGGCTCTCGCACGAACACGCCCACATGTCTGACTAGTGACACACCACTATTCTTAAGTATTTTCCACCCGTTTCCTCATACTTCACTCACTGACCCACATTGCTTACGGGACCTCATCGGACTAGTTCCTCATCAACATACCATATAAGTGATCTGATCACTATTTTTACCTCTCGCATTATGTGTACATAGACTACATACAACCTTTGGGCTCTATGAGCCCACACTGCTGTCTCCAACTTTACTACTCCCACTGTTGGTGCTGCTTATTCCGCTATCATGTACAATAATGCAATATGCTGAGCATGCCCAAAAGGCGTGTCTCGCTTTGTCGAGAATAAAATATTTATTTATTTATTTATGGAAACTTATGAAATGCTAAATAATGAGATCACGTTTGGAGGGGAGGCTAAGAGGGATGGGGTGGGACTAAAAAACTCACAGCACGAACGCCACTGAGGTCGGCTCTTAGCCGCATCAGCAAGTGTATCCAGCCAACAGTGTTCATGGTCTTCCGGACCCCAACCAAGGAACCGAGACACTCCAATGAGGCCAGCTTAAAAGTGCGGGCCTTCATTCCTATCGACCAAGTAATCGCTTGGCCACCCCTTCTCTTCTTCCATCCACACCACCGGCGGCCAAACAACGCACGACGCGGGAGTCGGTGGGCTGGCATGCGTAACACGTGGCCCAGCCATGGAACCTGGTGCGTGAAATGACGGTGCTGTACGGTTCATTTCCTTTTCCTGTGCAGTAAACAAGGTGTCGAACGCGCTCGTTGCTAGCTTGGTGTTCCCACCAGATGTGAGCTAAGTTGCGAAGGCACCGTTAGTCGAATGTAACCAAAGTCTTTATGTCCGCTGATCTAAGGAGCCAGGTTTTACAACCGCACAGTAGGGTCGAACGTACAGCTGCATTGTACACTCTACCCTTCAGGGCAAGCGTGATGTCGCGCTGGCGCCATAAGTGGCGGTGATTACCAAAAGCGCCTTGAGCTTTTGTTATACGGTACGTGATCTCATCTTCAATTCCACGGGCGCTGATACAACTTCCCAAGTAGTTGAACTTTTGAACGACTTCCAGCTGGTCCCTACCAAGGATAAGCGAAGGAGGCGGTCCAGGCCAATCTTGGAGAAACGCTTTACACTTGATGGTGCAAAGCAAAGCCCGAAGCGGCTGATCTGTCCTGCTAACCCGTCCAGTGCCGCTTGGGACGTTTCGGAGCTATCACAGAGTAGGGCAATATCGTCAGCATACTGCAAGTCAGGAAGTCGTTTTCTTGGGAGCAGATCCATACACACCATGTCGTGTCCTGTGAACGCGCTTTCCATTACTTTGTCAATAGCGAAGTTGAAGAGGAAATGTGCCAGCGGGCATCCATGCCTCACACCTCTGGAGATATTAAAGGCGGACGACAACTTTCCGTGAGCCCTCACTCTGCCGGAGCTACTGGTGTATAATGCTCGGACAATATTTACATATTTCTCAGGTACGCATTGCTTGAGTAGACAGTCCTAAAGTGCGCGTTTATCCACCGAATAGAATGCACAGTTGATATCGAGGAACTCGACTACGGTGGGCCGCCAATATATGTGACGTTGCTCCAACAACTGACGCAAAGTAAAGATGTGGTCAATGCAGCCACAACCTCGACGGAATCCGGCTTGCTCTTCACGAATATGGCTTCACGGGTGCCAGTCAGTCTGTGAAGGATGACAAAGGCAAGCAACTTGGAGGCGATGGAGATCAGACTGATTCCTCTGTGTTTGAGGCATTTTGATCTTGAGCTTCCCTTGAAAATTGGGACTATGACGGAGCGGCCTTAGTTGGTTGGGACAGTTGCTAGCTCCCACAGTTTAACTATCAACTGGTATAACACGCTCAGTTGTCTATGGTCTATGCAGGGCTGGCGGGGTGTCAAGTGTAACGCGAGTGTCTGGATTGGTGGGTGTGGATGATGCGATTGCAGGTGGCTGAACCTGTGCGGTTGTACGGACGACGTTTGGAGGCGCGTCCTCACAGATTGCTACTTTGAGGCGATCGATGGAGGCTGTTGTTCGGTGACCATCCTAGCCCGTAATAAAATGTTTGGAGTTTTCCCTAAAGGGCTGAATCGGCAGGTGCAAGGTGGCTGAATGAAACGTCACACTGCGTCTGTGTGAAGAAATACGTATAGTCCATTGTGCATTTGCACACCACTGTTCTGCTCACGAGGAGGGTTTAGCCGCAGTAAACGCAAGCTTTGAGAGCGGGAAGTTGCAGAGTTTGACGATGGTATTTACGAGGGGATGGTAGTGCAAGTTTTTCTCCTGGCAACTTAAATAAATGAAATAAATAAATACCTGGGTTATACTCGAATGTATCGAGGCGCGCCAAACCCGGCATGATAAAAATTTACAGGCATTTATGTTTCACAACTGACAAGTTGCCATGTATATAATCGGCATTGGCCAAAAAATGTACAGGATGCGGAGTTTGAGAAAGTAAACCTAGGAAATAAAGTTGTCAATAGATGAAGATATTCTAGGTTTAAATGAGCTTATTGCAAACAGTCAAGGCACTCTATGTGTAGAGAAAACGTTATATGAAGGCAGAGTGCCTTATTCTTGTACGAGTCAAGAAAAGATTGAAATATGACTCCAGTCGACTTTCCAGTATGCATTTCTTGGCATTGACTCTATTCAGTGGCGAGTCACATCCGCCACATGGCAGTGTCGTTCAACGGACATTTGGGGACCTTCTATGGGGAGAATGCCCGTAAGGCTAAAACACACCACGTCCTGGAACACTGCGTAAATCCTGTTGAACTTTAGTGTACAAATGGTAAAGTAGCTTGTTGACTGATTTCGCAATCGGTTATTTGCAGTCAAAGGACTTCTAATGTCTTCCGTCGGCTGATCAGGTAACTTTGTCAGGGGCGCCCCGAACGCTGAGGCAGGTCGAGGATAAAAGTCAACAAGACTCGTCTTGTTACGTGTCAAGTTCAGCACAAATTTCAGTTTTAGTTTTCTGGATTTTTCTGGTTATGTATACCTTCCGGAAGTATGAAGACATCGCGCCCAGCTATCCACACAGGACAGTGGTCGTGGCGGTGGATGCAGTTGTATCCCTTCGAGTTATAGCAATGTTCCATGTTGTGCCATAGACCAGCGCTGCTGGTGCGCATTGCAGGTCAGCTACGGTGCCACCGTCTTTTTCTTGTGAAGCACGCCGAATTAGTATGTCCCTTAACATATTATTCATTTGCATTTGCATTTCCCGAAATTATTTTTCAACTTTTCTTATCCCTTATAATTCCGCCACTTTTAGTTCTTCCATGTGCGCAACAATAATTGTGGTGACTGAGCTGGTCAAAAGGTCCAATGAATTTCAAGTGAAGTTGTGTTGCATTGGATCCTGTTCCAAATGAAATCGGCACAACTACGGCTCTGCTCAACTTACACAACAAAAGAGCCATGAGCTCAATATCAAACAAAGGAACCAGCAAAATTGCAATGTGGGCTCTTGCGACCCCACCAGCAGTACACCAAACAATGCCAATGCATTTCTAATTGCCAACTAGGAACATATACTCGTGTATTGCCTACTTCCATGCAACAGCATAGGATTAATGTAAAGATTGATCTAAACCCTTAAGGGTGCAGCCACCAGCCAGTCTAGAAATATACTTATTTATTTATTATTAACGTAATATTTTCGCCCTAATCAGGGTCAGGAGTGGCACAAAGAGACGCGTTAAGCATTCGATGAAAGGGTTTGACTGGGTCATTTGATGCAAGGTTGGGTGCTGTGGTAATGACCTACCGACTGCCAAGAAATTTTTAGAAGCCTCGATTTGTAAATAAATAAGTACGTAAGTTATTCTCGGCTATGCGAGGCACGCCCATGGAGGCGTGATCAGATATGTACAATTGTACAGATATTTTATAGCAACTGTAACAGTGACAGTAGAAAATTTTTCATATGTCCATGATTGGAACTGCACAATGGTGAAAATGCAAAATGTGAAGATCCAAAACGCGTTTCTTGGTCGAGTGCGTCAGTATATAGACATCCGTAATGAGATGAACGACAATCCAAGAAAGCACGGACAATTGTTAAGGCCTGTGTCTGGTACAGGTATAGCTTGTCGTCCGATGAAGCGGTCGACACATATCAGTATTGTACGAACGCGCTGGATGGAGGCAAGGGTCCTACAAGGCCCATTTTCGTGCAATAACTGCTAATCGGGGGCAGGGATTTAGCCGGGAAGACTGCAGATGTGCCTGCGCACCTTAAAGCGCTTGCAGTAAAATACTAGAGATTTCAGCGGAGCCAAGGTCTAGATACGTGTTCGCGCACACCCTTACCGCAGAGCAAGTGAGCTGTCTTCTACATGCGAAGGTCACCAGCACGAGCGTTTGTTTCGCCAAATTTGGGAATCCGGTGCAAACTGATTGGCCTGCGAATACAAGCCCGAGTCAACGTAGTCGATCATTTATGCCAAATGTTGAAAATCCGCGGGATGAAATTAACTCACATTGGCTGCGAGCCAAACGGTTCCAAAATTAGTATGTTTCATTCACCAATAACTAGAACTGACGTATCGTGTAGAATAGACTCCATGTTTACCGCGCCCTTGCCTTCTGTATCCCGTCGATTGGTTGGTCGCGAGACTGAGCCGTCAGGCGGTCTTAGCCTCGCAGGCCCAGGACAGCAGCGGTGCAACCGTAGAAAGGAAGATTTACAAAATAAAAGGATGCTCCAGCTGTTACGTACAGCTTTTTTGCGCTACTCCATAGTAAACGTTCGGTGACCAGTTTTAAATATGCTCAAAGACCAGGATGAGACAGTGATTGATGGGTGATAGTCTATGCGTCGGAAAGAGGTCGGCACGGCTGATCTGGGACAACCTGTGGATGTAGCACATAGAGTAGTTTCGTCCGCGATTTTGATGGAAATGAGTTGTAAAAGCAGTGGTGGACTGCAGGGGGCGGTTTACCTCTTCAACTTGGGTCTGAGCTAATGCCATAGTGACAAGGTCGAGTTTAGGCAAACGTGAAGGGTGAGGTTAATGCGACAGAGCATCCACTACGAACAGAGAGACAACGGAGACTTGATGTGCATTAGCAGTGCACATCGGGATAAATTCTACACGTCGTCATTCCTGTGGTGAATATTTGTCAGGAGAGGAGTTTGTGGCAAAAATTAGAGGTCGGTGATCATGGTAGACCGTGAAATCGCCTTCTAATATGTGTCGGCAGTGACAAATTGCTAAGTATATAGAAAGCAGTTCTCTACCAAACGTTCTATAGCGGGAGTCCGCCGGCTGCAAACGCTAGCAGGAGTAACCGACTGGTTGCCACCGCCCATCAACCTGTTGTTGGGGTGCAGCTCCTACCGCAAGAGCTAAGGAGTCAGTTGTCAGCGGATGGGGAGCAGACGGCTCAAGGTGAGCGACAAAAGCTATTTTAGTGATAGCGCACCGGAGCAAGGTGAAAGATGTGGGTGCTGTACCGGGAAGAGCAGACGTTATTGCGTCTCCTCTAAGTAGTTCAGTCAGACGCTGTAGGAGTTCAACGCTGCGGGGGATGAAACACCTTTAGTAATTGACTAACTCACAAAATCAATGTATGTGTTTAGCTGAAGTCGGGGATGGTTTGATGTTGATGGATTGGACCATGTCCGCAAACGTCTTGACAACTGATGATGATGCGGAGTGGTCTATGAATGCTACTACTGATTTACCAAGTTAACACCTAGTCAGATTGACGGCAACGCCGTGCTGCATCAACCGCTGTTAGGGAGATTGTTGCCTAGCTAGGTGCTCTTCGTCGGACGAACTGGCCAATGGAAGGTCTTGAGGTGGATAGCCCAAGCTTAAGCTAACGGTGACTCCATAGATAAAGCCCTGGTATATTCCTGTGGCATTGCATAATCCGTTCTCAAATGTTCGAACTAGCCGAAGATGCTAATAATGGCTGTTATATGTGTGTCATTTTCCTCAACAGGTGTTTGGTGCTTGGCTCGAACAAGCTTCATCTTGCTGCAAGCCGTCTTATCTGTGAAGCTTGCAGTGTGTTCCCTCGTATATAGGAAGTGGTACCAGTGAAAATGTAAGTTTCTTCTGGGCCCGGTATTCACCGCTGCGTCGCCATTAACCAGATTTCTTCGATACTATAGGGGGCACAGAGGGCCCAGGACCTTTCGAAGGGAAGATTATTCCAACTGTAAGCATACGCTTATACTCCGCCCTAGCTATGCTCATCCTATCCGGCGAGGGTTGGCTCGGGCGTGAAGAGATTGGGTATGCCGTTGGTTTGTATATGGTGTGTGACCTGAGGTGCAATACGGAGTGCTGCGTTCGAAGGCTGAACGAGTCTAGGGTGCTGAGAGCTTTGGTTGATCTAGTCGGAGGAAGTTTGTGGGCAAACGTAGAGTGGGGTGACAACTGAAGTGACGGAGTTGGTGTCAACGACGCTGAGCCTCCTTGCGGTGTCCGCTATCCACGTTATTTCGCACCGACTAGTTGGTCGAAATGGCTGAGGAGGCCTATGCCGATGAAGGCAAATGGGGCGGTGGCAATCATCAACACGCGTCCTAATGCTCTACGGGGACCCAAGTTAAGGGTTAAAGAGCGGTGGCCGTAAGTAGGGCTTAGTGTGCCGTTAGCGGCACGAAATCTGGGATTGGCGGGCTGCATCGCCTCCCCGGGTGAGGGATGAACCAAGCTAACTTCAGCCCGGATATCTATCAGCAGCGTAGTTTCAGCTGTGTAGTCCTTAAAAGGAAGTAGGCGACTGGTGTTGGTGAGCCATTGACGTTAGTCGCAATTAAGTCGGTGCCCGTGAGTTTCCATTTTGTATCGTATTAATGTTATAGGGCGTGGTAAAGCGCTCGGCATGCGCCCCAAAGCGGCCGGGGTCCCAGCAGTTCTGGTTACCGCCTGCAGAGTTGTTTCGGCTATGCGGTTTGCCACTTGATCGGCGTTCGTTATTGCTAGACACGTTAAAGCGGCCAGTTCCCAAAAACTGCCACGAATTTCTGCGGAGTAGGGACATTGTTAGTGGGTGTGAACCGCAAGGGACAGGAAGGTTATTATACGTACAAATCACCCGTATCACTAGTGAATTAACGCAATTGTTCTGAGGGGATATCGATCAACTACTGCATCAGCTATTTGCGAAACGTCACATTGAGATTGAAGTTGCGTCGCAGTAAGTATACATTAGGCCGGCCCCGTTAAACGCCGTAACTAGAGCTTTGGCAGCTGTGTTCCGCCAATAGACGATGTATGGAACATTTGACGTAACACACTCTGAAGCGTTGAGGGCTTTTAGCATCAAATTGCAGACTTTAGAAAAGCGGTAAAATACGGGTCCGCTCAGATGATGTGCTCTTGTTAAAAACGGCCTACCTTAGTGTTCCATTTTCGCGCAGATACCGGCTGCATTAACAGATTCCTGAGTTGCAGAGTAACGCCGCTGGGCAGGCAAGCTAGTAGCGGGCCACACTGTGTGTCGGTGATCATATGGCAAAGAAACTCAGACGCTAACAATACCAAGCACAACTGTAGACCGCTGTTAATAAAGGGCGCGACAGGAAAGGTGTCAGTTATGAAAAGGAAACAATAGGCTTAACCTCCAAACCTGGTATGATAGTAGGATGCTAAACGATGAAAAATAGGGAACGATACAAAACGACAAGGTATAGTCTCACCGGTGTGCGGGAACCTAGATGATTGCGATGGATTTCGTAACCGGGGTTAACAATTGTAGAGCCGAACTTAGATAATGTTGGTGACGATTCCCAGTAAGACCAACCCCGGTTACCAACTATACAGTAGTTAACATTGTCGGACCCAGGGTGTACTGTAGGAGCTACAAAGAACTGGTAGTAAATTAACAAAGCCTAGCTCGAGGAACCACACAAATCACAGGAGAATCGAAAGTGAACGACGGGTACAAACTGTGAAACAAATGTAGTTCAAAATAAACGAACAAGCATTAAAGCCACTTTTATGAAATGATGCAATCGTAAATATTTCACATTCGGTACAGAAGTTGGTGGTGGTTAGTGACAAAGATAAGTGATAGATGTCACCTTAATTTGCATTCCACAACTCCTTGAGGGTTTTGCCAACCCTTTAGCTGATTACAATTTCGTCAATAAAATGGCTACCTAGATCCAGGTATAACTAATCTTATCCCGTGAGGTTTAGGATACAACGGCCTAAATCCGCGGGAAAATTGATTGTGCCTTGGCGATGCCTGCATTTAGTTGGACACGATGTCTAAAATAGTATAAATATGCGATTTCATATGGTGCGTAAACAATGTAAAAAGCTTGCCATTTCGAACGCTGACCAGGTGTGTTTAAGTCTACAAGACAAATAGCACTTCGCGCTCTTCAGCGATCCCGCCCTGAAGAGCATTCGCTGCGTCTCGGCTGGCGTGTATACTTTCCCCCAGCTAAAACCTCTTTGCAGTGGCTTTAGCTGGCGGGTGTGTGTCTCAATAGTAAACGTCTAAAATCCATGTATTGGTCTTTTCCCTACTTTTCCTTGAGGTGGAACGAACCTGAGTTTATAGCGACCAGAGAATACCGCTTGTAGTGGTCGAAAAATACTAGGAAGGTTTCAACCCCTTAGTGAAAGGCAAAAAGTTAGAGAGAGTCAACTCACAGTCTAATCACAGTTGAGTTGGAGTCGTAGATTGCGCTACACCTGTGGCACACGTCATGCACAATGGAAATAGACTTTCGGTAGTAATTCCGAGTATACTATGCGATTCGCAAGCAGACAGGGCGGCACCGTACACACGCGGAAGCAGCACAGCCAAAAATCAGCGCGACGGAACGCGGGGCGCGAAGAAGTGTATTGTACTCATTAATTCAAACAAACTGTACAAAAGATGTCATGATAACATTGATGACAAGAAAGACAAAAGGTGAAAGATTAATAACCAATACATAACTCCCTTCGTAGAGCTTGAACTGGTATGGTAACGCGCGATATAGCTATCTAGGGAACACACAGCTAGTTTGGAGGGGAAAGACACAGAACGTCCTGAACGTGTGTGCTTGGGATCATTCGTTGAGCGAGCGCATGAAGGTTCTGGAGCATTGGAAGCAGTCGTTTGACCAACAGTGGGTAACAACTTGGGATCAGTCAAAGTAACGACAGGCTCAACATAAGCGGGTTTAAGACGGTCGATACTCACAGGCTCTTTCAATACATTCTTTACCAGTATGAATTACTTAGGTTTTCGTGACAACACTTTGAAAGGACCTTTATAAGGTGGTGTCAACGGCTTGCGAACTGCATCAATGCGGATGAAAACACAAGGACAAGTGTGTAAGTCCGGTTGAATTCGTTGTTCGCGGGCGGTGAAGCGAGTAGACGTAGGTCGAATTGTTCGGAAGTGTTGTTTGAGACTTTCGGCGTAGGACACAGGATCTATCTCACCAGTGACTCTGGAATCCAAAATCATCTCACCTGGAAGTCTGAGAGCGGTGCCAAAGACGAGTTCGACAGGGCTGCATCTAATACCCTCTCGGCGGTATTCCGAATACAAAGCAGGACAGCTGGGCTGCGTTCAGACCAATGTGGGTCAGGTGAATTTGCTGTGATAACCGCTTTAAGCTGTTGATGGAAACGCGCGACAAGGCCATTCGAAGCCGGATGATAAGCAGTTGTCCGAATGTGGGTACAACCCAACAGACGATTCAAGTCAAGGAACAAGGTAAAACTAAACTGCGATCCTCGATCTGTAGTGATCGTAGATGGTACACCAAAAAAGGAAATCCATGAGTCAAAACATGCACGTGTAACAGATTCTGAAGATGTGTCGCGTAAAGGAATGGCATGCGGCCAACGAGTAAAACGGTCAGCGCAAGTCAGAATGAAAGTGAAATTGTTCGATGGAGGAAGCCGTCCGATTATGTCTAGGTGGATATGTATAAAACGCGCGTCAGGTAATGAGAATGTTCCGGAGGCAGAGGTAGTGTGTCTGTGTACTTTGCCGTTCTGGCAGCTGAGACAGTGTTTTGCCCATTGACGGGTATCGGAGCGTATACTAGGCCAGATGAAACGATCAGTACTCAACTTCACAGTGGATCGAATGCTAGGATGCGATTGTTCATGAAAATGGTCAAAGACGGTTCGCCGGAAAGACTGTGGAACAAACGGTCTTGGCTTACTGGTAGAGACATCGCAGTGAATCCTTGCGTCTGTTTAAAATTGGTAATTGCAAGAATTTTAATGTGGCATTTCATCGAAACTGAGCGAGTTCAGGATCGTTATTCTGGGCAACAAACATTTCCTCAAGCTCTATTGGAGAGGACGAAAGTTGATGTATGTGAGCACGTAAAAGTGCATCAGGGACGACATTATTTAGACCATCGAGGTAGCGAATACTGACACGAAATCGTGGGAGGTAATCTGGGTGTCCTATCTTTCTCGGAGAATAGCTGTCGGAAGCGGCGCGGAAAGCGTAGACCAAAGGCTTGTGGTACGTCAGAATTGCAAAAAGTCGTCCTTCAACTACGTGACGAAAGTGTTTGACGGCCAAGTAGATCGCGAAAAGTTCGCGATCGCAAGTACTATATCTCCTTTTTGTTGGCTGTAGCTTCAGAGAAAAGAAAGCCAGCGGCTGAGTCTCGTCGTCGATTAGTTGCTGTAGTACAGCACCGACAGCGGGTTGTGAGGCATCAGTCTTGAGAAGGAGGGTAGCTTTCTCGTCGGTGTCCAAGTAGCTAAGGGTAGTTACCTGGCTCAAATTCTGCTTGATAGCAACGAATGCTGTTTCGGCCTCTGGTTTCATGATGAAGTTCTTTGGATTATCTTTAAGTAAATCAATCAAAGGCTGAAGAGCGGCAGCACAATTGTCACGGAATCTTCCGTAATAATTAATCTTGCCAAGGAATCGGCGCAGGTTTTGAACGGATTGCGTCGGTGAATAGCACGTGATTGCCTGAGTTTTCTCAAAGATGAGACTAATGCCTTTGTTAGCAATTTTGTGACCAAGAAAATCAAAGTTAGATTGACCAACTAGACCTTTAGCAGGAGTAATGGTTATACCCTGATGATCGAAGCCTTCGAATACTTGCCAAAGGTGTTTCAAGTGCTCTTCTGGCGTGGCACTGGCTATTAGGACATCATCGATGTAGACAAAAACAAAGTCTAGACCACGGAGGACCTGGTCCATGAAGCGCTGGAAGGATTGTGCCGAATTTGCGAAGGCCAAAAGGCATACGAATGAACTCGTACAAACCGAAAGGTGTGATAACGGCCGTTTTAGCAATGTCTGCAGGTGCCATTGGAATCTGATGGTACGCTCGCACGTGGTCAAGCTTAGAAAAGACGGATTTTCGGGACAATCCCAAAGAAAAAGCATGAATATGATGGATAGGGTACCTGTCGAGAATGGTAACGGCGTTGAGTGCCCGGTAATCACCGCATGGACGCCAACCACCGGATTGTTGGGTACCAGCTGAAGAGGGAAAATCAACAACTGTTGGATGGGCGAATGATTCCGAGGTTGATCATGTGTTCAAATTTATGTTTAGCCGCTTGGAGCTCGTCAGGTGGAAGGCGGCTCGTTTTGGCTGACACGGGTGTACCTGTGGTGACGAAATGATGACCCAACTCGTGTTTAGGCCGGTTGAGTCGGTATTGGAGCGGATCAAAGACGGGAATTGCTGAACCAATGAGGAATACGGCGTAGTGACTGGCATACGTACGCGAAGTCCGATAAAAGTGACTGGGGCGAGATCGCAAGGGACAGTGAGCGAAGTGCTGTCGTCCCGTAACTTCCTGCAACGTAGGTCGACAGCAAGGCCGAATATGCTAAGGAAGTCAGCACCTATAATGGTTTCCTGGACATCTGCGATGGTAAAGATAAAAGGAAATGCCATAGCTTCTGGCCGTATGTCGCTATCTTAGTCCGGTTAGCCGCCTGTAACTTAAGTCCGGCTTGTTTCAGAGGGCTCTTTTCAATGCTCATGGTAAAATGCTGATTGCTGCGCCCGTACGGACCAAAAAAGGAAGTTTAGTCGTGGAATCGAACACGTTCAGAAGGCAACTGAGGATTTGGCCGGCGACAGCCGTCGCCATTACTGGCTGACTTTGGCGCTTCCCCGTTGCGAAATCGGAGTTCCTTTCGGATAGTTGCATCCCGGGCGACAGTTACGTGCTGCATTACCGAAGCGACGGTGGAAGTAACAGTACGACCGCTGACATGAGCTTGATATGCTGCGGCGTGGACCATTAGGATTACTTCGGTTGGTAGTGCGTTCACGTCGAATAGCAGACATGATGAGTTCTAGACGGGTGATCCTATGGTAGATCGTATCAAGCGAAGCGCCATGGGATGAGCTGGCTGTGGTGGACTCAGCTACGTGATTAAGAGTACTCTTAAAGAAACATTCGTGCGTTTTGGCCGCAGCTTCTGCGAGCTTTACCAGAGTGATATCGTCGCTAAGAATTGATAAAATCGCTGTGATGTTTGCCGGAAGACATTTCGTCCAAAGTTGGCGGAGCATGGGGTCGTCAAGTTTCGACAAACCAACTAGGGAAAGCATGTGCCTAAGAAGCTGAGATGGGGTGCGATCGTCAAGCTCGACGCCGGAAAGTAACTTTTGAAGAAAGCCTCATCAGGCGCAATGGTGCGTTTAAGGATAGCTGCTTTATGGTTATCACACGGCGCTTCTACAGGCATAAGATCAAAGATATCAATGATTTCAGATGCAATGGAGACAGGTAAGCGCGAGACGACGTAGGAGAACATGGAAGATTGTGAAGTGATCGAACGACGTCGGAAAGTAGCTTCTACCTGAATAACCCATACATGTGGATTAGCAATATCAAAGGTAGGAAGCAAGAGTTCGACGGAACTGTCCGTAAAACACAAGGGTCTGGACAGACATGACTAAGATAAAAAAATAAGTGTTCACAAAAGATGGGACAGGGTCACCAATTTAGGAAGGTTCCAACCCTTTAGTAAAAGGCAAAAAGTTGGAGAGAGCCAACTCACAGTCTAATCACAGTTGTGTTGGAGTCGTAGGTTGCTCTACACCAGTGGTACACGTCAATCACAGTGGAAATGGACTTCCGGTAGTAATTCCGAGAATAAATAAATAAATAAATGGTATATTCTCTGTAAAACGAGACGCACCTCTAAAGGCGTGATCAAATATGCATACAAGCATAGCTTCTTTGGAATATTAAAACATTTCGTTTTAATTAAAGGAATAAACGAAAAGATCTAGTCCATATAAGCGAGCATATTGTCAGGTAATAGTCAGATCAAGGACCATGATGGCGCTGTGGCGCGCAAAAGCTGATGCGTCAAGATACTAGTGGGGGTAAATTTGCCATGTAGTGATCCATGTGCACAGGAGCCCAAACAAGGTTTAGTGCAATCAATGACCATTACGAAGCCGATGTGATCTGCACTCCATTAAAACATTCTTAATAGTAAAATCAGTTGCACAGGTTGGATGTAGAAGGCTGAAAACTTCGTCAGTGTAAAATGTCTAGCTGTGACTTTATTTTGTGGCGAGTCACATCTGCCACGTTGCAGTGTTGTTAAGCGGACATTTGTGGCTTTTTGTAGGGAGAACGCTTGCCAGGCGAAAACCCACCACGTCCTGGTACACTGTCGCAGCTTCCGTTGAACTGTAGTGCTAGTCGGCTACGCAACGTAAAAACCGATTTTGCACTCTATTATTCGCAGTCGGTTGAAAGCCAAAATTATTCCTTCGTAGCCCGAATGGCTTAGTAATGATCCGGCAGTGGTCGTTGTAGCCGCTCAATGATGTGAAAGAGTCGCAGAGTCGAATGATAATGATGCAGGTGAGTAAACACGTTGTTAATAGAGGCCGGCTTTTTCTATTATATTGTCCGGCTGGCTACCCGTGTCCAGCTATCCATGCTGGACTTGTCATGGGGTCGGGGAGTGCAGTTGTTTCTTGTGTCTGCATATGTCCATAGCAGGAAAAAGTGCTATTCTCCGCAAAGTGGACTAGTAATTCCCTCAAATGTAAGTGTAATTGTCTCCATGGCTTTTACGCGCACAATGCTGTCCGTGAAATGACATCAGAAAAGCTCCAGGTGACTGGAGAATCGGAATGTTTGAGGCAGCGAAGGTAATCACGCCAGAATTGTCTGCCTTCGGTTGCGGAACAGTGGATCCATGTAAATATATTATTCCATGTGAACAAATTGTGCTGCTGTGAGTACGAGGCGAGCTAAACCCATTTGTTTAGACCCCGTGGTCATAGCTTCTCCAGAATCACGGAAAGAGCTCCATTTGGAACGATGTGTGGGTTCTTCACCACCCGGAGAAAAGATCAGGCGTTTAAACCATATGGCTATTGAGAGGGGGTCAATCAGTCCCAGCGGATAAACCATCTTGTTTTGGCGGATGTAACTGGAAATCTCTGGAGAAAACAGGCAACAGCCAAGAGGCAGCCAAACAGCAATGTATCAAGAAGCACAAACACTTACTGGTTGTGCGAAACGGTGCCTATGATACGTTAACACTTTTGTAATTTTGTTTATTATACATGATTTGCAAGCGCATTCTTTACATTACGTCGCTGGGTGACTCAGACTACAACTACTAGGTAGGAAGAAGGATCTGCACGCGCAGGGTCAAGAGACGGATATAACAAAGCGTGTTGACAAAGTTATGCGCTTAATACGATTGTTGGAGAGAAGCAGGTAAACCATTGATGATAACAGCAGTCCGAATGCGAGCGGTATTTTAGGTGAAACTAAGGACAACTAGGTTGAGACCGAATGTGGGAGCAACATAGTTAAAGCAACGTTATAAGAAGAAAAGGAATATTAAAGAATCAGCTATGGGCGGATGAATGCGGACGGAAGTGCGAAGAATAACTCGTGAGAGTAATTAGAAGACGATAGTCAGGATGAAAAATGTTTACTACTAAATTGTCGTAAAGCCAAGGACGCTCTCGTGCGAAGTATGAGTCGTACAGTTCTGAATAATCACCGGTAATATCCCGGTAGTCTGAGAGAACTCTGAGAGCCGGAGACCGAAAAGAGGAGACTTAATAGTCGACACATCCGGAGGCCACGTAGTAGTCCCATAAATTTTCACTGATCAGATGATGACAAAGAAGGGCATGGCACTGAGCGTCTGTCGTCCGATTGAAGATTTGAGGGTACAGCTTACTGATGGAAGTGTCTATATTAATAAAGGGTAAACGAGTCTACCCGGCTGTCAATGTAAGCAAGACATCGTTTTGAATCTACAGAGATTAGATCGGTATATCTTGATAGTCTGGAAAAGGTCAAAGGAGCATACTGGCCAGAGGAGACTGGGTTATTAAGGGCAATGAGAGTTGGCAGTCCGATTAGAGAAGAAATGATAGTAGAGAGCGCCATAAGGAGAGGAGACGGTCCGGATGGAGAGAGGTTTACTTATAAGGTGTGGAAAAGTCCATGGGGCTCGCGAGGTAATGGGGACAGAGCGTTTGGTCTTCTCATCAAATGCCGGTAACGTCATAGCGGTCTGAGTGAATTTGGAGAGCAGGGTACCGATCAGACGAGACTGGATTAGTCGGCACATCGAGAGCATGCCGAACAGTTAAGGTGGGAAGATAAATAAAGAGTCAGCGGAGACGGATACGTTTGGGATGCAAGAGGCTACATGAACATAAGTTGTGCGATTCGCAAGCATACTGGGCTGCACCATACACACGCGGAAGCAGCACAGCGAAAAATCAGCACGACGGAACGCGGGGCACAAAAAGTGTATTGTAATCATTAATTCAAGCAAACTGTACGAAAGATGTCATGATAAAATTGATGACAAGTAAGATAAAATGTGAAAGATTAATAACCACTACACCCTATATTGACGCGGGTCCGGGCAATTATTTTAGAGCCGGATCCTTGTAAACAGGAGCAAAACCTACCTAAATATCTTCACTATTCACTAACCGACGTTAAAGGGGTAAAGCACCAAACTTGGTGAAAAAATGTGTGACGAACATTGAGAGTATTACGGTAAGTGAACAAATTTATGCGATTATCTTCATTCTAAAAAAGGCTTAAATTATGTTAAACATTTAAGCCGTGGTTTATTGATGCGGTAACAGTATGCAGCGAACTTGGTTAATACGGTGACAATAACAGTGAACAATTGCGGCGTTTCCAGATGAAGCATGGAAGCAGCGTTGCACCAGAGACTGAACAGCAAACGATGACGTATTGTGGTTGGTTTACAGCAGCTTAACATAATACACACGAAGATATGTGATTGTGTTATACCGTATTTGTTGAAGAAGGCTAGCCAGCCGAACAACCTCCACGTAGTGCCAGCTAGGTGTTTTGAGTTACTCCCGGTCCAGTGAATATTTCAGCGATAGTGTTCCAGTGGTGAGATTTTGCCTGGCAAGCGAGATCCCTATAAAAGACTAGCAAGACCCGTTTAATAAAACTGCTACGTCGCGGATGTGACCAGCCGCTAAATATTCCCTGCCCCTGCCGGGAAATTTCCACTTCAGTACTTACTCAAGGTCGTGACCTTGAAACGGTTCGTTTTTGCTACGTATTGTCTCGCTGTTCTTTGAACTGTATACCGCTGCGTTCTGGTTCTTTTTGTGTTACTCTAACGTAACACAATAATTGTTGCATCCCTTTTGCTTTTTTGGACATTGGTTCAAGCCCTTCCCAAAGTCGTTTGTTCGCGGCACGTGTTCATCGTTTTATCCCACCTTTTTACTCGACTTTTTACTGATTATTCGTATCATGGTGAAAATACTTATGCCACACACATCTGCCAAAAAGGCGACACTGGAGCAAGCCGCCCATGACGTCAGTGAGACTGGCCCATCTCAAGTACAAGATTGCAAAGTAGTGCTCGTAGATCCGCTAGCAGAAGCTCGGCAAAAGTCCTTGTGCTCGAAAGTCAGGTAACCTCAATGAAAGAAGAGTTTACATCTCTTGCGACGCTACTAAACAAAGTCCTGTCTTTGGTCAATCTGGACAACGTCCAAACTTTGGCTTGCCAACGTGATATCCTAGCTGCAGGTGAAATATTGGATAGCATTACGCACGAGGTCAGCGAACGCATTCGTCGTGCCAATAACGCGGGTGTATTCAACGTAGCTGACAGGATACCGCTTGAAAAGGTGTTGCGTATCCTTCTCAATGATTGTAGACAAACACACGATTGCTGTCCAGCCACTCGCCTACGTAAGATCCCCGGCAGATCTTGCCCAATAGTCATGAAATTTAGCAGCCCCGAGCTAGCCAAACGATTCCTTGGCGCCCGATATATACTAAATCAGCACTCGAACTGTGGTAACCATGTGAGCAACATCGATTGGCTCGATCTCATTGGTTGGCTTGCTGACTCATTCCTATCTTACAATTGTTTGCGTGTCTGTCACTTGACTCTCCGTTCAACAAGGGATTTACTCAGTTGTACTTGGTTAATTTTGCGAGATACACTTTACCGTTTCTACGGCTTTCTTGATACAACATTGTGGCGTCGCGGAGGCAAAAATGAACCTTTCCATCCAAAACCATCTCCACTTTGGACTGATTGCAGCAGCAGACCGGCATCGGATGCCTGGTTCCGTTGTAAAACATCCTTCCTAAACTACCTGGATTTAATCAGCGATCTCCCTACTGCTCTTAGTGAGGATAAAAGATTGAAGCTGCTTCGACATTTACTCGGAGATGAGGGACAGCGGCAATTCGATGCTTTGGGTCTCCAAGGATGCAAATCGGTTATGGACGCCTTCAATGCTCTCGATCCTGCATGGAGCTACCAAATGAACGTGTTTACGACGCGATATATTTTCTCCCGAATATACCAAGAAGCAGGCGAACCCTTGAATGATTTCATTGCTCGGCTGAGTCGTGCAGTACGACCGTGTGCCTACTCGTCTATTCCACAGAAAAATATTGAAGGCTGTATACTCACGCAGCAACTGATCACTGGAATCACTGACAATCGCATACATGGGGCGCTATCGCAGGAAGACGCTTGCACACCAACGTGGGATCGAGCTTGCGAATTAGCCCGAGTAAAGACAGAAATTTCATTGCAATCAAAGCAGTTTTGTTCCACCAGCTTATCTGAAGTGGCGAGAGTACAATCTTTCCGGCAACTTCCGACAGACAAACTGTCTTGCTGTTGTTGTGAGAGCACGTCTCACAAAGCTAATTTTGCCGGTTGTCCCGCCCGCAGCCTCAAATGTAAAAGCTGTGGTAAAATTGGACACTATGTTCGATGTTGTCGATCGTAGGCTGTCGCGCTCATTGAAGATGATGATACACCGTAATGCCATGTTACCGATCCAACTCAAGACAATATCTATTCAATCACCGGTGACTCCATACCTTCAGGTTGTGGAACCATATCCGTTGTTGAACCGAAGTTTCCCGCTGCTGACATTCGTACTGTATTGTTCCTTACTGTTACTGAAATGGAACTTGATTCTGCTTCTCCAGTCACTATCGTGCCCTTCCAATTTTATGAACGCTACCTTTCACAGCATACTTTACATCCCACCTCACATTCATTCTGGAGTTATGGTGGGAACACACTAACCATATTGGGATTTATTATCGTGCCTTTGCAGTTGCATTCTGTGATTGCCGATGTCGCAGCGTATTTTTCTTCAAACAACAGACGACCCTTGCTTGGGAGGTATGCTATGGTGGCTTTGCACCTTGTACCATCATTCGACCGCATGCTTATCTCTTCCGTCAACGTAGCACACTGGTGGAACATTATCGGAAACTCTTCCAGAAGTTCATCGGCCGTATTTCAGGTGCCGTGCATCAACGTCAGCTGAAAGCGAATGTTAACCCGGTCGCCAATGGTCAACCTCGACCCATTCGGTTAGCAAAACGTGAAGCGGTCTTAGCATCGCTTTAAGCGATGCTGGCAAATGATTTGATTTAACCCATCGACTGCTCTGAGTGGGTGCATCCAATGGTTTGTGTCATGAAAAAAGACGGTACTGTCCGGATAGGCAACGATTTACAGGCATTGAACAAACGCATCGTCGTAGAGCGCTTTGTTTAGCCATCTACTAATAAACTCACCTTACGTTTAGCTGGTGCAACTGTTTTTTCCAAGCTAGATTTGAAAAGTGCATTTTTTCATATGCCATTGGCCAATGATTGCAAACACCTAAATGGCTTTATTGCCCTTGATGACCTATTTCAGTACAAAGTCTTACCCATGGGTTTGAGTTCCGCGCCAGCCGCCTGACAAAAGTTCACGAATCACACCCTGGCAGGTATCGATGGGCAGATTGCTTGCATGGATGAAATCAGTGTTTTCGGCCGCTCTCAGGAAGAACATGATGAAAGGCTACACAAAGACCTCCAGCGCCTAGGCGATCTCAATTTGCGCCTGAACGCAGAAAAATGTCACTTCAATGCACCAGAAATTCAGCTTATGGGACACATCATTTCACGCGGTGGCATTCGACCAAGTGATGAAATTATTAGGGCCATCTCTGAAGCGCCAACTCCCAAAAGCTTGACAGAACTAAATTCCTTTTTAGGAATGTGCTCTTATAACCTGCACTATCTGCTAGATTTTGCGACCGTGGCAGATTAATTACGACAGCTAACAAAGAAAGGATCATCGTTCATTCGGGGCAGCAATCAGCAAAATGCCTTTGACGAACTGAAAAGGAGCGTCGCGTCTGCTCACTTAGTTGTCAGTTTTAACGAATCTTGTAGCACCTTTGTGTCCACTGATGCGTCTGATGTCGGTCTCGGAGCTGTCCTCTCACAAATACAAAACGGAGAGGAGAAAGTTATTACCTACGCATCACGAAAGCTATCAGAATCCGAACGTCATTATTCAGTTGGAGAAAAAGAAGCCCTTGATTGTGTGTGGGCCTGTGAAAAGTGGCATTTATTTCTGTTCGGTCGTCGTTTTATTCTGCTTACTGATCATTCAGTCCTAACAGCTATTCTCAGCAATGGGTCTAAAGGATCTCACCCAATGCGAATAGATCGCTGGTATGCCAGGCCCCTTCATTACGAAATTGAAATTGTGTACCGGCCAGGTTTGCAAAATCCGATTGCTGACGGCCTAGGTCGCTTATCTGTGGGGTTGGAAGATGAAAAGGAAAGACTCAGTGAGGCGGTACTAGTTTCCAGTCTCGGAGCTAACCTGTCTGTCTTGACGATCGAGGAACTACGAAGGGAAAATGCTAGCGATCCTTTACTACATGAGATCATTGTATATATGCAACAGGGCTGGCCCAAGCATAACAAAATTCCCGGTGAATTTTTTCCGTATTATGCAATTCGACATGAACTATCAGCGGTAGATGGTTGCCTGATGCGCTGTTCGGTGTTTCTAGCTCGGCCCCAGTTGATAGCCAAGATGCGGGACATCCACGTATTGTTCGGACCAAAAATCGAGTGAGACTAATTCTGGTGGCCACCAATGGCATTTGTGGTCAATTGCAATGCTTGCCGATTAGAGAACAATAGTTCTTTGCCCGTTAAAACCCCGATACAGCAAATTGCTTACCCGATGAAACCATGGACCAAAATCGCCATTAATATTATGGGCCTTTTTGCTACTGCTCCTACGAATAAACGAAGTCTACTTGTTGCTACATGTTTTTACAGTAGATGGCCTGAAGTATACATGTGCGACCAAGTTACAACTTCGGTTGTGTTACGTTGGCTTAAACATTTGTTTAGCCGTTTCGGTTTACCGCATGAACTAGGAACGGATAACGGGCCACAATTTCTTAGCCGCGAATTCGCAGCTTTTCTACACTGCCATAACATCAAGCACTCCAGAACTGCGCCCTACAATCCTGCAGCCTACGGCATGCTCCAAGGTTTAAACCGGTCTCTAAAAGAAGCTATACAAGCCATACACATAGGAGGTTCGGACTGGGAGGATGCAGTTTTAACTGCGGTATTTCTTTTAGAACGTGTAACCACACAGCCACCGGAAGAAAACCAGCGGAGCCGATGCTAGGAAGGCCCTTACGCACAAAGTTAAATGCTGCACATAATCTTTTATCAGCGAGAGATGCCGAAGTTTCAAAACGCATAGCATCTTATCAAAATTCCTACGCAAAAGCATCGACACCAATGCAGCCCGGGACATACTTTCGTGTCAAAATCAGGGCGACAAAGAAAGGCACCTTCGCTTTCCGCTCCAGTGCGCATCGACCGTGCGCTTGGCCCGAGCACCTATCGACTGGAGAACGGCCTAATTGTCAACGCGCGTCGACTCCACACGGCTCACAGACCAGCTAATCAGCCCGACCGATCGGCGTGCGAAGACCCGGCTGAGTTACCGCTACCACGAAGTCAATTGCGTCGGTCCCCGAGAACGGTGAAACCTATTGATCGCTACGAACCAAGTTAAGGTAGCTTTTCAGAGGGGGAACGATAATGTGGTAACCATGTGAGCAACATCGATTGGCTCGATCTCATTGGTTGGCTTGCTGACTCATTCCTATCTTACAATTAGTTGCGTGTCTGTCACTTGACTCTCCGTTCAACGAGGGATTTACTCATTTGTACTTGGTTTAGTTTGCGAGATACGCTTTACCTTTCCTACGGCTTTCTTGATACAACACGAACCTCGGGCGAATTCTTAAAATACCGGACAGAACCCCGCTGCAAAGATCAACCTTGCCTACTAGTTCAATGTATCAGAAGAAATAAACCCGTACGACATCATTCACAGAACTCCAGCTCACAAATGCGCAAGAAAATCCAACCCACACGGCCTCTTCCTCGACCTTGTGTGAAGTTGACCTGGATTCCCCATAGCAACTAACATACAGCGATGCAAAAAGCCCTCAAAAGACAAAAGCAGCCAAAAATTATTGTTGCCAAGTCTGTAACATCAGCTGAAAACTCGACTGTTGCCGTAGACACGACCGAATACAGTACACAGGCTGTTTATATGTCTGACTTGTGCGACATAGACTCTGAACTAGAGAGTGTGGGCTTTCTATCAGTATATACTTCATTAGCCAGCGTTGCCGATGACCCCACGCAACTCCCTATCGACACAACGCCAGCGACCAACAGCTCAAAGCAACGGTGTTCCACGGCTCTCCGCCATCGTCCCCCATGGAATCCATATCAGTAAAACAAAAGGACTACACCCAGACGTTCCGAAGTGGCTATAGTATACTCATTGCCAGTACCAGAAATACCATGCCACCAAATGGCTCTCCAGCATACAACAGGATCTCCAATTACTAATTTTGGACCGAAGTCCATTGTCAACCAAGCACAGTCTCATCGTCGGGACTACCTACTCAACACCCCAAACCCAATAAAGCACTTTAAAATTAACAACAAACCCCGTTACAATACCCACCGTGTCAAATCAATACCCTTGCACCTACAACCGGTGACTACTACATCTTCTGCTCCGGTTTGTCAAGCGTTACCCGGGATTGTTGCTCCGACCAGAGCTAGCCATTCATCCAGAAAACCAAGTCTACTCGAGCCAACAAAGCAAACTGTTCAAACTCAACTTCTCAACATCAGTTCAAAACAAACGGGTATACGGCGCCCAGCCGAGGACGAGAGTGTGCTGCTATTGACAACTCGACATCCAACATGAATACCACAGCTCTGTTCGACTAACCGCTCTCACACATCAGGACTCCTACAGAATATCTGGTCGCCTAGAAGTGCAACACCTACTGCTGCCCTTTTTCATGGAGTACTACAGGGCATGGTCCATCAAGCCCAGTACTCCAAGAGCTCGCGACTGCTCTGTATTATCTACAGAGACTCATTTATACACCGCAGCTGACCCAAAACGGTTGGTTCCAGCCCTAAGCGTAATCCCCTTGGACCTTAAACTGACAACTGACCCGTTAGCGGCCGACTGCCACCAGTGTAACAATCCGCCGCCACCGGCACAATTATCCTCTGCACTTAACTCACCTATTCCAAGCACTTCCAAACTACCCGGTTGCGACACCACCGAAGAAGCTGGCGACCAGCTGACAGGATTCTGCGGTTACTACACGTATACATTCTTACTCCTCAATGCAATATCGATCAAAAATAAAATGCACCTCCTAGGCCCCATCATTCTTCTGTCACACCCGCATCCGTTGCTGGTCATAGAAACATGGCATTCGGCCGATGAATCTGACACATCACTACACATCCCAGGGTACACCATTTTCTGTAGTGGACGCTCCAATCACCGAGGTGGCGGATATCTCATATACGTCACGAACGAGTTCCATGCACCATCTTTCCAAACCGCATCCCTTGGCAATTATGAAGACACAGTATGGATCCAGGCCGATGGAGGTCCACTAGACCTCTCGGTAGGCTATTTATACAACCCATCGCACTCCTCTTGTGTTAGCGTTAACAAAATTGTCAAGCTCTTCCAGGAAGTCTCATTTCTTCCTGCGCGCCATACAATTATTGCTGGAGATTTTAAGCTGCCTCATGTTTCATGGCTTAATCAGTCAGCCCCACTCAAATATAGATACCTGGTAGACACTATTTTCACACACGACTGGACTCAGCATGTGAATACACCGACTAGACAATCTAACATGGTTGGCGGCATCCAGTTTCGGACTTGCCTGTTACTGTGGCCAGCCACAGGACGCCTGCGCTTACGGAGGGACCATGGATGGCTTACGCTACACCCCCACAGCTCCATCCACACACCACACATCCAGTGTAAACCCGAGGGAATAAGACCGGGAGGTATGCGGATGGGAGCCACGTTTCATCAACGGAGCCGGCCCACACTCCTTCACAGTCAAACACAAGCACGTTGTTTTTGGGGAAACAACCGCACACAAGGCGGTAGCGGGACGTAGTCCGCTTCACACTGATTGCATGGAACCACTCTTAGAGCCTGTCACGACCAAAAGGACAGTGTAACCCCGTCCTCTCTAGAAACGACAAACTGTCTCCTGGAGCCAGATGGACGAGGTAGTGGGCAATAGACAGGTAGGCACCTTGTCAACATGCACCTCAAGCGCCGCCACACCTGGTATGGCAAACAACAGCCAATCATTCGAAATGCCGATATCGAATAAGGTAAACGCATATGACGACATAAATACTAGCTAAATGAGCATATGGAAGAAATTGGTTAAATGTGAATACGCGGTAAGTACAAAATGTCCGAAAGTCATCTGCAAAATACCACGCGATAAAATTACGCAAGTTTACCACAATTTGCATGAGCGACGTGTGTAAGCTGAGAGAAGATTATCAAGTAGGCAGAACAAAAATAAAATAAAATGTAATGGATTTTATCCACATTAAGAAGACCTAGTCTGTGTAAGTTGGTTTAGCCCAACTGCTGTGAAGAAGCATCATGAATACGACATCAACCCCAGCATGCGGCAAGACAATCTAACATACTGGACCTAATATTCACTAACGGAATTTCCCATGCATGTTCCAGCGTGTTAGACAAAATACCGGGCAGCGACCAGAAGGTGTTGAAGCTGTCTTTTGCATTGCCTAAATTCCCTTACCTGGAAGATAACAATTATGAAGTATCACGCCTTTCCCAGTGCAACAACTGGGAAACATCTTTTTCCCTTCTTCCAGCATCACCCTGGGACGATTTCTTCCTCTCAGATAATATAGATACTGCGATCAGGGAGCTTTATAACAACCTCACTAACTGCTTAGACGTCCTTGCCCCCCAAAAGAGGAAGCCAAGATGGTGGTAGACTCTTGATGATGCTTCCACACGCAAACTAGCTACTAGGCTTAAGAAAATGCTTTCCCGCTACAGCAAGACAAAGACTTTCAGCTAATCATCCGAATGAACGAATTACTAATCGCCTGGAGAAGTTCACAAAGCAATGCTCGCACATTAGCTAAGCACGCAGCGCTTTGCACTGAAACGAGGCAAAGTCTCTTATTCGACTAATGAAGCAGCGGGATGGCAGTAGAGATATACCGATCACTACCCTTCTGCTTCCTGATAAAACTACAGTCACTGATGCGGTCGAGCCCTGCGACTGCATTAACACGCACTTCTGTAACTTCTTCACCAGCGATGATTCGGCATTGCCAACGACGATTCACAAGTTCACTGAAGATCAAATACATACCATTGGCTTTGACTTAAACAACATCAAGCGAGCACTTTGTTCCTTGAAAATGTCTTACCACCCAGGCCCTGATGGTGTACCTTCTTCCGTATTAATACTCGGAGGACCGGATGTTCCAGTCCTTCTCCTCAATATCTTCACCATCTCTATGAACAGCGGACAATACCGGTCTAAATGGAAACAAGCAACCATCATACCACGACACAAACGAGGCCGCCGACAAAATATGGACAATTACCGTCCTATTAGCCACACCCTCATTGCGTCGAGACTCATGGAAAAATAATAAAAGACGGAATGCTTCGTTTTCTGTTGCAACGCAACCTAATTAATAGGTCCCAACACGGGTTTCTGCCTTTTAAATGTTGTCAAACTTGCCTGTTTGAATTCATAAACGACGTTACACACGCAGTAAACCTGGGTCGAGCGCTGATCATCATCTTCCTCGATATGAAAAAGCATTTGACGGAGTTCCACACAATAGTTTGTTGACAAAATTAGCTGCATGCGGTGTTTCTAGACGCCTATTTTCTTGATTTTCTTCTTAACTTCTAACCGAACGCAACCAGTGCTACTAGGCGATGTCTCGTCTTAAATGTCAGTTCTAACCAGCGGAGTGTTCCAAAGCAGCGTTCTAGGTCCTCTGCTGTTTTTACTGTACATCAATGATGTATGCCAAGTCTTCCAATACGGCACCCCCTGCCTCTTTGCTGATGATATAAAAGTGGTATTCTCATTTGGCCCTAGCTGCCTACGCGACGGCCTCTCCAGCATTCAGAGAGATCTCGGCGTTCTTGAATCATGATGTGACCTGTGGAAACTAGAGTGCTCACCAACGAAACGTAACGTCCTTTCCTACCGGTGCTCTACACCGCCCAATATATTAACAACGGAATACCACTAGATAACAGCATTATCGTGCGCGCTCTCGGTGTGCACTACTCAAGCTCACTGAATTTTTCGGAACAAGCAAGATATAGCTCTGCAAAAGCCATGTCTATCGTTGGCTATATACTGAAGTCAATGGGTATGTTAGAGTCGCGACTCATGCTCTACAAGTTGTGTGCCCGACCTGTAGTAGAGTACTGCTTGATAGTGGGTTATTAATTCACGCAAACGTGATAGGATGGTCATCGAGAATGTCCAGCGTTCGTTCATTAAGCGCCTTCTAGGATTAACTACGGTCAGTTATCAAAGCCAGTGCAAGCGGCTTGGTCTGGAACCACTCTGGCTGCGAAGACTGAAAACCAAACTAGTTTTTCTATATAAGCTAATCAAAACATCGGACTCAAGTATTGAAAGATATTTTTAACCGCTGGGCGACACACGCTATCCTTTACGCAAAAAGCCACATTCATTCTCACTACCCAAAACCCGCTGCTCCATACGTTTTAACTTCTACCTCTATAGATATGCGCATGTGTGGAATAAGTTACCCGAAGCCGTTAGAGCATCAGATAGTATCCTGCAATTCTCAACGGCCATTAGTACATTGCTAAGTGTCCCCAAGGTAGCAGACATCTTGGGCACCTGCATCCTTGAGGACGAGCTGTGGGAGAATGGCCCCGGTCACATATTCTGAGAAATTTAGGTATCCATTAGCCACTAGAAGGCTTCACTCCAATGCCATTGCTAGTCGTCGATACTCTCTATCTCGCCTAGTATCATTATCAATTCTTCGTATTACCTGCGTCACCACTTTTCAGCTGCAGCGAGTCATTGTGTGTAGCATACATCTTTGCGTTAGGAGCCACTCCTTATCTCTCCAACTCTTACTCTGTTGAATTGTTAGCATCACATACCATCGCTGGTTTGTTAAATTCTTCTGTCACTGTAAGTATCCAATAAAACTGGAAGGCTTAATCGAATTCAGTTGCTGTCCACTGTTTCTCCCTCTTAGCACAATTATCATTCGTTCTTCTTACCTTCGTCACGTTTTCTACATTGATGCATTGTAGGCTCCCTACAACTTCGCGCTTATCCTGAGCTAATAGGAGACATTCCTTGTTTCTCCATCCTGTAATCTCTCGGAATGTCTGAAGCACTTACCTTCGCTGGCTTGTTGATACATTCTGTGCCACTGTAGGAATGCAATAGTGACCAAATTGCCTAATGGAATGGCTACATCTGGCCACCGAAAGTTTATCGTAGCGCCATTATCTGTCGATCCTCTTAACCTCAGCACCTCTATTTAGTAGCAACTAGTGGTCGTAGGTCCCAAGCATCTTTGCGCATCTTCGGAGCCTGCTAAGAGCCACCCAATTTATTCTCCAACCTTCATTCTTTGTGAATGTCTGCGTCACATACATCCGCTCTTTGTTGATTTATTCTGGGAAAATGTGAGTATGCACTAGTAAATAAAAGGCTTCATGCAAATGCCATTGCTGATCACCGATACTCTCATTTATACCGACCCTATCTGTTCTTCGTCTTAACGCTGGCACTTCTGTTTAGCAGCAGCCCTTTTCCGTAGATTCCAACCATCCCTGCGCATATCCTGAGCTTGCTAAGAGC
Organism: Dicrocoelium dendriticum; assembly: GCA_944474145.2. Classification (NCBI taxonomy): domain Eukaryota; kingdom Metazoa; phylum Platyhelminthes; class Trematoda; order Plagiorchiida; family Dicrocoeliidae; genus Dicrocoelium; species Dicrocoelium dendriticum. Next base: position 104,774,342 of record OX104063.1, on the reverse strand, counting down.
CACACTTATCCCTCCAAGCTTTAATCTCTGAGACTGCGTGCATCACATACACTTGCTGTCTGTTGACTTAATCAGGTATCCACTAGCAACTATAAGGCTACACCCAAATGCCATTGCTAGCCTTCGGCACTCACTCACGCCTAGTATCATTATCAGTCCTTCGTATTACCTACGTCACCACTTTTCAGCTGCAGCGAGTCATTGTTAGTAGCATACATCTTTGCGCTAGGATCCACTCCTTGTCTTTCCAACTCACACTCTCTTGAATTGTTTGCCTCACATACCTTCGCTGGTTTGTTGACTTATTCTGTCAATTTAGGTGTCCACTGGTAATTAGTAGGCGTAATCCGAATGCGCTTGCTGGCCACTGATGCTCTCTCTCCTAGCTCCACTATCTATCACGCTTCTTATCTTCTTCACCATTTTGCAGATTCGTCTTAGGCTCCATGTCCCTTCTGCGCAGATCTTGAGCTTGTTTGGATACAGTCCTTGTCTCTCCCTCATACATTCCCCTGGATTATATATCACTTACCTTCACTGGTTTGTTGATGCATTCTGTGACCACGTAGGCATACACGAGGGATCAAGCGTCTTGTTGGAATGACTACATCTGGCTACTGATACTCTTTCTTAGCGCTACCATCTGTCGATCATCTTAAATTCGGCATCACTGTTTAGTAAGCAGCTAGAGATCGTAGGCACCATGCGTCTGCGATTATCCTGAACTTGTTAGGAGCCACTCCGCAAATCAATAACCTTTATTTCTTTAGGCTATCTGCATCCAACCTTTCGCCAAATGAACTTTAGCTCTTTCTCGCGGCAACCTATTTAACTCATTAGCAACCTAGCCTAATTTGATTATCTGCACGTCGCTGTTTCAGTCTCTACGCTCTGAAATATCCAACAGCCGTATTGTATGCTTGGGCACCATCCATTCGCCGTCCTTTCTTCATGAAACCTTTCTTAGCTCTCTTCTGTGGAACAAACCTAACTCAATACCATTTTACACGCATATAAGGGTATTGTTCCAAGCTTTTAGCGTGGTTCATTTTCGAAATAGCGTGCGGTACTTTCAAGTTAGCGAGGCCAGGAACGCTGATTTGGCGTTTTTGACACTCTCATTGGTCATGGGACATAAACCAATGGGACTTCGATTAGAAGCCACCAGCATAAGCGACAGACAGTCCAATGAATGTGGTCGAGCGCCATGTTCTGGTCTGCCTTGATGCCCATCTGAGTAAACCTCGATGATTGGTCTCCAAACTGAAACCGACCAAAAGGCAAATTGTGCTGTCTGTCAAAGGAGGAGATCTAGCTACCACTTTATCCAAAGCTTAGGACGTAACCCGTGCGGACAGACATACTAACAAGCATATGAAGCGGTCTATACTTAGTGATCGCTAGCGGCTACCTGGTGGTGGCTTATTCAGCGGTAAGCTTAAGACGTAACCATTGCGGACAGACATACTAACCAGCACATGAAGCGGTCTATACTTAGTGATCGCTAGCGGCTACCTGGTGGTGGCTTATTCAGCGGTAAGCTTAAGACGTAACCATTGCGGACAGACATACTAACCAGCACATGAAACGGTCTATACTTAGTGATCGCTAGCGGCTTCCTGGTGGTGGCTTTTTTAGCGGTCTAGCCATGGTGGCGTAGACAGGCAATGTTCTAACTGGTATTCCGCCGGTATTCCGCAGATCAGCGATGGCTGCTAGGCGGTTAGACAATTGTGTGCGACTGTCAGTGCAACGACCATGGAGAGCATTGTTCCCATTGAAGTTGGTAGACCAACCTGAAGCTGAACAACGAAAATTCTAATTTCGCTTACTTTCATCACAGTCGATGACTCCACAAAAACTAATATGAATCCAAGTGTGGCGTTGACACGACGTTAGTGAGTATTCCTTCGTCTTCACACCCATAGGCGGATATTTTAATCAGTTATCGCTTCAGCATCTCCATGTATGGCATTATGTAAAGGTAATAGGAACGTATGTATTCATAGGATAATTATGCTTCACTTCCATATGGTCGCCCATGGTGGCGTAGCCAGGCAATCATCCAACAGGTATTCCGTATTTCAGCAACGGCTCCTACGTGGTTATCAAATTTTCTGCGACGACTATGTAGGACATTGTCCCCATTGAAGTTGGAAGACCAACCTGAAGCTGAACAGCAAAAATTCTAAGTTAGCTTACTTCCATCACACTTGATGACTCAACAAATCCAATAGGATTCCAAGTGTGGCGTTGACACGACGTTAGTCAATGTTCGTTTGTCTCCACACCAATAGGCGCATTTGTTGATCAGCTATCGCTCCATTGTCTCTATTTATGGCATTATGTAAAGGTCATAGGAACCTATGTATTCATAGGATAATTACGCTTCACTTCCATATGGTCGCCCATGGTGGCGTAGCCAGGCAATCATCTAACTGGTATTCCGTAGTTCAGCAATGGCTACGAGGTGGTTAGAAAATTTTGTGCGATTGTCATTGCAACGATCATGGGGGACATTGTTCCCATTGACGTTGGTAGACAAAGCTAAAGCGGCACAACGAAAATTCTAAATTAGATTACTTCGATCACAGTTGCTGACTCACCAAATACTAATAGGCTTCCAAGTGTGGCGTTGACACGACGTTACTCAACGTTCGTTTGTCTCCACACCAATAGGCGAATTTTTAATTCAGTTATCGCTCCATTGTCTCCATGTATGGCCTTATGTAAAGGTCATAGGCACGTATGTATACTTAGAACAATTACGATTCACTTCCACATGATCGCCCATACAAGCTGAGACGCTTTGAGAAGTGGCTCTCCAAATGGAATCATTAGAAGCACAGTCTATGCTGATGAAACCTCCCTGTTACGTCCATAGCCTAGCATGCTATCCTTATGAAATCGGCATTATTCAACAAAGAAGCACCTAAAGGGGCTACATTGACTACAGTGTTTATACATGTCACATCATGTTGCTAGAAAGAACGCAAGACTTATAATTATTGGCGACGCAGGCATTTTACTCTGGTAACTCAGGTGAGTAGTTGGAACAGACAAACACTGTTGTCTCACCACAGGCGTTACTATAATGTGTTTGCAATCATTTACAAAGACAAACACGTCCACTAATCCTGCTATGGACCACTGTTTCAGCTAGTCTTAGAAGCAGTCATGTGTGCCCGCCGTGACACAGATTGTTTTCGACTTGGCAACTACTGGGAAACATTTTGTTTTTGGAAGTAGGCAATTCCGGAGGTATTGTTGAAGGAGGAAAATTGCACCACACTCTATGCTTACTATGCGTATGCAATGCTCGTAGGCAGCTTATATCAGGGCCGTAGGGTCACTTGACATTTCAAGCTTATCAATCACTTGGAAGTGAAGTATAAATATCATGTCGAAACGCAGGATTGACCTGCATCTTACGACCTTAACGTAACGGCATGTCCATGGGTCCTGTAGCGGTAACTGATTACCGAAGTGGCGCACAGGTGTGGAAACGAACGCACACTCACTAATGTCGTGTCACCGCCACACTAGGATCCCTCCTCTTTGGAACAATGGCTACAGATCCACGGATGGTCTTACCTACACAGCGAATTTGACCTTAGTATACAATGAGCCGACTACATCAGCAATACCTAGCCACACTATTCCCATGAGTGTACGGCCAACTGGAAGAACACAGCACGAGAAATTTGTAGCTGCAAAGCATTTTAAAAATTCTATTTGCCAAGTTCTAGCTTTACCTCCTTCATACGAATTATTGCATTGTTTCCGATTCCCTCACACTGCCTTAACAATCACATGCACATCGTAAGGTACGTCGCACACCTGTCGATTCTCCAGATTGCTCGCAGTGGCACGATTACGCTATCCATCACGTGTGGCCAGATAGGCTAGCGAGAAAGGTAGGCAGCTTGCATCCAACCCGTAAGCCTACAAAGGTTCCCTTCCAATAGGTTTGCAGCCAATCCGCTTCCTATCACTACTCAATTAGTTGTCATCACGCTCGTGTAAGCCTTCAAATCCTCTCTTACAACAGGCTGCAAACGTTCCAACCTCAAAATGCCACCAGTCCGCTTCTTATTACCACTCACAGTTTTCTTTTCGCGCCCGTGTTAGTGATAGCTCCTTACGCCAGATTGGCAGCATGATCAATCATGTACTATGCCTCCCGTTGGCTGATCATCCTCGACACCACTGAAGTGTGCCGATACACAGATTGCGATCAACAGACAGGCGACCGACAAACAGAGTGAATGGTACAGCGAAGTTGCAAGCCCACTAACAGCCTGTAGGTAGTTTTAAACAAAACAAGCGCTCCAAAACGTTCTTGTTTAAAAGTACCATCACATTCTGTGCCGCACCAATGCGCGCCTGAAGGAAATCCGAGGCGTTCCCACTGGATTCAGACCGTCCAATCGACATGATTGAAAGCGTCCATACGACTGCACGCGCGCACAGTGTCACACTTGTTAGTCTTCCCTTTGGTATGGCCACAGACTCGACCCCAAAGTGCATCGCGTGATACGCAGTGGACCAAAGTGGTCCAGATCACACGAGGAGTTAACTAGGTCAACGAACAGGTAACATTACAGCAAGTAATCGATAGCACTGGTTAACCAGCGGTTTCGTCGTCGTGTCGAGGATGATCAGCCAAAGGGAGGCATAGTACATGATTGATCATGCTGCCAATCTGGCGTAAGGAGCTATCACTAACACGGGCGCGAAAAGAAAACTGTGAGTGGTAATAAGAAGCGGATTGGTGGCTTTTTGAGGTTGGAACGTTTGCAGCCTGTTGTAAGAGGGGCTTTGAAGGCTTACACGAGCGTGATGACAACTAATTGAGTAGTGATAGGAAGCGGATTGGCTGCAAACCTATTGGAAGGGAACCTTTGTAGGCTTACGGGTTGGATACAAGCTGCCTACCTTTCTCGCTAGCCTATCTGGCCACACGTGATGGATAGCGTAATCGTGCCACTGCGAGCAATCTGGAGAATCGACAGGTGTGCGACGTACCTTACGATGTGCATGTGATTGTTAAGGCAGTGTGAGGGAATCGGAAACAATGCAATAATTCGTATGAAGGAGGTAAAGCTAGAACTTGGCAAATAGAACTTTTAAAATGCTTTGCAGCTACAAATTTCTCGTGCTGTGTTCTTCCAGTTGGCCGTACACTCATGGGAATAGTGTGGCTAGGTATTGCTGATGTAGTCGGCTCATTGTATACTAAGGTCAAATTCGCTGTGTAGGTAAGACCATCAGTGGATCTGTAGCCATTGTTTCAAAGAGGAGGGATCCTAGTGTGGCGGTGACACGACATTAGTGAGTGTGCGTTCGTTTCCACACCTGTGCGCCACTTCGGTAATCAGTTACCCCTACAGGACCCATGGACATGCCGTTACGTTAAGGTCGTAAGATGCAGGTCAATCCTGCGTTTCGACATGATATTTATACTTCACTTCCAAGTGATTGATAAGCTTGAAATGTCAAGTGACCCTACGGCCCTGATATAAGCTGCCTACGAGCATTGCATACGCATAGTAAGCATAGAGTGTGGAGCAATTTTCCTCCTTCAACAATACCTCCGGAATTGCCTACTTCCAAAAACAAAATGTTTCCCAGTAGTTGCCAAGTCGAAAACAATCTGTGTCACGGCGGGCACACATGACTGCTTCTAAGACTAGCTGAAACAGTGGTCCATAGCAGGATTAGTGGACGTGTTTGTCTTTGTAAATGATTGCAAACACATTATAGTAACGCCTGTGGTGAGACAACAGTGTTTGTCTGTTCCAACTACTCACCTGAGTTACCAGAGTAAAATGCCTGCGTCGCCAATAATTATAAGTCTTGCGTTCTTTCTAGCGACATCAGAATTTTTCTATAAACTGGGTGACCATGTGCTTCACACAACTGCGGAGGAAAAGGATTTAGGAGTCTTGATTCAGTCCGAGCTTGTTTGTTCAGCCCGGGCAAAGAAAGCATCAAACGCGAGCATTCAAAATTTGGGCCTTCTCCGGCGCACATTTGGACGTTTCGATCCATCCGATTTTTACCAACCTCTAGGTGCATACATACGACCACACGTAAAGTATGCAGTACAAGTCTGGCAGCCGTGGCTGAGGAAAGACCTCTCTGATTTAGAGAAACTGCAAGGACGCGCAACGAAGAACGTGAAATGTTTAGGTTAGTTACGCTACGAAGACGGACTGAGGTTGCTCGGGGTATTTAGTGGTCAATGTCGACGACTACGGGGAGATTTGATTTTGGCTTATCAAATTCTGACAGACCCCAATCATACTTGCCGCCATCTGCTGGAGCTCAGTAACAACAACAATCTGAGAGGCCACCAGGTGAAGCTGGCAGCGCAGTACAGCCGTTTGGCATGTCGACGGAATTTCTTTTCCGTGCATGTTTGCCGAGCCTGGAATGCTCTCCCAGAATCTGAAGTCAGTGCACCCAACCTGATCGAGTTCAAAAATCGAGTTGATAGTGCACTCACTTCATTGCACTACCTCCCATAGTACAGTCTAATTTTGAGAGATCCAAAATCCATACTTTAAAAATAATTTTCCCCCACGCAAATTTCAACAGTGGATTTATATTTATATTTTGACGCTTCAAACTCAAACACATTGTTCCATGCGAATTTCAAGGGGCGGTGACTCTTTTAACCAAATACTCCATACCTCATGATCCCCTCCCGATTTATATAGTGGATTATTATTTTAACACTTCAAACACGGTGAGTCCACAGGCTTGTGGTGACTCGTTGTTAAACGATTTTACTGATTTGGTTTCCATTGAATTTTTCACTTCTCTATGATTTTCGCACTGATCACCCTACAGGATTTGTCAAGCTTTAGCTTTTATACCCGCATAAATCCATTGTTCCATTGTTCCATGCGACGTCGCGCTGCCTGACCCAACAACGTTCCACCCAACCCGTCTTATTCTTCAGAACCCCAGTCCCCTGAAACAATGTGTAACATGACCCAAGTGCTCGAAGCCAAACCACACCCTCTTCTTTCAAGGCGACTGCCGTGCCAACTGTGCAGCTGCGTAAAACGGCTAGCCTGGCCCGCAAGCGCATGGATACTATTCTTATTACTCGAGGCCTGGAATTTTTAGCAGGATGGGGACCACCCTGACCGTGGACTGCATACGATAGGGAAGTGACACCTCCCAAGCGCATCGTTAGGTCTGTAGCGGTGGAAGTGCCCTATCGGCCATTTTTCTGGATAAAACAGACTTTTGTAGTCAGACCATTCCTTTTGGACGGCTAGCTGATGATGCAATGGGGTCCACACAAAAAGTACTAGCAAATAATATAGGACCTAGCAAACTCGACGAACTCCCTTTCTACATGTATGCGCCTACTCTCCGTACTCGGCTCCCCGCTTTTCACAACCCCTCCGCACCTGACCTTTATTGAAGGCTACTCTATCCGCGTTCAAGTGGGAGACTGCAGTAGTGAACGTAAACCATTTACGATTGCATTATGTTGTGACAGTGGATTTTATTCTTTTTCGTAGCTTCTGACCCTTCATTTGTTTCATTGCCGGTACGTGACGTTCACTTTCGATTTCGCTGTAAGTTGTGTGGGTCTTTGCTCTATGCTCCCTTAGTTGACTACCAGTACTTTGTATCTACTACATTACACGTTGGGTCCGGCCACGTTCACCTTAATATACTTGACAGTAGTGGTTAATCTTACTGGTAATTGTCGCTACCATTATCTGAGTTCTGCTCTACACCCCATTATTGCATTCAACGCTTGGCGTTACCGACATAGCAACACGGTAATTTAACAGCCACTACCAACTGACCGGTTAAAATGCACCACAGACAACTCAAAACATTACAATTTTCCTTTACACCAAAACCGATATCAGCTGAACATTTGCTTTAGCTTCTTCACATTATTGGCCTCCACGTTGCTGAGATTCACCGCAAAACGGCGGAGGTTGCATAGGACAGAACGTTTGGGTGTTAGCGTGCAACACTTTTTTACAAAATCCAGTACACAAAGAGTGATTAGCTTGAAAGAACTTAAGTGGCGGGTTCATATGGATGGCAACGGCCACGCACGTTTTTGTCTAATACGACCAGTGCATTGCCGTTTAAAAATACGCATACGGGTTTCCTTCTAGGTTTATGGTGTACAATAATAAAGTCAATTTTATGCAGCGTAGCAACCGAAACAGCGGTGACCAGGTATAATTTTACGATTCTTGTAGTAACTCAGAATTTTTATCATTTGCTCAATCCACAAAATCTCTCCTTGCAGTGGCAAACCTCGTACATTTTTGCAAAGGTTAGACATTCGTGGGTGAAAGGAGTGGAAGGGCTAAATCTGGCCACCGAAAGTTTATCGTAGCGCCATTATCTGTCGATCCTCGTAACCTCAGCACCACTATTTAGTAGCAACTGGTGGTCGTCGGCTCCGCGCGTCTCTGCGCATATCCGGAGCTTGCTAAAAGCCGCTCTGTTTTATCTCCAACCTTCATTCTTTGTTAATGTCTGCGTCACATACATCCGCTCTTTGTTGATTTTTATGGCACATTGTGAGCATACGCTAGTGACTAAAAAGATTCATGCAAATGCCATTGCTGATTACCGATACTCTCACTTATACCGGCCCCATTTGTTCTTCGTCTTACCTCTAGCACTTCTGTTTAGCAACAGCCATTCTTCGTAGGCTCCAACCATCCCTGCGCATACCCTGAGCCTGCTAAGAGCCACACTTATCCCTCCAAGCTTTAATCTCTGAGACTGCGTGCATCACATACACTTGCTGTCTGTTGACTTAATCAGGTATCCACTAGCAACTATAAGGCTACACACAAAGGCCATTGCTAGCCTTCGGCACTCACTCACGCCTAGTATCATTATCAGTCCTTCGTATTACCTACGTCACCACTTTTCAGCTGCAGCGCGTCATTGTTAGTAGCATACATCTTTGCGCTAGGATCCACTCCTTGTCTTTCCAACTCACACTCTCTTGAATTGTTTGCCCCACATACCTTCGCTGGTTTGTTGACTTATTCTGTCAATTTAGGTGTCCACTGGTAATTAGTAGGCGTAATCCGAATGCGCTTGCTGGCCACTGATGCTCTCTCTCCTAGCTCCACTATCTATCACGCTTCTTATCTTCTTCACCATTTTGCAGATTCGTCTTAGGCTCCATGTCCCTTCTGCGCAGATCTTGAGCTTGTTTGGATACAGTCCTTGTCTCTCCCTCATACATTCCCCTGGATTATATATCACTTACCTTCACTGGTTTGTTGATGCATTCTGTGACCACGTAGGCATACACGAGGGATCAAGCGTCTTGTTGGAATGACTACATCTGGCTACTGATACTCTTTCTTAGCGCTACCATCTGTCGATCATCTTAAATTCGGCACCACTGTTTAGTAAGCAGCTAGTGATCGTAGGCACCATGCGTCTGCGATTATCCTGAACTTGTTAGGAGCCACTCCGCAACTCAATAACCTCTATTCCTTTAGGCTATCTGCATCCAACCTTTCGCCAAATGAACTTTAGCTCTTTCTCGCGGCAACCTATTTAACTCATTAGCAACCTAGCCTAATTTGATTATCTGCACGTCGCTGTTTCAGTCTCTACGCTCTGAAATATCCAACAGCCGTATTGTATGCTTGGGCACCATCCATTCGCCGTCCTTTCTTTATGAAACCTTTCTTAGCTCTCTTCTGTGGAACAAACCTAACTCTAGTAGTCAGCGCACTGCGCTCCTATCCAGACGTTCATCTATCTAGTACTGGCTACGTCTATGACCCTTACTTATACTAAAGCCCAGCTCACTCAACGGCTTTTCCCGGCACAGGCTTCCTTGCTAGAGGCACAGCTGTCACCTGCTTATCTGCGACACCTAAATGATTGTAGTTCAACTCTCTCACTGGCTTCTCCCGGATCAGGCCTCTTTAGTTATATTCCATTAGCACCCCAGCATGATTTGATTAGCTGCGCGTCGATGCGTCTTAGCCTATTATGCTCTAACTGTTTAACAATCTCATTGTATGCTTGCGCTTCTCTCGTCCGCTGTCCTTCTATTACGAAACCATTCTTAGATTTCTTCTGTCGTGCAAGCATATGCATGTGTTCAGCGCAAGCCGCTGTTCTGCCTCACATTTCTAGATCTTCATTTTACCCTTGCACGCTGTATGGTCTTAGGCATTTTAACCTGCAATTCTCCAAGTCTCTGGCTAGCATTCCCTGGCTCTATCCAGCTTGGTACTGTTATCTTAGCACCCTGGCTGCTGCGGTTATGCCTCAGGTGCTTATACCCTCAGCAACCTTAATGTACGCTTGCATTCTGGCTATTCGCTGTGCTTCCGTCAATTAACCCTTTTTATCCTTTTAGTTCATCACTCTTCCCATCTGGTCTGTACACAGACGCCCGTTAGCTTCTCATTTAAAGGTGTTCATTGCTCACTTACTCGCTGTTAGGATTGCGACACTTACCCGTGTATGAGTCCAACAGACACACTGGCTTTTCCTGGGTCAGCATTTTCTGCGCTCCCCATCGAAGTAGGTTGGCCAACTGCTGGTCTTTAAATTCTGCTTTCTGTCTTCCTACGCAATAGTTGCATCATAGCAAACGGATACTGCGCTCTTTGCTCCATGGCGTAACGCTCTATCCCAGGTAGATGGTAGCAACCAACCTATGGACCATTGCTTTCGTAGAACATTTAAAAGACACTTACGGCATAATCATTGTTGCACATCGTACGTCATTTGTCTCCACTAAATGTTATACCATAGGACTTAGACAATGTTTGTTCCCAAGCCTATTCTTTGCGGCCTTGCTTGTCTCTCACCTTCCCTTTTCTCCGTGGTCCGGAACTACTTGGGGATCTGGGATTGGACCGAGAAAGAGTTTTGCCCGAGACAGGACATAACCCACAAGGACCTACAAAGAACATGGCTATAAAACAAATGGATACAAATGCACTAACTACCACGGCCGTTGTCCAGTAATGATAGCTGGACACGAGACGTTCACACTCCTGAAGGGTATACATAAACCTGAAAAATCCAGACGCAAGAACCTGACGTTTTGCTCAACTGGACACACAAAGATGACCAAGGTCACACCCCCCATGGGCCTCAGCCATTATGGCCGCCCCGACCAAAGATACCTGATCAGCTAACAGAGGAAATGGGAAGCCAAGTGACTGCGGATAACCAGGGTGAAAGCAGTCGGCGAGCTGCTCTGCCAGTTTTACATTAGTATACAAACGGATTCCTGACAGTGTTCCAGGACGTGGTGGGTTTTCGCCTGGCAAGCGTTCTCCCTATAAAAGTCACAAATGTCCACTTAACAACACTGCGACGTGGCGGATGTGACTCGCCACTGAATAAAGTCACTGCCCACCACTACATACTGACAAGTCAATTAGAATCATAATTTAATATTTTCCTGCCACGTTCAGGAGTAAGATATTCCCTGCCTACATGTATCCTTTTCACTACGCATGTAATGCCCAGACTGTTTACACTACGCACGCTAGAACCCAACGTGTCGTCATGCATTGACGACTTTATTCCTCATGGTTAATTTTACAATTTCCAAAACTTGTACAACATTCGGTTTACTGCCGATTACATACATAGAAACGTGTTTGTTGCGAAACATAATTGCATGTAAACGTTGATCATGCCTGGTTTGGTGTGTCTGGACAAATTCGAGAATATACTATTAATTTGGTTGTTAATCTAATAGTTCCTTTGCTCCATTAATACAACGGCGAACACAGCATGCAAAATCACGAGTTCATGCTTACTACAAAAGTTCGCTTTCTAGGCCCGTTGTTACTACAATTACATATATAGAAACATACAATTCCAGTAGGTTACCGCTTAACTTGCTATATTTTTATACTACTACAGACCATGTCTTTTTGTGATACCATAATCATGCTTTCGCAGGTGTGACCCTCACTGCTGGGAATAGAGCATTTAACTAATTAATCAATCATTATCAGGCTTGCAAACGGTGTATCGAATTTCAGTTTTAGTTGGATCGCTTTTACCGGCAGAACCATGTTCAACCTTACTGTGCTATTTGTATGCAAATGTGGAGAAAGACAATTTCCTAACTTGGTTCAGCAGCTCGCTGTTGCATGACAGAATCCACTGTAGCCCTTAAAAGCTTGGTAATTAAAGGTTATGTGTAGTTGTCATAGTTCCGGAAACAGCAGGTAGAGGACAAGTTTTCTACCGCCTGTGGGGACCAGATCAAGTGGAAACTGGAGAATACATATGCTGAAATCGTGTTTAGCAGATTTGGTAAGCTCTAAAACTAAAAATTTTAAGGAACTATTTAGGTGTTGCAATTGTTGGTTTGACGTCGCTTTGACAGACGATTTTGCAGCTAAACTTAAGAGGTAATTCTAGTTTGAATATAGCTTGGTGGTCTTTTTGCCGGACTGTCAGTTGTACGGTACGGGTTCCCCTGCTGGTTGTTTCTTTCTGTACTCGCTCCGACAGTAGTTATATTAAAATTCTGACGGTAGAGGGAAGCTTGCAAAGACACTGAGTGAAGATGAAAAACAAAAGGTAAAACTAATATTCTTATGCGCTCGAATATCCACTAGTATGCCTTACGGTATTTTGACGTCATTCATGCACCTTATTCTTGGTAAGGATGGAACAACAAGACAAACGCTTGCACAACATTGGTTACCAGTTATTTACTTGCCAATTATCCTTCACTTAGTGCTCGTGAGATATAAGCAAGCCACCACATTGATTACGTGACCTGCCTTACATATGGAGGCCCATACACTTACCAGCGACGTTCACGTGTTTACATAGTTGCGCAGGATGTTTACAGGCCAATTACGGCATTAAATTCCTCATAACCATTGTCGTTAAGCGGAAATCTTTGGCAGAACAAAGTGAAGTGTGATTATCTGCCTTTCTCTGTTTTACCCCGCTCATTCCAAATTCCGTGGATTAGAATGACTCCCCGCTACCGCAACGGAATCGACGGTGAAGATGCCGGTACTAACGAATCCCATCCCTCTCTCTAAACAAAATACCACAAGGACACAAATGACTGTAAACTTGCCAAGCTTTCATTCCAGAATACATATACTCGCCGATAAGTATTGAGGAGTTCCGCATAATACAGATAATTCTTCATGGTCACACTTAATCAGCAGGCCTAGGTTAGTTTGGAAAAGCACCAGTCGCAGATGTTACAAAATTTTGAGTCTCGTCAATGGTGCACCTTCCAGCGAGCACCTGTCGGGTTTCGACCTATAACGTATCGACACCAGCGGCTAGTGACACTTCGCCACGGGTGCCAGCCGCCGACCTGCAAAATTATGATATACCCCGGCTCATTTTCCACTGTCATGCGCATTACCAACTCTGTAGAGCACATTGGCTAGACTCATGAGCTAATAATTCAGAATAGCATGTCGGCACCGCACAAGGATTGAAAGCTATACGGACAGATTATTATATTACTGACGATCAGTGAGGAGTTTGGTATACTTCAGCTAGTTCATCATAGTCACTCAAGCAGCAGTCTAGTCTAGCAGGCTAGTCTGGAAAAGCACCAGACGCCGGCAATTCGACCAACTGGGTATTGTTATTGGTGCGCGTTCCTGCTGTGCTCAGACGCTACGCGAAAATTTCTAGCTCATGAGGCTAGCCAATATCCTCTACACAGTTCGTCACTTGCGTGGCAATGCAAGATGAGCCGGTCTATATAATTGTCAACACAGTCACGCAAAGTGGCGACTGCCACTCCTGGCGAAGTGACACTGGCTGTTAGCATCTGGATGTCATGGGACGGAACCCTGCCAGCATGACGGCTTGATTGGGGCCCGACGGACGTACGACAAACGCCCGAAAAGTTCCTGGTGACAAATTTCGGGTGGTCGCGATCGCCTGAAGTTAGCCTAGTTGGGGCATTGGCATTCACCCATTCTTGTGTAACTATATTTCATTACATTAACGCGATTCGAACACCAGTGCACGGTTGTGAAAGAACAATGTACTGCAAGCCAAAACTTGATCTAATGTATGGAAACGTGGTGGTTAGTGCTTGGCCTTTGAATTCTGGCTCCAAGCAAAATTGCTGCAGCATCCCGCCATAGGGGAACAATAGATTTCCATTACTCATGACAGATTTCGTATACCAAAACAGGTATGTATGCGAACGCACTCATCTGCGCTCTAATTTACTCGTATCTACAGAAATATGAGGTTCTTTCGGAGCGCCCAACTTTAGTCCCGATTGGGATGAAATTCGGGCGCTAACCAAAAGGGCATCAGCCTTCACCACTACATGTGTAACCAATTTCCAACGCTTTTAAGCCAGTTCCACGATCTTTACAGTGTTACGCATTTGCATACTCCTGGGCGTCCTGCATTATTAACATTATTGCTATTCTGAGATACTTCAGGTATCCACAAGCAACTTTAAGGCTTCACCGCAATGCCATTGCCAGCCGTTGATACTCTCTCCCTTAGTGCCATTATCAGTTCTTCCTATTACCTATGTCACCAAATTCAGCTGCAACGAGTCATTGTTGGTAACATTGATCTTTGTGCCAAGAGTCACTCCCTATCTCTCTAACACTTACTCTCCTGAATTGTTTGCATCACATTTGCGCTGGTTTGTTGACTTCTTCTGTCACTGTAGGTATCCACTGGTTCTCAGTAAATTTAACCCGAATGCCTTTGCTGGCCACTGATACTCGCTATCCTAGCGCCACCATTTGCCGCTCTTCTTATCTTCCTCATTACTACAGCAATTCGCCGTATGCTCCATGTCCCTTTTGCGCAGATCTTCAGCTTCCTTGGATACACTCCTTGTCCCTCCATCATACATTCCGCTGGAAGGTTTATCACTTACCTTCGCTGGCCTGTTGAGATACTGGGCGACCCCATAGGCATAAGCTAGTGACCAAGCGTCTGATTGGAATGGCTAAACCTGGCCACTGAGTCTCTGCTAGCGCTACCATCTGCCGGTTGTAGTAAATTCGGCATCTCTGTTCAGAAGTAACTAGTGGCCATTGGCCCCATGAATGTGCGATGAGCCAGTGCTTGTTAGGAGCCACTCCGTATCACAATAACATTTATTCCTTTAGAATATCTGCATCCAATCTTTCCGCCGCCCTGCCACCAATTGATCTTTAGGTCTCGCTCGCGGCAACCTATGTATTTTCACTTATTCTGCGCTCCCTCTCGGTTTAGGCTAGCTAAGTGCTGTTAATGAGCCTGAAAATCACTACCAATCTTCTAACCCTCTTTGCGCTATCCCCACGCAATTATTGGCTCGTACTAAACCGATACTTCGTACTTTACTTACTGGTACAACGCTCTTGTCTCTACGCAGGTGTTAGCAATCCACCCATGCGGCTAATGATACCATAGGATATTCAAAAGACATTTTCAGCATAATTATTGTTGCACAGCGTACATGCCTTTGACTCAAGCCCAAAAGTTGTAACACAAGACATTCACAATGTTCAACTCCATGCCTGTTCTTGCGGTCTTCTCTCGGCTGTCTCCCACTTTCCCTTTTCTCCGAGGTCCAGGACTTCTTGAAGATCTGGGATTGGACTGAGGAACAGTATTGGCCCAATACGATAGTAACGACCCACAAGGACCCACAACCCACAAGGAGCATGGTAGCACTCCGAAATGACTGAACTACATTCACCACAACCCTTGTCCAGTATTGAGAACTGGAAATATCCTAATGCTCCCATACACTATACATCTGAAAAAGCTGGACAGCGGAAAAAATGAACTTTTGCTTACCTGGACATACAACAAGAAGAATAATCGCAATGTCCATCTCCTCCATCGACCTCAAAAATCATGGCGACCCCGATCAAATTACCTGTCCAAATAACAGAGGAAATTAGAAGCCACTACTCTGCGAAAAACCGAAGGTAAAACCAGTCGTCCAGCGGCTTTGCCAGTTCAACATTAATGTTCAAAATGCTTTACGGCAGTGTTGCTGGACGTGAGGGGTTTTCGCCTGGCAAGTGTTTTCCCTATAAAAAGCCACAACTGACTGTTTAAAAACACTGCGACTTGGCGGATGTGACTCGAAACTGAATAAAGTCACTGCTCACAACTACATACTGGCAAGTCGACTAGACTCACATATCAACGCTTCCCGACACCGTTTCAACTACACACGATTGAACCCAATGTGTCGTCGTGATACACATCTGTTTTTAAACCTTGATCATGTCTGAGTTGGTATGTCTCTATGAAAGTGAGAGTAAACTATTTATTTATTTATGTATAAATGTACCGAGCAAATGAACCTCATACACAACTATCGCACTGAAACCGCCTAACCCTTCAACTGGTATTACACACTACCTGCTGGAAGCAAGAACGCATATGTGATGGAAGTAAACGTCGTCAATGACCTAAACGTGAGGCTATCTTCATTAGTTTTAACGAATTTAACGCACAATAGCAGACTTCATACGTCCCTGTAAAACGAGACAATAATAACCCTTCAAATTTTCATTAACCTGGCTAAGGAAAGCTTAATAAACATGCATTAAATCAGCGTTTTTGTACTTGACCTGGGTAAGACATATGCTTTCGGTTTGTAAGCCTCTCGCTCTTTGATCCATAGTATCTAACGGTGATTCTTATCTATGGTGATGTTTTCAGGGCATACTGGGAAAATTTTGTGCACCACGGCGTGTGCAACTGGTGTTCTGTGCAATACCACGGCTTACCAATAATAGCATGGGCCAAGAATGTGCCTAAAATTTGCCACTTAGGGTGAACACTTCGCCAATTCATTTTCTCTACAGGGGCGTACCTCTTGACCGCTAAGGGTATGTTCCTGACCAATTCCGTAAAGGACTTGCCGCTTAGTTGCCCGATATAAGTTATCTGGTATACGAATTCTGTCATTTGCCATTTCTCCATATTTTTGCGTTTCTCCAGCCGCATGTTCAGCAGCAAGGAATACAACGACTGACTCTATTGGCAGAGACACAGGACTGATGGCAGCCGTCCTGTCATTGACAATGCGGCGGTCCGGGAAGTGGACCTCAACTCCATGGCACACTTTTGTTATCGCATGCGAAAGAACTCGTGCGTCAGTTGGTCGCAGTAGAATGTAGCTTGCTAATCAGAGATATATCACAACTTACTACAAATCGCTTTATTGTAGTAATCGACTTTGTCAGGCAAATCTTAGGTAGCGAAGGATGACTGACAGCAAGTGTTACAACCATAACATAATGCCGCGGAAATGTGGTTTGTCTAGAAGCTTCATTTTACTTGTTGACTTGCGACGAATATTTCAACACCAAACTGGGTGGTGGTGTGAATACACTATGTCCACGCCGTACACAACAGTGCGCAAGGCTTCTGCGGTAATGCAAGAAACAGCAGACACCGACAGTCCGGAATAGTCTAAATTGTAATACGCCGGGCTCAGACAGACACATCTTCAACGCTTAAGTAATAACGCCCAGCGGGCGCACGTAGACATGGTGAACTAAATCGAACTTGCGCCATCTAATTATGTATACTATAAAGAAGGTAACCAAATATCGGTTAAAAACCACCTCATCCGCCACAGGTTAAACGATGTTTTGGGCTGCAGTATTTGCGGCCTTTATCGTTTTACAGCCTTGTGTATATTTATGCGTGCCCCAATAGACGGTACTTTACTTTTCGCATGCATCCTTCGTCTATCGATTAGACACAGCTGAAGAAGGGTTATTTACACTGCAACTCTCAATTCTGTTAGCCGAGTTACACAAAGCTAAGCAAAGTGTCTACGGTGTAGGGACCAGTCAGTTAGCTCACGTATTCGACACTTCCGGGAACAGTGATGACCGAGGACCATTCCGCCAAACTGTCCGAGATCATTTCCACGGTGGTAAACCACCACGGTGGACTCCAAGCACAACAGCTTCGTCCTAAGCACGCGACCTTTGTACAGCTTAGCATTGCTGTATTCGGTGGTCGGTGTTGTATTCTTGTACTGGATAAGCAAGATGTCAACGCTGTCAAATCCAGTAACTTTGTCGAATTGAGCGAAATGGTTGCGCTTTACAGTATTCACTTAAAATTTTCAGCAGTGTCATTGGACCGTGGATGCATTATCGCAGTACGAATGTGGCAGAAAACCACTCCTTTAAGCCACCCGTCAACAATTTTAGCACTGTAGTTTGTTGCAGTTTTTGTGACCAAGACAAAAGGTGCGACTTCGCGACTAAACGTCATCCGAAGAGCCGTGATGGAAATACCTGATGATGCAGAAGCAGTAAAATACGCTTTTTCCATCTCAAATAGAAGCATTTATGATCAGAGCATAGCAATTGTCTGGAGAGGAACCACAAATGTTTGCATAAAATTTTGCAACATTTCACATGTCGTGGTCCATGGCGTCATTAGGTTGCCTAGAACAAACCTTACATGAGCAGCCGGCGCAAGTCTTTACCGTGAGGAATATATTGAAAGTTAATTCTAGCCACCAAGATGTTGCTCTAGGCAACGACCTCATCTTTTAAACACCTAGATGGCCAGAACGCAAATCTTGTAACGCAGCAGATCGCAACATAGCGGGCGGAGTAATGCTAACTTGGAGAAATCAACTTACATAAACTGCAAAATGAAATTCATCGAGGAGCCGTAAAACTGCGGAAATCGTCTGCTCTGCTTGGGTTCCATCCTCTAAGGATTGATGACAGTACGGCATGGTGATAGTTCCGTGTATCGCAAATAACAGAACGGACCATTGTAAAATGTTGTTTCAAGAGTCTACTAAACCCTCTGTTTCAATACGCGTACCGTGTCGTGACAACTAATCTGCATGTGGAATGTGTTTAGCAATAACTTGCTAAATGGCAAACGAATACGCAATGAGCACAACGCACCGGCGCAATGGTACACCATTGCAGCAGACAGTTTAGTGTAACATTTCTGTAGATTGTAAATGAACGACACCACGTTAGTAGTTGAAGTAGTGAAGTGTATTTCAAAAGTATTCGTGGAAAAGCGAGCCCGCCAAGTTCATTGCGAGAGCTTATCGCATGGCTTTAGCTAACCGCGATCAGTTGGACTAATACACCTGGGGACCCAGAGCACAGGATGACTATCTAGTTCTAATACTGCTCCTGTACCAGCAAGTGATGCATCGGTGTTAACAGTTGATGGCAATTTTAGCGAAAAGGTTCGTGAAACAGCATCCGTTGATATAAATCGGAGCGAGCTACATGACGCAATTTCATGAACGCTGGTTCGTACAAAAGTGTTTGTGGACTGTGTTTTGACTAGAGGCTCTAACTTTGCGGCAACTGTTGTGAATAAAGCCTGAATAATGTTGCAGAAAGCCTAATAAGGTACAACGTACTTTGCTGCTCCTATGAGTGTTGGTATTAGATAACTGACAGAAGCGAGCAGGATCCTGATTAAAAATAATCATCAAAGATATAGCCAAGTTAAGCAAATGTTTATGACCCGAACGTGCATTTTAAATTATTTCTGACAACGTCAACACCACAAAACCTTACCAAAAGTGCACAGGGCTACTCGGCAAGAAGCGCTTTGGAAGGAACATGAACAACAACATCGTCCTGGCATACTACCATACCTGCTAAATTCTCAGTGAAGGAGTTCATACCGCCTTGAAAAATTGTTGGTGATACAATGAGACAAAGTAAAAATTTGAAAAGAAATAACCCAATTGGCGTACTTTAAGTTGTAACAGCGCTAGATTGCTCGTCAAAAGGCAGGATAGATAAGTATCCTTCAACTCGACCTAGGAAAACACAAATACGCTAACTTCTGAAGGACTTCCTTAGGTTCTGCATTTGTGCAAAATCTATTTAATAAGCACATGTTCAAGGTAGTGCGACTGTCGCCACAACTCCTGTGCGTCTTACCGTCACTTTTGGGTAGATTAACTATTAGTGTGACCCAAACTGACCTCTTTACCGATGTAGTAATACCTTTATCAGTCTTATCACTAAAGAACAACCTGGCTCAATAAGCACAAAAGAAATTGTTCGTCTTTTAATTAACGCGGAAGTCAAACTAGGTGTGTCAAAAGTAATGAGCTCGAGGCTTATATGACTTAGGACTGTAAAACTTGGTACAACAAGAGTGAGAAGTTTAGGATGAGGTGCAGCGTCAAACAGTGCTAATGAACTGTTCAGTTTTCATAGGTTTAAGGTCAAAATTATGCGGGCCAGAATACAAAACAAAAGACACACAATTGACTGGACTAGCAGTGCCTTCTGGCAGGAATACTTCACAAAAGCTAGTATAGAAAGTGCATGAAAATTTATCCCCTTATCAAAAGTGATGTTGGATCCAATAAAACTTTTGAGGCTAAGCGCTCAAATCACTAACGGGGAATTAAGGCACAATACCGCCGGTATCAATAATAGAGGAATGCTGAGGTCCACTTTTGACAACAAATAGCTGTGTCTTGTAAGATGTAGTGTCACAAAAGCCAGTAGCTAATGCTAATGAATAAAATGCGGACATTAGCTTTCGTTCATCTGTCGTTACTTAAGCATACCTACGTTGGTTTGCCTCGATGAAGTCGAGGGTAATATTTATTTATTAATGAACACAAGCTTGCAACCTGCGACATACGGGCAGATGACCTATTTTACCACAGAAATAACACTTGTGATTACCGAAATGTTACGTCAGCCACGAATGTTACTTACCACATGTATTACAGTTGTTCCAATGTCTTTTACCAGAAAGCTAACGTTCGTTACTGATATACTTGTTCGTGGCTGGCGTTTTAAACGCACGTGGTTTACCGTAGCTAGGCTACAGTTTGCGGTTGGTGTTGTATAAATGTGGTTTCTCCCCTCACTTCCGCCTTCACATCCTGTTACTGTTCGCAAACGGCTCTAACCGACCGAAAACTGGGCTCAAGCAGAAGAAGTAGCTTTTGCAGCGAGTTCAGCAGGTTAATGTCAGCAATCATCCGGTCATGAATTAGGGTCTGAAACTGGTCAGCAAAGCTGCAGCATACAGCTTGCGTGTATAGTGGGAGGATAAAGCGAGTATAGCTTGATCACAGTTGCGCATGTGTGTGTAATTTTGACCTCACTGTCATCTCAAAGGTTGCTGGCTGAATATGTTTAAGCGGTAACTATCTCAGCGCATAGTTTTATAATGTACTCGGTGGGTCAAGGAGAGCCAACTTCTTTACTATAGTGTAAGCTTCTTGCCTCAAACTTTTAAGGAAATGAGATTACATCTCAGCTTTTTAATCTTTCTTTCTATTGCACCGGTTCAAAATACGTGCCATGTATTCCTCGATCACGCGACAACTTTAAGAAAATTCTAGCTTTCTTTGATTGCACAATTATATGGTAGAATATTTGTCCGCGACACCAATTGCACTGCTGTAAAAATAATGAAAGGCTTCCTAGTTCGGGAATGTCGGACTTTAAATAGACTTCGTTCTTGCCTAGAACCAGCGTCAATTTGTAAGTAATAAGGCACAGCGTGCGCAATGTGAAACGCGTATTTTTAACATCCCTCCGGTTGAGGATACAAAGCGCTTCTGTGTCCGATAAGTGTGTAGACGGTATTAGACTAAGGGGCTGGAAGGCAAAGAGGATATTTCCTAGTCGATTAAATATCTACTTAGTAATTGTCTGAGCTGAATGAAAGATGTACTTGTGTCACATCTCGTGGCTAGCTGGACAGTACTGCCACAGCAACCCGTAGAGGACCGAACGTGAGACGACTAGACGGATGGCGTAAAAACGCCAATGAGGATTGGTGGCTTTAACTATACGGAAGATGAAATGAGGTAAGTAGAAGTGGAAACGACCAGCATTATATAGGCTACACTCGACGACAAAGTACTTGTTTGCTTTCTACTAAGTCACTGGCACACAACAGTATTAAACATTTCGAAATTGGGCGAGCCATTAAGGTACACCTGAAGTAACACAGCAAAATATCGTTTAGGTACCATCACCGCAAATCCGTTTTAGGTTGATCCCACTGCGTGAGACGGACAGAAATTCTAAAATCATAACAGCCAAATTTGCGTGTACGTTTTGCATTTTCCGCCCCACTCAATTGAGCAAGCTGCATCGCTAGACGGTGGCCCCGATATTTCAAGCAACGTAACCCCAAAGCGGTTGGAGTTTGCATAATCCGCTAAAAAGTGGTTTACTTTATAGCATGGATTTACCGGAGGCTTTGTGAGTCCGCACGTTGTACAGCAGTATTGAAGCAAGTAATTAACATCGTTCATTATCAGCGCATCTATTTGCCTGAGAGGCAAATGGCCACCAAAATTGCGCCTCTCTCGCCAACAAGGTGGCCTGTGCAACTGCGACGCTCTCAACTTCGAACAAAATCATGTGCTACATCTAAACTTGTAGTCCCTTTAATGGTCAAATAAATGCCAAAATGAAGGATATAGAAAAACGCAGTAGCGGTAACGGTTTAACATCGGTTACGATGCTAAAGAGCAAACGGGTCTTCTCACCTGAAACCTACACCAAACAGTTGCCTACTAACAATTTCAACAATGCGAGGTCGCGGAAAATGCTATCTAATAATTTCACCTCATTTAACAAGACCTGAAATGCAATCATCATGCATTCATGCAATCTTTCGTACGACTTCAAGGGAAACATTACCTTGTACGCTGGAAATGGTAAAAGAAATTCGTCACCTTTGCTACGAAAAGGACATTGGTGCTTATGCAGCTACACGTATTACTGCTAAAGTGATGTATCATATTCACTTACAGATATGTAGTTTGTTTGGGCTAGATGACAAATACACGCTATCGTGTTGATTTCCACAGTAGCACATTCCATGTGCGGTCAATCCTTGAACATGGGTTATCAGATGCCTGATTACTTACAAACGCCGAGCGCGATTGATTGAGGAAGCTCAACGCCGAGTGCTGTACTCAAATGAGCTAGTGGAAACGGGCTAAACTAGGACAGACTGTCTGTGCCGGTCTTTGGCACAGGAATCCACTGGTATTTCAAAATCTTGTCGGTGTTCTGTGCTTGGTAAGCAAGGATCAAGCTGCTTTCGGTGGGGCCTTTGAGTTACTTTGTGGACAACTTCCTTAAAGAGACTTGCATCCCCTCTACAAGGAATGCAAAGCAATGTAGTTGGTGCAGTTTATCTTTCTGCTGAACAGTAAACAAGTTTACTTAAAGATATACAGAAAACCGTTACCGTCAAATTAGTGAGAAACACCTGATTCGCCTCGTTCTACTGGTGACAAATCGTTTGTCGTACGTTGAATGCTTAGTGATGAATGGCTACGTAGTGGTACATGTCTTGACCGTATTTGCTTTGACTAATACATTCGCGTTTCCTTCGGATATCGGAGGTTGGCTTTTCCATTGACGGAAGGTGAAAGCGCGCTTATGTCTTTGGGTGGTGCGGGAGGTTACGATCAACAGTCTAATATGCTTTCATCCATCAGCTATTCACCGAGGCTCGTGAATAACGGATAAGCTTATAACCATAAATAGATAGCAGTGACTTCTCCGTCATGCATCTGAGCCTGAATGAGGCTCAGGACCGTAAGGATGCGTAGGATTATGTAAGCGGTAGTCATAATATATTGCTTTTACTACAGCATTTTCACATTACGACAGATAAGTAAGAAATAGCTATGCACGTGGTATAAGTCCTGAGCATGTTGTACTGCCACCAATGCAGGCGCACACCATCCGGACATCAAATGCTGGTGCTTTCAAGGACGACTTGAGATCACACTAATATTCAAAAATTTGTCGGACGTAGCAAACTTCAGTTAAACTCGTACGTTTGCTAATTATCCACTCACATACGCCTTTAAAGGACGGATTACTTGATAAGGATAACAGATAAAAAACATCAGAATATACCCAAAGTCCCTGTCCTGCATCAGTAAGTAAACGATGCTCAAGACCATTAGATTTTGTACAGTCTTGGTAAACGGTAGTCAAAGTGGGTTGCAGGTACAAAGAGCTAATAATAACTGAAAGCAAAAGCAATAGGACGCAGGAAAAGCAAAAATTTACCATTTTCGGCGTCAGCAGCAAGCACTTCAACGCCAACTGTGTAGCATGGACTAAAAAGGTTGCTCTTATATAGTGGCAGGCCAAGACACTTGCAGCTGAGCCGGTTTTGAGAAATCCACTTTGGTGGAGTGTGTGCACCGGAGAATTTGCTTATACATATATCTTCATAGGGTAAGAACTTGTCGAACAGTGCCCCACCGTGCATGTACGACTAAACACGTACCATCGAGGCGTTGTTGTTCAAAACGATCAACGGGACCTTGTGCAACTACTGTGCTTTTGAGCCGAGCGATAGTAATCAAGGCACTACGATACATAAGCCCGGTAGAATAGCTTGCATTCTATGTAAAAAAGAGATCAGGCGGGCTTTAGATGTTCATTATGAAAGCCTAGTTTCTGAGACTAAAGAACTGCTTTTGGCCTCATAAAATGAGAAGCAAAATTGAGAAGCAAAAACCTAGCCTATTTCATATTTGGCACAACTGCTTAAGACCAAGGCTTGCCGTACTAGTAGTAGCACTAGGGGACAACTTAAGTCACCTAATGAGCTGCGGTCGAACAACGAATAATTAAGCTCTAAGGCAGACAAGAGTTTCGGCATGGTGTTAATAGATAGGATAGCCTAGATCCGTAAGCTGCCGCACATCTTTGGTTACGAGAGTAAGTTCCAGCGACGCATGACAGTAAAAGGAAACACAGGAGAGTGAAAGAAACAACTGACCGGCTGCCTCAGGCAAACGATGCATGCCCAACGTATCAGGACGAACGAGTTCGAAAAGCAAAAGCTTACAGGTAGATACACCACGCTTTATATGGCTTGACTAAAGTTCCAAAGGAAGGCGCCTCAATGCGCCCAACCTTGGACATAGTGGGTTCTCCCTAGCATTTGTTGGCCCGATGGATGGTAGTAAAGCCCCACCGTTACAGAATTTGGTTTGCACTTACTGCTTAAGACACGTTCCAATTCATAGCAAGGATATCCGAACTCAAGCTTGATAACAAAAGGATAATGGCATTCCGTGTGCAGTCGCGGTTTACAAAGATTCCACTGCCGGAAACCGCGGATTTCGTATACAAGCTTTCTCGGCAACTGTCCATATACGCAACTTTTCCGCCGAATTTGCTAAAGCACGCGCTATTACGTTGCATGTTAAATGTTCAATTCACCGTCAATGGTAAAACACCCCTCAGATTGACGAAGTGGCCAGGGGATCTCATTTGGGGCCGCTTCTGGCTGTTGTTTTCATGGTGATATTTAAATCTGACCCTCTTAAAACACACATAAGCGGAACTGAAATGTACGTGAGGTAAGTTGACGACACCTTAATTTGCAAATCCGAAGAGCTTGCGAAACAATTTCCGAAAGCTTTCAATGCCGCACACACGCGAATCTCTACTTTACCTGTGAACACGAATTTAGAAAACGGTTACCTCTCCCGAAGGTAGAAATTATCTGTAACTCGGACGGATCATGCAGCAGAGAAGTGCACAGTAATCACGCATGGACTGAGCAGTACACTAGGTTCTTCAGCGCCGTATTTCTATAGTAGAAGAGGAAATTAACCAGGTCCAGCGCTTTCAGGGCGCACAGTATTTGTGCACTGGATACCATACTGAAGAACTAGAGAGGAGCAGCGAGGCCCACAAGAAAATAGTGCCCCCGATAAAATTTTCATGAAGCATTTGAAGGAATAAAACCGAACGCCACCTAGAAGCATTGCTCCTAAGATTAAATCTCAAACGTATGCCATTTAAGGGCAATTATGCAGCTGATATGTTACCCCAATGTTGGAAGTGCTTTTGAGAGAACTTATTTCGCCGCCCGCCTGCGAATATAACACAACGATCCTTTGCTTGCAAAAACCTTGTAAGATATGCTGCCGTCCTCGACCCGTTCAAAGCTCGTTTATTAGTACTCGTGCTCCTGTGGCTCGCGATACGCGGGGTCGTACTAAAAGGCGTTTAGTTCAGAGGATGTGTGAACGCATCTCCGCATGGATTTACCAAAGCGAAACGAGGTCCTCAGACAGCTCACTCATGTCACCTCCGAGGATGGTTTCAACTTTATCTACTACTACTAACTACCGGCAACGATTCCGCAGACGGCACTTATCCATCTCCCAGACCATCAAAAATCCAACACCTGAAGCGATAATTAGGTGTACGAGAACGATTCAGACGGTTGATACGAATAGCTCGGTTAACTGACAGTGTTAATTACTTCGATTTGGTTCATGGCAATTAGCTGCCAAGCCGCATAAGTAAGCTACCAATCCGGAAAAGCACCAGACGCGCATTCCGCCCTATTAAGACTCGTCAGTGATGCGTATGCATCGTTCCCCTACTGGGGATCAAACCCATGAGCGCTAGATGCAAACGCCAAATAGTCAGCTGCCTATGCCACTGAGCCATGGGTGAAGGCAACAGACCATTACGAATTGTAATCTAACTGCGGTATGGCCCGCCCATCCTCCACTGCCTGCAAGGTATTGTCCGTGCAGGGGGTCGTGTTTGGCCGTCACGGTCAAGTCGTCCCATGCCAGCACCGTGAATCCACACAGCAAGTTTGGTTGGGCTTAGGTTTGCTAGTCGTTGTTGCTTGTTATCTTACTTTCTTTGGTCTACTGGGGTTTGTGTATGCGTTTATTTGGTTCACTTGGCATACCCCTATATCCCGGTCACAAGTGATTGATTTTGACCGTTTAACCAGCCCAAAAGTCAAGCATAGCCTGAGTTGACGTTTTCGCTACAAGCAGTGTTATATAAACGTTTACCGTAAAAGATACATTACACTTATTTGAGTTCTGGTATAAATTCATTCTCATTTTAATCTCTACCTGTACTATTGTATAAACTTGCACAAGTTGCTGAAGGTACTTGTAGTTAAGTTCAATAACATTTTCGCGTTTGCGACATTTCCTTTGAATACATTGTCTGATATCTTGAAGTTATCGCGAATTCGTTCGTAACCGGTCTGTTTTATACGCCTATTAAGTGACGATAGGTCTCCGTATCTGTATGCATCACCTGCTTTATTTTATTTCACACGGTCGTTTCAAGTGATTGGCCGTTGCCTGCTATCCCCGGTGTGAAGGTGCTTGATGTGCACGTTGCGAAGGCGCCAACCTCTCTAATACCCACTACCCCGTCCAACTACCTGGTTAGTTGTATCAGAGCCATTTGATTTGAAAACGGATCACAAATGGTTTAGCAAGAGCAGGAGGCGATTTTGCTAACCATCACCACTTATGGCGCGGAAAAGTACCTCTCTCTCCCTGAAGGGTAGTGTACAGGGCTGCCGTACTTTCGACCCTACTATATAGTTGCGGTAGCTGGCCGATTACGTCAGCCGACATAGAGCTTACTTATGTTAGACCACGGGAGCCTTCGCAGTTTATCTCATAGCTGGTGGGAACACCTTGTGAGCAATGAGGGTGTCCGGCGCTTTGTTTAAGGAGCCGAAACCAGAAGGGAATGACTCCGCACTGTTATTTCCCGCACCAGGCTCCGATGGCCGGACGGTGTTGCGTATACTAACCCACCGACTCCTGCGGGGTTCCTTGTTTGCGCTCCAGGGGTGCGGATAAAAGGAAAGGGATGGTGGCCAAGCGGTAGCTTGTTAAGGTGGTATGTACGTGCTTAGTTCGACCTTGGACTCGGTTGGAGCCTATTGACTCCGTATCTGTGGACAGAAGGACGCTGAGCACGTTTGACTGAATACACACGTTGACGTGGCTGGGAACTGACCTCAATGGCATTTGTGTGGTTAGTATGTTTTCCATATCCTTACCGCTTATCCTCACCTTCCACCACAACCTCATTTATTAGTCGTAGAATAAAATTTTGAGACGCAACGGCGGCTGATAACTCTCGGTACGATGTCCATGCGTTACTGGTGACCGCCGGCGTGCCTTTGGTCATGAGTACAGGATCAGAATGGGTTTCATTCACGTTTAGCTGCATAGAACAACCGATCAGGAAACCAGTGATCCAAAAAAGAAACTTCCAAGCAACGCTAATACCTAGGAGTATAAATAAAGCCGCTCACATGGGATCTTGTCAAAAGCTTTGCTCAAGTCGACAAACATGCAATCCAAGCATTTCTCAAAATCTGTTGCTTGGACCCATTTCTCCTTGGCCCTGAGCAAGCCCTACGGAAACCATGTTAGGCACGTGAGCACATCCAGCTCCTCGATGAAAATGTGAGGAGCACGTTACAGCATCCTGTTTATGACTTCACGTATTGCCCATGTCAAACAAGCCGGACGATAACTAGCTGAAACCTGACGGTTCCCTACTTTGTTTATGGGCTTGACAACGAGCAAATCCCGGACACTAAGAACTTACGGTCTCAAAGGAGAAAAATACGTGAAAGACTGGAGCGGAAATGTGTTCGGTGAAAGTTTTGAGGATCAGGGTATGTAGACCATCAGAAGCAGGTAGTGAAAAAGAAACTAAACGAAGCAAGTTTTAAAATAATGTCCATATTAATATTTATGTTTTACCCCGTAGAAGGAGGAAATCACACAACGTTGACAGGGTAAAGCGTTTCTTTCGAGCGGACAGTGATGAAAATTAGGACTACCAGCGCTCCGATTAATTAATGGCCACTATACAAAGGCACGCATTCATCAAGCCGCTTACCAGCTGTTAAGTATGTAAATCATTCGACGCATTGTTGCACATATTCTATAAATAAATAAATAAATAAATAAATAAATAGTATATTCTCTGTAAAACGAGACACACCTCTAAAAGGCATGATCAAATAACTAAATGCATTCTAGTGTGCAAACGTTTATCGCACGATTTAGTCATCTTACCGGTCATGTTTCAGGGAAGGCTTGCCGCAGTAATAATACAGGGAGCAGGTGATGCATCTCTTTTTACTGATTGTGGTGTCCGGAAGAAAGATGGAACCTGCTTAACTGAAACATTTCCCATAAACAGGGCATCCAGGGAACTTACCCGGCAATTTGGTAGCATAACTGAGCCGTTGGTGTTTCCCAGTATATCATAAAAAGCAAACATATGAAAGCATCTTCCTCCTCACAACCATATGCAGGATTGGTAAAACCAGCGTTTGCGGCTACCATACATGAGCCAAGCAGCGATATCGCGGTTACCTACCGCGTCCTCCGAACGCATACATAAGGAGCAGTTGTCTCGCTCTAACTTCGCTGGTCGGGTAGAAGCACCGGGCTTCAGGAAACTGCACCGGTAAACGCTGGAAGTTTTGTTTCTCAGCTTACAAAAGCGTGCTCCGGGCGGCAATATTTTCGGAATAGAGATCACCGTCCGTTTCAGTGCCAATGGAAATTTTCGCTTACCGGGGTGTGTATTGGAGCATGCGCCATTTCCTTTGTCGTGCTCGCTGTAACGTAACCTCTCACAGGACGACAAGGAACAACGGAGGACGTCCAAGGTTTCCCAAGCAACGGAACACACCTTCCTGGTTATCCAAAGGTAAGGATGAATCCGGTGTGCTTGGGCTTGCAGCGAAATCGCAAATCATTTTCACTCATCAACACCTCGCCTAGACGCCGCAATGAGGTCAGTATGCGCCGCACTTTGGGAGCGGACATGGTGCAACTGTGCGGTTTTAGTTCCGCAAGCACCGACGTGCGCGATTTCGGGGCACGATCCAAAATGAAGGTCTGTGAGCGGCTTGCGTTCTCCGACACACCTACCTCCGCCGCCTCCGTGAATGCAATGCTACATATAGGCTCGGGTACATCAGGTATGCCCCACCGACAACCATGAAGCAATACAGCCAAATTTGTACCCTGCTCGCACGCTGTGTAACACATGTGCGTGCATCGCCTCCGCAATGATTATGAAAAGCAGTCACGTCTGTCACCATGTACCACGAATGTACGTTTACCGGAAGGCCGCTTGCAGACCACCGCCCAAACTGTACCCTCAGGACGGCACGCTTTATGTCCTCAGATGACCAGTGCTTTATGAACTGCTCCCGAACGTACAGCATTAAAGCACAAGCAGTCTGGTGAGCATGCTTAACTGCACCAGATGCACATACGGGGACACGTGACATCTCTACAATTTTGACCGCCGCTCTTCCATAATTGCATGCAAACGATCCACAACGGCAGTGAACGGAAGAAGTACCGACGACCTCTCACTCAGTTTCCGCTTCAACTACCTGTTCTCGTTCTCCAACCTGTTGGCTGTGAAGCAACCAAACGTGCCTACCGTCCGAAATCGAAGCGCCGCCCAGGATGACGAAACCGGTAACCACGTGCGCATCAAGGATGCATTATCCAGCATTTCTCACCTCTATGGCATGCAAAAGTTAAGCGAAATAATCCTTCTCTCTGGTATATATCAATTTAAGTAACCACTGGCAAAGAAGTGTCCTGTCTTCCGGTGACGCATCATACAGGTATGAGCAACGTCTAGCCATGTCTCGCGCCACATGAAATCGACAAGACGCCACGTGCACTCGAGAACACGACTGAAACGCGCCCACTTGAGCCGCATATATATCCAGTACAATCCTACGTGCCCGGGAGGTCGAAGGAACCAGGCCCAGCATTGCTTCTGCCGCTTCCATGAAACTGTCCGACGCCTCATTCGGCAACAAAGCGTAGAAAATGGACATCACAACGATAGTAACGTCCATCAATATGCAATGCCACAGGACGTACCCACCGTAGTTGAGCGGGTGCATCGCTTCCGAAGTCAGCAACTCAGAGTATTGCTACACCAAGCCATCCGTGCATGAAGGATCAAAATACACAGACGGTGTTTGATCATCATTCCTTGTCACCCAAAACTTACCCTGTCGTTCCAACAAGCGAGGCCTAACCAACATCCCCCGCTTGTTTTATGCAGGTGTCGCCACCGCATGTACCACAAGTTAGGCTTCGTCATCCGAAGTTCACATGTTCTTCTGCACATGCATCCGCATTTCACGGCTTCTCTTAAATGTGTCCATCAAAGCACAAACCACGGACTCTTGAACCGCAGTCAAAATATGTCGCTGGGATAGCGCAATGGCTGACCAAGTTGAAAACTATGGATGTGCTTCAAGCTGAATTGGCAGCGCTCATACCTTTGCCTTCACAAACTGAATGAGAACTGCGCACCACTGACGCAATTAAGAAAGACGCCAAATAAATAAATAACTATCCGAAACCTCATCTACCGTTTTCCGTCGGTGCTGTCACGTCACTAAGTTACGCACCTAAATTGCACCAACCGGCACCTAAATCCTTCACAGACCTTCTCCCCACTTTGCCTCTCATGCTGCCTGGCAGTTAAGATAACATTGTTTATTGGTTCATTGGTGTGCAAAGAGGAGGGGAGACCCTTGTCAGCTACGTCGATTCCGATCCAGTGCAGGTTTGACGCAACTGGCTGCAAAGCAGATTCCTATGGGGATCGTCGCCGTTGCAGTAGGAGCGGCAGAAACCTGCCGTACTCAACAGATGGCAGTCAAGCAGTCGTTTGAAACCTTCCTCTGTCAGTGCGTCAGAAATGATCTCCGGTAGGCTGTTCCAATCATTCACTACACGAATTGATAGGGCAGCCTCTGGACGAACGTGAAGTATTCGGCTCCTGTACATCTTCCACTTGTGGCCTCGTGTCGAGCCGTCCACGTTGAGCCGAAAGTGCTTTTGTACCTCACTTCCAAG
Organism: Dicrocoelium dendriticum; assembly: GCA_944474145.2. Lineage (NCBI taxonomy): Eukaryota > Metazoa > Platyhelminthes > Trematoda > Plagiorchiida > Dicrocoeliidae > Dicrocoelium > Dicrocoelium dendriticum. Next base: position 104,742,613 of record OX104063.1, on the reverse strand, counting down.
TTCCTCGCTTAGGATCCGTCTGGTGTAGGTAAGATCACTAGGGCGCCGACGATAATCCATTGGGAAGATGATCAGCTTTCTGAGTCGAAGAGGGCAAGCAAGACCACGCAGCTTCGTGGCGGATTTCGAGCCACATCTCTGAACTCTTTCTAACAAATCGCATTCAGATTTTAAAAGAGGATAGGTAGCTGGGAGCACATACTCCAATATCGGTCGGATATGTGATGTGAACAGAGTGCTGAAGATTGCCGGTGATACGGGATAACGACCTGCGTAGAGCACCCAGCATACTGTTTGCGGCCGCGAGCTTTCTCAGACTGTCTTGAGAAGTTTTAAGGTCATGTGACTCGACAATCTCCAGATCCTCCTCGTGCAAAACATGCTTGAGATATCCACCAATGTGGTATACACCGAATGAATCTAGATTACCAATCGGAAGAACAGCACATTTGTCGTAGTTAATGGGTAGTTACCACTTGACGGACCAATCGTGCAGCTGGTCCAGCGCCGTTTGGAGTCTAGCTACTTCTGATCATAGCTTGAGATCATCAGCGTAGATTAAGCAGCCGAATTGAAGAGCTGCAGGGAGGTCATTACCGTAGAACATGAAAAGTTCCAGCACAAGGAAAGCATAGGATGTTATCAAAGACCTCTAGGAGGCCGCCAAAGACCTCAAAACTAGACGGGCGGCTGGTGAGAAAGGCCTCCGTCTAGTGGGTTTTCAGGTGGTCAGCCGGAAGTCATTTTCCGCCCCATCAGAACCCACCTTGATGGCGCACCTCCCAGGGATGGTCGTGCCGACCTCCTTTAGGTAGTAATTAACAACTTGCGTAGCCTAAGGAACAAGGTGCACAAGTTGGGTCTACTTGTGGACAAATCTCGTCCCGACATACTTGCTTTCACTGAAAGGTGGTTGTCTCCGGATATCACGGACGGTGAGGTATGTTTACTTGGCTACGCGCTGCTTAGAACTGATCGCTCCGTTGGTCGCCAAGCCGGAGGCGTTGTACTGTATGTGAGCTGTAACTTAGATGTGTTGAGGACCCGCACATTACAGTCGCCGGATCAGACTGTTGAAGCCCTATCGGCTGTTTTGTGCACTTCCTCTACCCAGTTTACAGTTATAGTAAGATACAAAAGTCCTGGAAGTTCTTCCAGGGGGATACTTGACTTTATTCGCACTGAGTCTGCGAATAAGTGTTTAGTTCTAGGGGATTTCAACCTCACGAAAGTCTGTTGGGCCGATCTTTCTTACAATTCGGCATTAGGAACATTCGGTGCAAACTTTCTTGAACTGACTCTCCAAGTGCATTTGCACCAGTTCATGGCCTTTCTCACTAGGTATATGGACAACCAAATACCATCTACTTTAGAGTTGGTTTTCGCTAAGTCCCTGGACTTCGTGACTGACGTTTCATACGGTGCACCTCTAGGGTCCAGCGATCATGCATGCGTATCCTTTCGATGTGCTCTTTCAAGGCACCAAGAGACCGCTGTTGAATTACTTCCGAATATTTGGCGGGCGGACTTTAGTGCAATGCGAGCTAAGGCTTCAGTTCTGAACTGTGAGATCTCGATGGCTGACTCTGTCCAGTTAGCCTGGGATAAATTTAAGGCATACCTTACGGAGGTTTCCACTCCCTATATTCCACTCATGAGGAAAAGAGGGTTAAGGGCACAGCCTCCATGGATAGATACCACAGGCAAGTACCTACTCAAGAAACGGTCTAGATGCTGGCGAACCTACCAAGCAGCTCCATCAGCCAGTACCTATGATAGTTATCGAGAGATTAGAAATAAATGTAAGCAACATCTCAGAACTGCTCGTCTCCAGTACGAGCAGGGTTTAGCGGACTCGGCCGCAGCTAATCCCAAGAAGTTTTTTGCTTACGTTAAAAGACGCAGCGGGGCAAAACTGTCTATACCAGCGTTATTGCGAGCAGACGGGACCCGTGCGCAAACTGACTATGACAAGGCTTGTATACTTAGTGATCAGTATACTGGGGTCTTTGCTCGGGAGACCTCTTTACCACAGGTTGAATTGGTTTCAAGAGTTCCAGAGGATTATTGCTTAGCTGAATTTAGCATAACGGAGACTCAGGTCTTCGAGCTACTGCAAGGCATTAATCCCTCTAAAGCTTCCGGTCCTGATTCAATTCATCCGAAGCTGTTGCATGAATTGGCCACTGAGCTGAGTGGTCCTCTCACATGCGTGTTTTCAATATCGCTGGACAGCTGCATCCTACCTTCGGAATGGAAGGAGGCAATCATCTGTCCGATTTTAAGGGCGGTGACAGCGCTCTACCCGCGAACTACCGGCCTGTCAGTCTGACAAGCGTAGTAGTCAAGTTGTTTGATAAGCTGATAAGGGATTCAGTGGAGAACCACCTGAATCGATTCAACCTTCTCAGTGTTGCGCAACCTGGATTCCGCAAAGGAGTTTCATATCAGACTAATCTACCTATATCTCGTGAAAGCTGGGCCGAAGCGGTAGACAGTGGCCACACTATAGACCCGTTATTCGTAGATTTTTCGAAAGCTCTTGACACTGTTCCACATCTTCGGCTCTCACTAAAGTTGAGATCTTACGGGATATCTGGTCGCGCCCTTCAATGTGTGTCTGCCTTCCTTGAGGGGAGGGAACAGTGCGTACGGGTGAGGCGTAGCCTTTCGCTCAGGCAAGCTGTCCTTAGTGGCATCTCACAGGGCTCGGTATTGGGGCCATTGTTGTTCGCGATCTATGTAAATGACTTGCCGGGAGAGCTAGGGGTGTCATCACTAATGTTTGCTGACGACCTTAAGCTCTGGAATAGTGTGGACATCCCGAGGGCCCTGAGACAATTCAGCATGCCTTGGATAGGCTCTGGGAATGGTCTACCTTATGGTTGATGCCCATAAATAGGGCCAAGTGCTCTGTTCTCCGAATCGGAGCTCCTAATCCTCCCACCCGATATGTTATCGGCGGTGGTGAACTCCCTGTTGTCACTCAGCAGGTTGATTTAGGAGTCGTACACGCATCAGCACTTCATTCTGGAGGCAACTGGAAGAAAGCTGCTTGTCAGGGGCTTCGTATGATGTGGTTTATCCGCCGCTCTTTCGGAATCTTAACGGCCAATTTGTTTGTGAAGCTATTTTCGGCATCCGTCCGACCCCACCTGGAATATTGTATTCAGGCTTGTCCACCATGTCTTATCCGAGACAAAATGGACTTGGAGAGAGTGTTATGAGTGGGCACTCGGTTAGTGCAGGGTCTACGGGGACAGACGTATCCTGAACGCTTGCTCAGTTTGGGTATGTACTTCATGCACTACCGAAGGATAAGAGGGGACCTGCTTCTCACTTATCGTATTTTGACAGTTAAGATTGGCCTGGACTTGTCAGAGCTACTTAGTCCCACTACGTTACCTAATCTCTGCGGTCACCCACTGAAACTGCATAAACCACGGTCTGATAGGATTAGGACGGAAACTCGTCCATCGCGCCGAGTTATAGATCGCTGGAATTCGCTTCCAGATCACGTGGTTAGGGAACCTACGGTTAAGGGTATTGCGCGCCAGCTCGATGCTCTTGGGTGGCAACAGCAAACTTTTCCTTTTTCCTAGCTGACTCACCTACACTTTTCAGTTCTTTTTATAATGACTCAAATATCTTGGTATTCTACTTGCTTAGCTCCTTTCACCTTTCCTTCTTGCCTTCTGAGTTTACTTTTTTCTCTTTCTTACTGCAAGTACCCGGCCCAGCAGGGACTGCTAGGGCAGGATACGTGGGCATTAATTGGTTGGACAGGGTGCGATGCGGTCTTTCTTTTAGGTCCATCAGTATTTCAAAGTTCGCCAACTCCTGGTTCAACGACCCGCCGAAGAAGGAACACTCACGGGATCACCCTATCGTTCCAGTCCCGCTTGAACTTGAAATTGTGGGACTCCGCTAGGCATAGACACGGCGCCACTGTTTGGTTCACCACTTGAAGAGTCCGATCTCTCAATAAGTCCGCAACCCATATTTGGAGAAACTAGAGGCAGTTGTAAATTGGAAGTTGGGAAAAGCTTGTTCCACTTCCTCCCAGGTTTTATAACGTTCGCAGCCCATACGGCCAAAAACACCAATGTCGTTGAACATGGCGTTCGATAACCAATTAAACCCCCTCCAGTTAAGGTCATTTAAAACAGTATGTTATTCACTACTGCCACATCAAATGCAATAACATTTCTTGTAGATACGTGGGTACTAAGCACCACTTATACATCGCTTTTAATTCCAATTATGACAACGGAAACATTTGGGCTGGCGTACCGGAACACAAATTCCCTCCGGGCCTATTTTTCTTTACGAAAATTAGCCACTCCCTCGCTCTTGGCGGGCACGACGCTCCGCGTATGTAGTCGGTCCGCGGCGTCACGTTAACAGGTAATAGTTCGGTCGCTTTCGTTTTTTGTTATCCTTAATTTACTATACCGGCCGGTGGCCGAGTGGTATGCGCGTCTGCTTTGCAACCAATGCGTCCATCTTGTACGAGAAGATAAGAGTAAGCATTCGAGTTCATTTTGGACCGGAACGATAAGATAATCCCATGAATCTTGCTTCTTTCGCGTATCGTCGTATCGGGAATTGATAGCTCTGCTTGAAATGTAGAAAAGCCTAAAACAGAGACCGCGTCACCCTGTCCAACCAATTACTACCCACACTTTCTTGCGTAGCAGTCCCAACCATGCCGGTTTATGTGAAATAAGGAAGAGTTCATTGTTCATTGAGTTCATTGCGTGGTAGAGAGCAGAAGGGAGGTCCCGTGTCAGCTGCTTCGCTTCCCGATCTTCCAAGGATTGCAGGCGAGTTCGCTGTCATGGCTCAGGATGTAATATCAGTCCTGCAGGATCCTGGAGTACTCAGTAGGAAGATGTCTAGCAAACGTTTGAAACTCGCTTCTGATTGCGCATTGACAATCGGGTCCGGCAGTCGGCTCCAATCATTGATTACTCGAGTAGAGAGAGCAACATCTGAGCGAACTTTGAGCCTCCTCGGTTTAAACAGCTTCCAGCTGTGACCTCGAGTCGAGCTGCCAAGTCTTAGCTGAAGGAACTGCCTTAGCTTGTTTCCCAGTTCTCCTCGTAGGATGCGCCTGGTATAGATGAGGTCTCCGCGACGTCGGCGATAGTCTATGGGAAAAAGGTTCACCCTCTGTAGTCGGGTGGGGTACGGGAGGTTGCGTAGCCCAAGGACAAATTTCGAGGCTCGTCGCTGAATGTTTTCTAACTTGTCGCTTTCATGTTTAGATAAATGGGCTATGGCCGGATGTCCGAATTCAAAAATGGGACGGATATGGGAGGTGAAGAGAAGTCTAAATATCTGCGGCGTCATTTTAGAGAATGATCTCCTTATGGGGTAAATTAAGAAAACAAGTGAAGGAATGTCAGCTAAATAATGGTAATAACAAGGTGCGATAAGAAATTAAAAAAACGAAGGGAAGTTGACGATACAAGTCGGTTAGGAGAAGGGGAAGGTTTGGTACTGCCACCCAAGAGCATCTAACTGACGCTTGAAATCCTCTACCGTAGACTCCCTAACGCCCTAAAGCGAGTTCCAACGTTCAATAACTTGGCGCGACAAGCGAGTTTCCGTTCTTCCCTGGTCAGAACGCAGTTTGTGCAACTGCAACGGGTGATCTCGGAGACCAGGCAGCTTGGCGGGACTAAATAGCCAGAACAAGTCTGGACTGATCTTACCCGTTAAGATACGGTAAGTGAGGATCAAGTCTCCTCAAATTCTGCGGTAGTGCATTGAGTACATACCCAAGCTATGCAAACGTTCGGGATACGTTTGCCCCCGTAATCCTTGCACTAACGTTGTACCCACTCGCAAAGCCCTCTCCAGCTCCATTTTGTCCCTTACAAGACAAGGTGGAAAAGCCTGGATACAGTAGTTTAAGTGGGGTCGCACAAAAGCTGAGAGCAGCTTCACAAAAATATTGGCCGTTAGGACACTGAAGGAGCGGCGAATAATCTCCAAACAGCCTTCCTCCAATTGTCCCTAGAGTGAAGCAATGAGGTGTGGGTGCTACCTAGATCAACCTGCTGAGTGATAACAGGGAGTTCACTTCCACCAACCAAAGCGCGTGGGAGGACTAGCACTTCCAATGCGGAGGACAGAACATTTCTCCTGATTTATAAGCATCAACCATAAGGTTGACCAATCCCAGAGCCTAAGGCACTCTGAGGTGCCTCAGAGCCACCAGGGATATCCACAATATTCCAGAGCTTGAGGTCATCAGCAAACAATAGGGACGATACTTCAAGCTTCTTGGGTAGGTTGTTGACATAAATTGCGGAAAGCACCGATCTTATAACCGTCATCATCATCATCAACAGCAGTACATCAGCCATTTGAACTGATGCTTCGCTGCCATACAACCATGAGGACCTATGAAATAAAGAATAAGAAGAGGGAGAGAAGGGGGACTTACCTGAAAACCTTAATGCCCTAAGCAAACATTCAGGGTCAAGGCGCCTACACCTTGTGTAGACAACATACCGTCACAAACAGCTGGCTATCGTGCAAAGATAAGGCGGCATCGGCGAGACAGCTTCCTTGCGGCTTTCACTGCCACGCGTCATAATCAGCCATTACCCCGCAGATAACTCAGCACCAAACACACTTTAAACAGACAATCCGATTAGGAGACGGCAGCAGACGCGCCACTGGTGTCGGTTGCGAGCCATGTCCTGTAAAGTCTCGAGCCAAGCACAAGCTGAGTCACGTGGACTCCAACCCGGAAGGCGAGACGGACCAACGGCACCCAGTTTGGTCGTCAGTGACTTCATTTCCCGCTGCCAAGTCAACTTCTGTCCACCTCGAGCCTTGCGCCATCCTACACCTGGTACACTAAACAAGGCCCTCCTAGGTAAGCGGTGACCAGGCATGCGTAGCACGTGCCCGAACCAACGGAACTTATTCAGTGCTATCTGTTGTTCGACCTTATAACCGAGCCCTGTGGAACGCCACTAAATACAGCTTGTCTAAGCGAAAGGTTACGCCCTACGCGTACACACTATTCTCTCCCCTCTAGGATAGCAGAGACCCATTTATGGGCGGCTCCAGATATCCCATACGACCTCAACTTCAATGAGAGTCGTTGATGTGCGACGGTATCAAAGGCTTTCGAGAAGTCGACGAAAAGCACGTCGATAGCGTGACCGTTGTCTACTGCCTCAGCCCAGCTTTCACGAGCTACAAATAAATTTGTCAGACATGAAAATCTATTACGAAATCCATGCTGTGCCGCATTGAGAAGGTTAAACTTAATCAGGTGATTCTCCACCGAATCCCTGACCACTTTTTCAAACAACTTAACTACTACGCTTGTTAAGCTGACAGGCCGGCAGTTCACGGGAAGAGCTTTGTCACCGCCCTTAAAAATCGGACAGATGATTGTCTTCTTCCATTCCAAAGGTAAGGTACAGCTGTCGAGTGATATTGTAAACATGCGTGTCAGAGGGCCACTTAGCTCAGCGGCCAATTCATGCATCAGCTTCGGATGAATTGAATCAGGGCCAGAAGCTTTGGAAGGATTTAGCCCTTGCAATAGCCCGAAGACTTGTGTCTCCGTTATGCTGATTTTAGTTAGGCAAGAATTCTCTGGGACTTTTGTGACCAGCTCAACCTGAGGTAGAGAGGCCTCACGAGAAGAGACACCAGTATACTGTTCGCTAAGTATACACGCATTATCATAGTCGGTATGCCCATGGGTCCCGTCCGCTCGTAGTAAAGCCTGTATAGACAAGTTTGTACCGCTGCGTCTCTTTACGTAAGCAAAGAACATTGGCTTTGTTACGGCTGCGTTGGCCAAATCCTCCTCGTACTGAAGACGAAGAGTTCTAAGATGTTGCTTACATTTATTTCTAACCGCTCGATAGCTTTCGTAGGTGCTGGTTGATGAAGCCGCCAGCACTTAGAGCGCTTCCTGAGCAGGTATTTACCCGTATGATCTATCCTAGGAGGCTGCACCCGTGTCATTCGTCTCTTAATGAGTGGGATGTAGGGAGCAGAGATCTCGGTGAGGTATGCCTTGAATTTCTCCCAAGCTGTCTCAACGGTTTCAGCCACGGTGATCGCACAACGCACAACTGAAACTTTCTCACGCAATGCGTTAAAGTCTGCCCGCCAAATACGTGGACATGCCTCAGCGGTATCCTGAGAACACTTTGTTATAGCACATCGAAAGGATACGCAGACATGGGCACTGGCTCCTAAAGGACAGCCATAAGTAATATCACTCACGAAATCATGTGACTTCGCAAAATATGAGATCCAAGGTAGACGGAATATTTTTGCGCATATATCTAGTCAGGAGGTTCACGAACTGATGCAAAGGCAGTTACAATGTTAGATCGAGGATATCCGAACCGAAAGCGCTCACCGCCGGACTGCAAGTTAGATCAGCCCAGCAGACTTCAAAGAGGTTGAAGTCACCCAGTATTAGGCACCTATGGGCAGCTTGCGTACGAATGAATTCAATAACCTCCCTGGAGATAATTCCAGGACTTCGATATACCACTACAACTGTAAACTGAGCAGAGGTAATGCACACAATAGTCGACAGGGCTTCAACAGTTTGATCCGGCGACTGGAACACACAGGTCCTCAACACATCAAGTTTGCAACTCACATAAAGAGCGACGCCCCCACCTTGGCGGCCAACGGAGCAATCACATCTAAGCAGCGCGTAGCTAAGTAAACATACTGCACCGTCTGTGATATTCGGGGACAGCCATGTTTCGGTGATAGCAAGTATGTCGTAATGAGATTTGTGTACAAGTAGGCCCACCTCGTGTACGTTGTTACTTAGGCTACGCACATTACTAAGCACTACCCGAAGAAACTCGGCACGACCAGCGGCAGAATTTGACTTCCGGCTGACCACCTTAAAACCCACAAGACGAAGGCCTTGCACACAAGGCGCCCGCCTACTCTTGGGGCTTTTGATGGCTTCCTTTAGCTTCAGTCGATCTGCCAGTGGGAGGTCCGGCTGAACGCTGACATACAAAGCGCATTAACGCCTTGCGTTCCTCTGGGGTTGAAAGGACTACACGAAGTAACCGGGGTCGCAGATCAGGCATATCTACAGGGACGTTCCCCAATCTGGTTGGGTTCATGATAGTGACACCAGGGAAACCAGGTGGAAGCATCTTGTTGACACAGACCTTGAACCACTGGAGGTCATCCGGCATGCGTTCATTGGGAAGAGCTGCCGCGGATTCGGCAACGTTACGAAAGATAACGCTACTATCAGTAAAAGAATCATCTTGACGAGGCGTATTCACTCCACGAGTCTTTGACTCGACCCCAGTTTCGACCGATTTGGCAGGTAACAGGATGGGTTTTTCGCCAAGGGAGCTGGAGTAATTGAGGTTGCGGCTTTGTTTTCTACCTCCAACTCCCTCATCGGTCTAGTCTTTTCAGACTTTACGGGTGTGGCCGAAGTCAACACGGTGCGTCGCTTCGCCAGTGGAAGTGGGGTGATTGGAGTTGAGTTTTGTGCTTCACATCCAATAGCTTAATGGTTTCAGTACCTTCAGGCTTTGAGGGAGCCTTACGGACTTTCTTAGCCCTTTTCCTCTTGTTTTTATTGGGCACAGGGGCTATAAGTTCGGTCTTGCTTTGGACGGCATCCAATGCGACATCAGAGACCTTTTTAGAGGCATTCTGGACCGCTGGGGCACACGACACGGTAACCATCACCTCAGTCGCATTTTCATGGACAGCAATTGAGGTTAGTTGCGTGTCTTCCTCCAATTAGCCGACATCAACAGAGACTCCCATTTTCCTCATCAGCAACTCCACTTTCCGATCAAGAGATGTGAGAAAAGACCACAACTACTGGTTACCCAGCCCGACGTTGCTCGATGTCTCCTCAGTGACCTCAAGACGCGTAGATCGACGGCGACGGCATAGAAGACAATTGAACAGCATGCTATCGCTACTCGAAAGCATTACGTACTGATCAGGGCTCAAATCGGCACAGGTCTCATGGTACCAGCAGTTGCCTACGTAGCACTGCATGCCACCAGACTCGTCCGTCACAGGCTTCGAGCAGCTCACGCTGCCGCATACGGCCTTCGATTCGCTAATCAACGCAGCCGAAGACACATTAACGCCGGTATTCAGTGAATCCGACATGACGCTTTCAAAGCGTGTGAAAGAAGTATCAAAACGTAGGATCGACAAGCTGTTACCTGCAGGGCAGTCAACAGAAACAGTTACGGGTTAAAACAAGGTGCAAAACGGATTACAAAACACAAAAATACCGGAAAAATAGCCAGAGGCTGAACCCGAAAAAGATGGACGATGTTTGGTAAGTATGCGAAAACGGGTACGACGTGATACGGGAAAAACGATGACCCAAAATTATTTGGATCAAGCGAAATTTGACAAAAGTCAGATTTTTTGCGCGACACTTGTAAACACTGTTCCGAAATTGTCCTTTGGAAGTAGAACCTCAAAAAGACAGCACGCTCAAAGATTTCATTTTACCGCCAAGGAGGAGGAAACCGCCAGCTTATGCATAAATTTTCATCCAATCCCAATGCCTTGTATAGTCAGGTCAACAGTCTTCGACAAGTCAAGCACGATGTCGCCGCACTGACGACCCCCACAGGGCTCACGAAGTCAACAAACGAGGCAGCACAAGTCCTGTGCCAGCAGTGTGCATCCACATTCTCCGTTCCATCAATGCATACAACGGTCCCGCCCCCAACTTCGCTGACGACTGTCCATTTCACTCTGGAGAAGATCCCGGCGAAACACAAATCCCTGCGACTAACGGCCTCTCCTGGCGCTGATTTTTTCCACCCAAGGCTCTTGCGAGCGTGCGCCGCAGCTTTAGCTTTACCCCTAGCGGAGATGTTCGCCCACTTCTTCTCGCAAGGCAAAGTTCTCAATGATTGGAAATGTGAGACTATTACACCAATCTACAAAAGCGGTACTCGCAAAGACCCGGCCAATTACCGATCGATAACTCTCCTCTCTACGATCTCCGAAGTGATGGAATCGATCGTCGCAGACGCTTTAATGGACCGCATGGCGGCCCAGAAATTGCTCTCCGATTGCCAGCACGGTTTCCGGCGGCAACTGTCGTACCTGAGTAACCTGCTACTTGCCAGGGATAGCTGGACGACTGCTGCCGACTCTGGCCTAGAAACGCATGTTATATTCTTGGATTTCGCCAAAGCCTTCGACAAGATCGACCACAACATTCTACTACAGAAACTGTAGTCTTACGGCGTTTCAGGGGCCTTGATGGACTGGATCCGGAACTACCTACAAAACCGTACCGTCCAAGTACGCGTCGGCGGGAGTGTTGTCTCCCCGCATCCTTACCGCAAGCGGAGTTCCACAGGGGGTCCGTTCTCGGACCAGACCTCTTCCTAGCTTTCATTGAGGAGGTCACACCGCAAGTGGAGTCTTCGCTGCTATTGTATGCGGATGACGTGAAGGTATGGCGCACAATTAATCTTCCGGACGATACCCACGCACTTCAGCCGGACCTCGACCGTCTACATCATTGGTCCATAAAAAACAAACTTCCATTTAACACTTGAAATGTCGCGTCATTTCTACACACCGTTCCGCCTTTTTCTCCTATAGATTACCTGGGAGCGTCTGTCCTCCAGGTTTCTTCAGCCGAAAGAGACGGGTATCATTACCCAGACGAGTCTTTCCGTATCCGCTTCCTGCCGGAAAGCAGCAGCTGCTGCTAATTGCATTGTGGGATTGCTGAAACGATCCTTCGGTAAAATTGACCATAGCAATTTCCACCTCCTCAACGCTTTTCTTCGACCCTATTTGGAGTTTTCTATTCAGGCTTGGAGCCCCTGGTTGTTGAAGGACCAACGTATACTCGAAGCCCCACAACGTCGAGCAACAAAACTGGTCCGAGGTCTCAAGCACCTAGATTATCCACAACGACTTCATTGCCTGGGCCTCTACTCGCTTAAGTACCGACGTCTCCGGGGCGACCTGATCCTTGTATTTATCATCTTATCCAACCCTGGACATCCCTGTCGCCACCTACTCATACTGCACCAATCGTGCTCCCACCTACGTGGCCACCCACTGTGGCTCACACATCAGCACAGTCGGCTGAACTGCAGACGACACTATTTCGCTTTGCGAATCTGCCGACCGTGGAATGCTCTGCCTGCCGATTTAGTCTTGGCACCCACTGTGGCGGATTTTAAGACCCGCCTGAATTGTCATCTGGCCGAGCTACACCGCGATATTCCCTGATACAACTACTTTCTACTTGATGGAGTGTCTTTCCTTATTTTCTTCTACCTATTTCCTTTCCCTAGCCATTTCGGAGGGTGTGGTGGGATGTCACGCTTTGAGCCGGCGTGAATTCTGTTTAAATGCCGCATAAGCCCGATGAAGATACTGCTAACACGCGAGTCCAACCCGCTATAAGGTTGCTTGGCTTTTCATCAGACCTGACCTGAACTCTTTTTACCCTATGGGTCATGTAAAGCTCGAGCTTTTATTCCCATTAAATACAATGTTCTAAGGTCACCGGTTCGAATCTGCGTAGGGGCGGGCGTCCTCGCAGTATACTCAGCCCACGCGCGACTGGTGGTGGTCGCGTGGTAGCGAAGCGCCGTTACGGCTTGCAGCCGGCAGTTTATTTTTCTTTTATTTATTCCTTAGCTGCCTCGTTTACATCGGCCTCTTACTACGCGGTTGAGCATCCAGAGGGATCTTGGAGTGATAGTGTCATCAAACTTCAAATCTATTCAAGACACCCAGAAGAGGGTCGCCGCAGCCTACAGGATGTTCCATTCTATACGTAGAGGGTTTTCTCTCCTGACCCCGGGACTTTTCCGACTCCTCTTTGGCTCGCATGTACGCCCGATTCTCGAATACGGGCTACCCGCTGCCTATCCTCTCACCAAAATCGAATGTGATATGATAGAGAAGCTTCAACGGCGTGGATCCAAATCCGTCCCTGAGTTGCGAGACCTGTCGTATCCACTCCGACTTCAACGACTGAACTTGTTCTCTCTAGGTTACCGCCGTCAACGCGGAGATATTCATTCGATTTATTCTCAGAGGAGAACTGCGTTGAGAGTTACAGGACTTCTTTCAACTCAACATTGAGAGTTCGACATGAGGCTACCGCTTGAGACCGAGGAATATCCGTGTGCTGCTCAATCTGGCCTTATCAATTCGCGTAGTGAGTGATTGGAACCGGTTGCCGGAGCCTATTGTTTATGCTGAGACAGGAACGTTTCAAACAACTGTTGGATTCTCACCTGAGTGCGCTGGGATTCTGCTGCCTCTAAGACAGCTACAGTGGTCCTCTGCGGTATCTTGTGCCGCAATGATCGGGAAATGAAGGAGCTGACAAAGGATCTTCCTTCTGCTCTCTATTATCCAGTGATCCAGCCGTCTACAAGATATTTGTTTTGCATTGCAGCTTGTCACACTGCTTGGACACGGGAGAGCTCAGAAGTTAGGACCAAAGGAATATTACACGTAGGCCCATTCGAAGCTGCTACATGAGTTGGCTGCGAAACTAAGTGGACCGCTCGCCATCGGGTTTTAGAAATCGCCTAACAGCTGTGCATTATCTTCCAAATGGAAGGAAGCTGTATTCTGTCCTATCTTCAAAAATGCAACTGCACATGGTCGGTGTGGCTTACAGAGCACCACTGAGCTCAGGCGTGCGTCTGTTACAGTCGGTAAAAACCAATGGTTGAGGAAGGAACTGTCTGCTTATGAGCGACTTCAGTGCACGCAATATCGACTGGAATCTCCTTCACTGTGATCTTTACCAAGGTTCCTTCGAGGCTAGCTTCCTCGACGCTATTCACGAATGCAATCTGATCCAGCACATCTAAGCACCAACACGGATGATATCGCGTCAAATACCAAACACACTGGATCTCATCCTCACACCAGCGCTCTCTGATGCCCATGGCCTGAAGATTCTCCAACCCCTCCAACCTCCTTTTGGGCATGCCGCCTTGCCATACATGATCAGCGATACACCGTCGCAACTTCTGGCGTGTTGTCCAAAGAAGTGGCAAACACCACAGACTGAACCATTCCACAATCCCTGAACCTTGATGAAGCATCGAACTTACTACTCTCGGAGATGATGTCTGTCATCAAAAAAGTTGTTCCTATCACCAAGGGCAGGCCTTCCCCAAAGACTCCCTGGATAGACCGAGAGGTGGGATCCTGATGAACAGGCGACGCAAACTATGGGACATATTCAAGTCAACACAGGTAACGTCAAATTACTCGAAGCTAAAAGTGATCAGAAATCTGTGCACTCTAAGAAAGCGCCAGAAACAATCACAATACGAACACAGCCTGGTCATGCAGTCACAAACCTGCCCGAAGAAGCTGTTCTCGTACCTGAAACGAAACACCAAGGCTGGCAGTGGTATCCCTGCTTTCTCCTACCAGGAGGACAAAGTACTCTACGAAGATGACGAGAAGGCTCAACTATTATCCTCGCGGTTCTCCTCGATCTACTCCGTGGAACCGTCACTACCCACTGACGATCCGGCAACGCATTCTCCTCCTCTCGAGCAAGTCGAAGTCAATCCCGAGATAGTCAAGGGACTCCTCCTTGAACTGAACCCTAACTCCGCACCGGGCCCCAATGGACTTCACCCGCTATTCCTCAACATGGTAGCAGAATACATTGCTGATCCGATACATCAAGTTTTCCGGCGTTCTCTTGCAGACGGGCGCCTACCACCTGACTGTAATGCCTAAGTACAAAGGAGGGAACTGGCACGATCCTGCAGACTATCGACCGATATGCCTGACGTCTGTGATCTGCAAGCTCATGAAACGGATCGTCAAGCGCCCTCCACACCCACTGCGAAAGCCTGTGCGCCATCTTCCCCGCTCAGCACGGATTCCGCAGTGCTCGCTCCTGCATCTCTAACCTGCTTGTTACCATAGAAAAGTAGATGACGGGAGACACCTTTATACTATCTACATTGACTTCAGCAAGGCCTTTGACAGACTTCTGCTCAAACTCCAGGGAGTTGGCGTCACCGGAAACGTCTTTGCATATGTTTCGGACTTCCTGAGAGATCGGACTCTTCCATTGAAGGCGAACCACACTCTGTCTGGCTCTGTGTCTGACTAGCGGAGTCCCACAAGGCTGTCCTTGGGCTGGAACTTTTCAAGTTTTACATTAATGACCTCCCTGCAGCTCTTCAAGTCGACTGCTTAGTCTACGCTGATGATATCAAACTATGGTCAGAAGTAGCTCATCATCATTATACACGTCAGCTAGAGGTGGGAAAACACCGCTATTGTGCCGCAATACATACAACCATGACCTTTTCTTCAAACATAAACTTCATTCTGCATCAGCCGTCAGGCAGATTATCAAGGGTCGCCTTATCTGCTGCATACAGCAGGGCGGATAAGCGAAAACATGCTACTGCTGGCGCCTCCCTTCTTTTCCACCTTTTTCTCTTACTCCCATTCCGGCCCCCATTACTAACCTTCCTTCTATGATTCCCAGCCTAATTGACAGCAACCGAAGTGCTACAGGAGTAGTACCATCTGCAGCCACCATCCCACAGCACCTATCGGACGCCTATCAGCAAAAGTCCCTTCTAAGGCCACGCTGTCCCGTTTCCATGGCGACATTCAACTTGCGCACTCTAAGACAAACTGGTCAGCAGGCTGCACTTGCACGCACCTTGGACACACTGGGTGTTGATGTGTGTTGTGTGTCCGAAACTAGGATTAATGACCCTAACGGGGTTATTGAATTGACTGCACCCGGCTTATCCTCTCGGTATTGGTTGCACGCATCCGGAGACGCCGATGCGGCACTCACGGGTCAAGATGGTGTAGGGATTATTCTCAGCTCCAAGGCTGAGTCATCGTTGGTTGATTGGATTCCGGTGAACAGCCGTTTATGTGCAGCCCGTTTGACGACATCAGCTAAAGTGAATTCGCGAAGTAGTACAAAACGCTGTTTGTGATTTCCGTTTATACTCCCACCGACTGCAGTTCTAATGCAGTCAAGGACACTTTCTATCACGAACTGAACGGGTTACTACGCAGTGCTACTAGTTCAGATATTATCATACTTGCAGGGGACATGAACGCAGAAGTAGGGCGTCTGAGCTCTTCAGAAGCTCAGCTGGGTGGAAAGTGTGGACTTAACTCTGTACGGACTGACAACGGCGAGCGTCTTCTGCAACTGTGTGCGGAGCACCAGTTGTTTCTTACTCGCACTGCTTTTAGACACAGTGGGCGCCGAAATGCCACTTGGCGTCTACCTGTAGCTGGTCAGCGATGGACCCAAATTGACCACATAGCCATAGGTTATATGTGGCGCGATTCCATTCTGGATTGCCGCTCATACTGGAGTACCTGTGTCGACTCTGATCATGCCTTGGTGCGCTGTCGTTTCTCCATGAACTTTACCGAAAGGCGCACAAAGCGTCTCCCCCGATTTGCAACGGAGAAATTGTCCCAACCCTCGGTCAGGCAAGCCTATCAAGAAGCACTGCATAGCGAACTCTCGCTGTCTTGTCCTAATGACACTGAACTTCAGTGGAATAGGATCTCGGCCGCCATGCACGACGCAGGATCATCTGTTTGTGGCACTATCAGTCGTCATCGCACCAGTCACTGGATATCCAAGAGGTCAGTGAACCTGTTGGAAGCTAGAAGACACCTCCCGGCTGGTTCTGAACACAATGTGACCAGAAGGGCTATTAAGCGTAACCTAAAGCGGAGCCTCCGTGCTGACAAGGAAGCCTGGTGGACCAGTAGGACTCAAGAAATGGAGGCAGGAGCAGTAGGCAATTACCGCAAGCTCTTCCAGCTAATCCGCACTACTGGTCCCAGAAAACCAGGCGTCAGTGAAACAATCAGAGACAGCGCGGGTGCGCTGATACACAATAAGGAGCGCCGTATGGCTCGTTGGGCCGAACACTTTGAAGATCAGTTCAGCCGGCCCCTTGCTCCCGGACCTCTTCCTACTCAGGTGATGCAGGATGTGCCATGGACGGTTAGTTTAGAGCATCCGTCAGAGGCCGAGGTCCGAAAGACGATCACAGCTTTCAATCGTTTTCGTGCCGCTGGCCCGGATTCCCTCCCACCTGCACTATTTAAGGATGGAGGTGAGGTCCTCTGCAGGGCACTGACCTCCCTATTCGAACGTATCTGGAAAAAAGAATGTGCCGACTAATTGGAGCGAGTCGATTATAGTGGCAATATACAAGAAGGGCAGTCGCACAGACTGTTCTAACCACAGGTGTATTAGCCTAACGCCAGTTGTGACAAAATTACTAGCCTCGATTATCGTTCGTGGCCTCACTGCAGAACGGGAATCTCGGATTAGAGAAGAGCAGGCCGGTTTTCGCCCAGTACGTGGCTGTATAGACCATATATTTACTCTGCGGCAGATGCTAGAGCAGCGCCACGCGTACCGTAGACCGACAATAGCTGTGTTCCTCGATTTCAAGAGTGTCTTCGATTCGGTCGATCGATCGATTCTGTTCGAATTATTTGCGCGAAAAGGTGTTCCCACGAAATATGTGAACATCCTTCGTGCTCTATACTCGAACACTATAGGCCGCGTCAGGGTCTACGGTGTCCTATCGGATAGCTTTTCAACTACAAGTGGCGTTCGTCAGTTTTGTCCGATTTCCCCGTTTTTGTTCAATTTCGTCGTGGATTCTATCATGGAGTGTTCCCTTGTGGAATCTCACGATGTAGGCGTTGAAGTGCTGCCTGGTGAAAGGTTAGTTGATCTAGATTATGCGTACGATATCGTCTTGCTTTTCGACAATGTTGAGGCGGCACAATCAAGCCTGAATAGCCTATCCAGAGTGGTCCCATTATTTGGTATGCACTTCGCACCTTCAAAGTGCAGTGTTGCTGCAGGACCACCAGCCACTTGATGACCCCTTGACGCTTGCTAACGAGGAGCTTGAGGTGGTTGATCAATTCACTTATCTTGGCAGCTGCATCAGCAATGATGGGCGCATAGAAACTGACGTGAGCTCACGCATCGCAAAGGCCAGAGCTGCTTTCTTGAAGCTGCGGCATCTTTGGCGACAGAAGGGAGTTCCCCTGCGTCTGAAAGGCCGTGTATACAGGGCCACAGTGAAGGCCGTTCTGCTCTATGGTAGTGAAACTTGGCCCCTTCGGTCTGAAGATCTGAGGCGCCTTCAAGTCTTTGATCATCGTTGTTTGCGAAGCATTGCTGGTGTCGGATGGCACCAGCATGTCCGCAACGATGATGTGCGTAGGCGAGTACTAGGTGGTGATAATCATGCTAGCTCCCTAGAACAACAGATAGCACTGAATAAGTTGCGTTGGCTCGGTCACGTGCTACGCATGCCTGGTCACCGCTTACCTAGGAGGGCCTTGTTTAGTGTACCAGGTGTAGGATGGCGCAAGGCTCGAGGTGGACAGAAGTTGACTTGGCAGCGGGAAATGAAGTCACTGACGACCAAACTGGGTGCCGTTGGCCCGTCTCGCCTTCCGGGTTGGAGTCCACTTGACTCACCTTGTGCTTGGCTCGAGACTTTACAGGACATGGCTCGCAACCGACACCAGTGGCGCGTCTGCTGCTGTCTCCTAATCGGATTGGCTGTTTAAAGTGTGTTTGGTGCTGAGTTATCTGCGGGGTAATGGCTGATTATGACGCGTGGCAGTGAAAGCCGCAAGGAAGCTGTCTCGCCGATGCCGCCTTATCTTTGCACGATAGCCAGCTGTTTGTGACGGAATGTTGTCTACACAAGGTGTAAGCGCCTTGACCCTGAATGTTTGCTTAGGGCATTAAGGTTTTCAGGTAAGTCCCCTTTCTCTCCCTCTTATTCTTTATTCCATAGGTCCTCATGGTTGTATGGCAGCGAAGCATCAGTTCAAATGGCTGATGTACTGCTGTTGATGATGGTGATGACATGAAGGGAATACATACATACATACATATAATACAATACACAAAGGAAAAATAGCTACAACAGTTGCATGCCAGCTGAGCTACCAGCAACGGATAAGCATCGTTCCGGTAAGCTACCAGACGGTTACTAGGCAAAAAGAAAAAAATTATTGTGCTTTACGCTAAGAAATGAGATCGTAGGTGGAGGGGAAGGCTAAAAGTGATGGCAAGGGATAAAGAAACTCACAGCAGGAACGCCACTGAGGTCGACTCCTTGCCATGTCAGCAAGTGTATCCAGCCGAACGTGTTCATCGTCTTTTGGACCCCAACCAGGGAGCCGTGACGCTCCAACCGAGGCCAGCACAAAGTGAGGGCCTTCATTCCTCTGGACCAAGTCATCGCTTGGCCACCCCTCCTCTTCTTCCATCCACATCCCCGGCGAGCAAACAACGCACGTCGCGGGAGTCGGTGGGCTGGCATGTGCAACACGTGGCCCAGCCATCGGATCCTGGTACGTGAAATGACGGTGCTGAGCGGTTCAATTCCTTTTCCTGTGCCGTAAACAAGGCGTCGAACACGCTCGTTGGTCACGCGGTGTTCCCACCAGATGTGAGCCAAACTGCGAAGGCACCAATGGTCGAAGGTAACTAGCCTCTTCATGTCCCCGATCTTAGGGGCCAGGTTTCGCAACTGTGCAGTAAAGTCGAACGTACCGCTGTATTGTACACTCTGTATTGTACGCTCTGTATTGTACGCTGTATTGTACACTCTACCGTCGCAACGAGACTGGACCTTAACGTGGTGCGACGGTTTGCGTACCTCATCGACCCATTGAGCTATACTGGGTGATGCCTCCGAGCATCTTGAGAGTTACTCCTACCAGGTTGGTCAATGGTGAGAGGTCAGACAAACTCAGTCTCCTGGTCCTCCAGGTTGGGGGTTTGAAATGGGATGGCGTCCATTTCTGTAAAACTAAATCACTGCCACCCCGCTGCCTTGCGGACAGGCTTTTGAGCCAAAGGCTTTGGATGAGGACCCTAATCGTTCCCCTGTCTAGGTCTGGGCGCCCTGGCAGTATCCCAGCCCACATACAACCATGACATTTTCTTCCAACATAAACTTCATCCTGCATCGGCCGTCGCGCAGATTATCAAGGGTCGCCTTATCTGCTGCATACAGCAGGGCGGATAAGCGAAAGCATGCTACTGCTGGCGCCTCCCTTCTTTCTTTTCCATCTTTTTCTCTTACTCCCATCCCGGCCCCCATTACTAACCTTCCTTATATAATTCCCAGCTTAATTGATAGCAGCCGAAGTGCTACTGGAGTAGAACCATCTGCAGCCACCATCTCACAGCACCTATCGGACGCCTATCGGCAAAAGTCCCTTATAAGGCCACGCTGTCCCGTTTCCATGGCGACATTCAACGTCCGCACTCTAAGACAAACAGGTCAGCAGGCTGCACTCGCACGCACCTTGGACACACTGGGTGTTGATGTGTGTTGTGTGTCCGAAACTAGGATTAACGACCCTAACGGGGTTATTGAATTGACTGCACCCGGCTTATCCTCTCGTTATTGGTTGCACGCATCCGGAGACGCCGATGCGGCACTCACCGGTCAAGCTGGTGTAGGTATCATTCTCAGCTCCAAGGCTGAGTTATCGTTGGCTGATTGGATTCCGGTGAACAGTCGTTTATGTGCAGCCCGTTTGATGACATCAGCTAAGGTGAATTCGCGAAGTAAAACAAAACGCTGTTTGTTTGTGATTTCTGCTTATGCTCCCACGGACTGCAGTTCTAATGCAGTCAAGGACACTTTCTATCACGAACTGAACACGCTGCTACGCAGTGCTACTAGTTCAGATATTATAGTACTTGCAGGGGATATGAACGCACAAGTAGGGCGTCTGAGCTCTTCAGAAGCTCAGCTGGGTGGTAAGTATGGACTTAACTCCGAACGGACTGACAGCGGCGAGCGTCTGCTGCAACTGTGTGCGGAGCACCAGTTGTTTCTTACTAGCACTGCTTTTAGACACAGTGGGCGCCGAAGTGCCACTTGGCGTCCACCTGTAGCTGGTCAGCGATGGACCCAAATTGACCACATAGCCATAAGTTACAGGTGGCGCGGTTCCATTCTGAATTGCCGCTCGTACTGGAGTACCTGTGTCGACTCTGACCATGCCTTGGTGCGCTGTCGTTTCTCCATGAACTTTACCGGAAGGCGCACAAAGCGTCTCCCCCGATTGGCAACGGAGAAATTGTCCCAGCCCTCTGTCAGGCAAGCCTATCAAGAAGCACTGCATCGCGAACTCTCGCTGTCTTGTCCTAATGATACTGAACTTCAGTGGAATAAGATCTCGGACGCCATGCACGACGCAGGAGCATCTGCTTGTGGCACTATCAGTCGTCATCGCACCAGTCACTGGATATCCGAGAGGTCCGTGAACCTTTTGGAAGCTAGAAGGCACCTCCCGGCTGGTTCTGAACACAATGTGACCAGACGGGCTATTAGGCGTGAACTAAAGCGGAGCCTACGCGCTGACAAGGAAGCCTGGTGGACCAGTCGGGCTCAAGAAATGGAGGAGGCAGGAGCAGTAGGCAATTACCGGAAGCTCTTCCAGCTAATACGCACCACTGGTCCGAGAAAACCAGGCGTCAGTGAGACAATCAGGGACAGCGCGCTGATACACAGTGCTGATACAGTGCGCTGATACACAATAAGGAGCGCCGTATGGCTCGTTGGGCTGAGCACTTTGAACATCAGTTCAGCTGGCCCCCTGCTCCCGGACCTCTTCCTACTCAGGTGATGCAGGACGAGCCATGGACGGTTAGTTTAGAGCCTCCGTCGGAGGCCGAAGTCCGAAACGCGATTACAGCCCTTAATCGTTTTCGTGCCGCTGGCCCGGATTCCCTACCACCTGCACTATTTAAGGATGGTGGTGAGGTCCTCTGCAAAGCACTGACCTCCCTATTCGAACGTATCTGGAACGAAGAGAGTGTGCCGGCTAATTGGAGCGAATCGATTATAGTGGCAATATACAAGAAGGGCAGTCGCACAGACTGTGCGAACCACAGGGGTATTAGCCTAACGCCAGTTGTGACAAAATTACTGGCCTCGATTATCGTTCGTCGCCTCACTGCAGAACGGGAATCTCGGATTAGAGAAGAGCAGGCCGGTTTTCGCCCAGGACGTGGCTGTATAGACCATATATTTACTTTGCGGCAGGTGCTAGAGCAGCGCCACGCATACCGCAGACCGACAATAGCTGTGTTCCTCGATTTCAAGAGTGCGTTTGATTCGGTCGATCGATCGATTCTGTTCGAAATACTTGCGCGGAAAGGTGTTCCCACGAAATATGTGAACATCCTTCGTGCTCTATACTCGAACACTAGAGGCCGCGTCAGGGTTTATGGTGCCCTATCGGATAGCTTTTCGACTACAAGTGGCGTTCGACAGGGTTGCCCGATTTCCCCATTTTTGTTCAATTTCGTCGTGGATTGTATCATGGAGTGTTCCCTTGCGGAATCTCACGATGTAGGTGTTGAAGTGCTGCCTGGTGAACGGTTAGTTGATCTAGATTATGCGGACGATATCGTCTTGCTTTTCGACAATGTTGAGGCGGCACAATCAACCCTGAATAGCCTATCCAGAGTGGTCCCATTATTTGGTATGCACTTCGCACCTTCAAAGTGCAAAGTGTTGCTGCAGGACCATCAGCCACTTGATGACCCCTTGACGCTTGCTAACGAGGAACTCGATGTGGTTGATCAATTCACTTATCTTGGCAGCTGCATCAGCAATGATGGGCGCATAGAAACTGACGTTAGCTCACGCATTGCAAAGGCCAGAGCTGCCTACTTGAACCTGCGTCATCTTTGGCGACAGAAGGGAGTTTCCCTCCGTCTGAAAGGCCGTGTATACAAGGCCACAGTGAGGGCCGTTCTGCTGTATGGTAGTGAGACTTGGCCCCTTCGGTCTGAAGATCTGAGGCGCCTTCAAGTCTTTGATCATCGTTGTTTGCGAAGCATTGCTGGTGTCGGATGGCACCAGCGTGCCCGCAACGATGATGTGCGTATGCGAGTACTAGGGGGTGATGATCATGCTAGCTCCCTAGAACAACAGATAGCACTGAATAAGTTACGTTGGCTCGGGCACGTGCTACGCATGCCTGGTCACCGCTTACCTAGGAGGGCCTTGTTCAGTCTACCAGGTGTCGGATGGTGCAAGGCTCGAGGTGGACAGAAGTTGACTTGGCAGCGGGAAATGAAGTCACTGACGACCAAACTGGGTGCCGTTGGTCCGTCTCGCCTTCCGGGTTGGAGTCCACGTGACTCACCTTGTGCTTGGCTCGAGACTTTACAGGACATGGCTCGCAACCGACACCAGTGGCGCGTCTGCTGCCGTCTCCTAATCGGATTGTCTGTTTAAAGTGTGTTTGGTGCTGAGTTATCTGCGGGGTAATGGCTGATTATGACGCGTGGCAGTGAAAGCCGCAAGGAAGCTGTCTCGCCGATGCCGCCTTATCTTTGCACGATAGCCAGCTCTCTGTGACGGTATGTTGTTAACACAAGGTGTAGGCGCCTTGACCCTGAATGTTTGCTTAGGGCATTAAGGTTTTCAGGTAAGTCCCCCTTTTCTCCCTCTTCTTATTCTTTATTTCATAGATCCTCATGGTTGTATGGCAGCGAAGCATCAGTTCAAATGGCTGATGTACTGCTGTTGATGATGATGATGACTTCAGGGCGAGAGTAGTGTCGCGCCGCCGCCATAGGTGGCGAAAGTTAGCAAAAACACTTCGAGCTTTTGCTATACGGTTCGTGATCTCGTCTTCGATCCCAAGGGCGCTGATACAACTTCCCAGGTAGTTGAATTTCCGAACGACTTCTAGCAGATCCCCACCAAGGGCCAGCGCAGGAGGCGATCCCTGCCAATCTTGGAGGCGTGCTTTGCACTCCGATGGTGCAAAGCAAAGCCCGAAGCGGCTGACAGCCAGTGCTAATCTGTCCAGCGCGGCTTGGCACGTCTGGGAGCTGTCACAGATGGGGGCAGTGTCGTCTGCATACTCCAAGTCGAGAAGTCCTTCTCCTGCGAGCAGCTCCACACCTTCTAAGTCATGTCCTGTCAATGCAATCTCCATGACTTCGTCTATAGCGAAGTTGAAGAGGAAAGGTGACAACGGGCATCCTTGTCTCACACCGCTGGAGATTTTAAAAGGCGACGACAGCTTGCTGTAAAAACCCAAACCACCCATGCCATCGACTTCTAATGCTCACTGAAAACACCCCGCTAAGAGATCATCCGTTTAAGTTGATCACGCAGTACAGCCGCCTCGAATGTGGGCGAAACTATTTCTCCCTTCGGGTGTCACAGCCTTGGAACGCCCTCCCGGAACATGTATTTAATGCACCCACCCTATCCCTTTTCAAATTACGCCTTAACGTTACTCTGTCACATTTGCACTACGTGCTATAAACCGTGACCACCAGATGCTGGCACGAATGCTCAACAGACGGGGGATAGTGCTAACACCCTACTCCAGAATGACTCACTCCAAACGCCTTGCAAGAAATTTGATAAACGTTACTACTGTAGAAACTGGGTTTCTGTATCCTGTCGACCCAAGATAATTACACACGAGTAAGCGTTGTCCTTTCTATCTTTTTTATTTTTCTCGCCTATTATGTGCACAATAACCACTCCCCTATTGCTTTGTGTGCGTACACGCTCATTTCATACTCCCTTTATACGACAGTGCAGTTACGTCTGTAAGCGCCCGAACTGACGACTCCATTATCCCTTCTCTATCTTTTTTGGCACGCTAAACAAGCTACGGGACATGTCAAGCACCTGCTTTTTTGCCCGTTATAAATCATTGTTCATTGTTCATTGATTAAACGGGGGCTCTAGACAAGCTACATGAACGGTCCATCAACTGGGAGTTGCCAGTAAACATAGACAAACGGGCTGCTCACCCAACGGTGTGCACTGAACCGCAAGGTGCATGCCACAATGGTGGGTGTCACCTCAGAAATATCACACACGTGAGGTCGCGGGTTATCGTCACTTCTGACCTTAGAACGACACAGGACACTTTGAAGAAAGTGGCCACTGGAAGGATGCTAAAGGTTGCCTTAAAAAGGACATCCGCTCGAATGACTCCTAAATTGTTTTACCTTTGTTCACTGCGTACGTCCGTCCAGTCTTAGAAAATGGCCTACCAGCTATCAATCCACTTTCAGCGTTTGAACGTACTCTGCTGGAAGTGGTGCAGAGACGTGCATTGTAGGCTGTTCTGGAGCTTCGTGTTTTCCCGTATCTCATCCGAATCCAGCAGCTAAAGCTGTTTCCCTCGAACTCCGCCGTCGCTAGGGTGATTTCCCTTACACTTGGCTTGACCCAAGCGGAATTCGAAATGAGTTACAACAATTCTTCCGGCCGAACACCGAATGTTACACACGAGGTCACATATGGAAACTATATAAGCAAAGAAGACGCATAATTCGCATGGACCTCACCCAATCCATTAGAGTGGAAAATGACTGAAATAACCTGCGGGAAGAAATTAAAGTCGCGCTATCCGAGGAAAGTTTCAAGCGGCTGCTAGACAAACATTCACTGAGAATGCAGAAAGCTTGAGGCTGTCACTGCAAATGCGTCAATCTCTCGAGAAGTGTCATAACGCAATGACACATGTCAAACCCAGTATGATACAGAATCGTTAGGGCTGACAAGTCATTTCCCTTCTGATCGCTACAACTCAGTTCGTTTAGTTCGACTCCGGGTCACCAATGGAAATTATTTAAAAAAAGGAGACTTCAGGTCCGTCGTGACGTCACTCTGTCTACAAGAGTAGTGGACTAATGGAACAATCCACCTGTGTATGTCGTTGATGCGCAGCCGGAAGAATGTTTCAAACATCTATTGACTTCTTACCAGTTGAGTAAACTCGTGTCCTGTTGCTACTTGTGTCAATGCAGCGGTTCCATTAGTACCGACTTGCAAAGTCCATGCCCCCTGTGACAAACGGGAGGCGAGGGACCTGACAAAAGATTTTTCTTCTATTCTGTACATGTCAATGATTTAATGAAATAATGAAAAGACCCTGACGGGCAGGTTTGCGGATAAAGATGTCCTGTTCTGTGAGTGCTACGCGGTAACACGATTTTTTTAACGTGCCATACTGGGGAAGGGATAATTTTTGTCATGGCGGGAAAGGGTTTCGCTGCCGTTGTCCTCGGTAACATCCAAGCGTGTATGAGTGGCTGCAGAGTATATTTTTGATTTTGTTGGTATTAAGGTGCTGGAAAATAGAGAATAATGCTATATGGATTTGCTTCGTGAAAACGATTATGATAATTTAAAGCGATGACTACAGGCGTAGACGAAGTTCACGGCATAATGGTAAGCAAGTAAATGATAAATAAAAGTGTAGTGTAAACGGCTGTTTTATGGAACATATAAGGGTTAATACAATTGTTTCATGTATATAAAGTTTATGGTTGCAGTAAGTTACCTGCTTGGATAAGGAGTACACACAGTTCACACATGTTACACAGCCGAGGCCCTCACAATGCTACCAAGGCACCAATACGCCTCGGAGCAGTGGCTTGCCAGAATTCAACCGCAAAACTTTGATACTGTTCAATGTGGACGAGAGCGACCACCCGTCACTATCCCACAGAGCCAGTGCCGACCTATCCCAATGGCAATCCTTGCGGCAAATCCTTGGACTGCCGCCTACCTCCTCGCCCTCACTCTGCCGTCTACGCGCACCCCGCTCACCAGGTGACAAACGCCCAAGGCCGTTACGCGTCACTCTGGAAAGTGCTGATGATGTCGAGGAAACGCTCTTGGCATCGGCTTGCTTGAATAAACTGAACACAAAGATCCGCGCCCAGCCAGACTTTCCCTGGGTTGTGAGGGAGGCAAGAAGAGAGGCGCGTATCAACAGCACGTGCGCCAACCACGATAGAGCTTGCAGTATAATTATACACGGAGACCCAGAACTCCACACTGCCGACCCGGTTGAATCATCCCGCCACGATGTTCAGCAGTGGTGCTATATTCGGTCGCAGCTTAACCTATCAGTGGACAACTGTGGGGCGTGGTCTGTTCACCAGCTGCCGAGGCCAGCTCACCTCTCGCAGATACAGGCGCCTAAACTGCTCAGGGTCATTCTTTTCACTCCTGAGATGCGCCAGACTGTACTACAACGGTGGTACGAGCTATGTGGAAACTTCCCGTACGAAGTCAGGATACATCCAAACAAACCGCGGAAGGAGCGCAGGCAAATTCAGGGACGTAATTCCACGCCATTCAGCCGAGCCACGCCATCACTACCTATTACGCGACTTGTGGATATACCAAAAAACGAGTAGGCGCCGGCCCCTGTGGGGTCGGCGCAAACCACACTGGAACTACCCTACCATCTATGCCTTCAAGCCACTGCCCGCCAGCAGTTCATGTTAGCACGTGGAACTGCTTGTGCACCAACACTTTATCACTACGGAACAAGGTGTCCGAAATCTCTTCCGTTGCGCTGGACACGCAAGCTAAAGTTATATGTATAACCGAAACCTGGTTCTGCCCAGACGTTGTGGACGCCGAGGTAGCTATCCCAGGATACGTGCTCTTTCGAAACGATCGTGAAAGCGGCAATGGCGGAGGCGTAGCTGTGTATGTATCAGACCGCCTCACCTGCGTCCCTCTCAAATCTCCGGAACTACTATCTCTTCCCGAATCCCTCTGGATTCGCGTCCGCGGCTCTGGTTCCACCAGTCTCACCCTTGGAGTGGTTTATCGCCCTCCCTCAGCTGCGCCAGAATGGCTGCAGTGCTGGAACGCCGTCCTCCGAGCAGCTACCTCAGATTTAGGTGCCCCCCTACTCGTCGCAGGTGACTTTAATTTCCCGGAGATAGACTTTACCTCTGGCCAAGCTCGCAGTCAGCACAGCCTTGAGTTTCTTGCCAGTGTTCTAGAACATGGCCTAACCGAACACGTACAACAGTACACTCGGTGGCGAGACGGTCAAAACCCGTCGAAACTCGACTTGCTGCTCACCGACGAGCTAAATCTAATTAACAACGTTAATCTGAGCGCCCCAGTTGGTGCAAGTGGTCATACAGTTATCAGTTTTCGTGTGGTGGCGAACGTCACGCTCAACGCTAAAGCACTGCCCATCAGGCTTAACTTTCGTTGAGCGGACTATGACGCGATCAAAGAATTCCTCTCACGAGTCGACTGGTCCCTGGCAGCACAAAACCCCACAGTCGACGACCATTGGAACTACATCGCCGCTCACATCCACGACGCAATTAGGGCACACGTCCTCACAGTGCGCGCTTATGCGCCGAAACGCCACAGGCAACTTCAGCCTGCTACGCTTAGGCTGATCAGAGAGAAGAAGGCCCTCTGGGACAGATTCTTACTTTTTGGCGACTGATTCGCGAGCACAATACTGTAGAGTGCGAAATTCCTGTATAGCAGCTGTTCGCCAGGACAGAAAAGCGTACCAGCTCTCTCTCGCTAAAAGCTTCGCCGATAACCCCAAGGTCTTTAAGCATATAGCGTCTCTCACTAAATCGCGCGCTCCCGTTGGCAGCCTGCTCAGACCCGTAGGCAATACCACAATGTCGGACAAAGAAGCTGCGGAATTGCTGAAGACTCAGTACGAGTCCGTTTTCGGCACCTTCGCACGCAGTACAATGGAAGGCGCTAATTTTACCCCCATCGCTGCCAGACATCCCGTGCAGTTTGCATCAGAGAAAGTCCTGGAGAAATTAAAAAAATTAAGGACAGTCAAATCGCCGGGTTTGGATGAAATGAAAATAAAATGTCTCAGCTTATACGCCGTAACGGCGCTTCGCTGCCGCGCGACCACCACCAGTCGCGCGCGGGCTGAGTATACCGCGAGGACGCCCACCCCTACACGGATTCGAACCGGTGACCTTATGGTTGGAAAGCAAACGTGCCGACCACTCGGCCACCGGCCGAGATTTGGATGGGATCCCTCCCATTTTTCTACTTGAGTGCGCTACGGTACTGGCCGAGCCGCTTGCCTTACTGTACAGCCGCTCCTACAGCAGTGCCGAATACCCGAATGCTTGGAAGCAAGGGGCCATAACGCCGATATACAAGGGTGGTGACAGGACAAACCCCTCTAATTATCGCCCGATAGCACTGCTTCCCACTGCCTCCAAAGTAATGGAGAGTATCATAGACGATTTCTTGCGCTGCCATTTAGAAAGTCTGTCCTTAATAGCCCCGGAACAGCACGGGTTCCGCAGGGCTCAATCGTGCACCACGAATCTTCTCGCAGCCCTTGATTCCTGGACTGCAGAGGCAGACAATCATACTCCAACTTACGTGGTTTACGTGGATTTCTCAAAAGCATTCGACCGGGTCAATCACGCAGGGCTGTTGAGTAAACTGCCGAGTTTGGGGATCGACCAGCAAACAATCTGCTGGCTAAGTACCTACCTGTCTGGCCGCACCTACCGAGTTCGTGTAAACGGCGCACTCTCCAGCGCTCTGGCTGCAACGACCGGGGTGCCCCAGGGATCCATCCTCAGGCCCCTGCTGTTCAATTTGTTCATCAACGACCTCCCATCCTGTATCAGCAGCCACATACTGCTTTATGCGGACGACGCTAAGATATGGCGACCTATCCGCAGGCCAAGTGATCAGGCACTTCTCCAGACAGATATCGATGCTGCTTACTCTTGGGCCTCGAAAAATTAGCTCCCGTTTAACATTGACAAGTGCAAAGTCATGCACATTGGGCAAGGTGTGGCTAATCCGTACAATATCGGCGGTGTGCATCTTAAAGCCACATCCCAGGAACGCGACCTGGGGACCGTAATATCCGCCGATCTGAGCCCGAGCGCCAATGTAGCTACCCTGGCGCGAAAGGCTAGCGTTCGCCTGGCCCTCCTTGGACGTGCACTAGGGTCTTTCCCTAGAGAGACATTTGTCCGTCTCTATAGCACTTTAGTACGTCCGCTGCTGGAGTACAACATACTTGTCCAACCGCCGTACCTGAAGAAGGACGAGGCCAAGCTGGAAACTGTACAGCGCAGAGCCACCAAGAGAGTAGACGGACTATCCCACTTCTCGTATGAGGAGCGTCTGGCGGCCCTTAACCTCTTCCCGTTGAAATATCGCAGGCTTCGTGGCGACCTTAGCTTATTCCGTCCTGACTAATAACAGGCACCCAAACGCAGGATTGCTGGTCCGCGCCCGTACAGATCATCTTCGAGGGCACTCACTCAAACTGATGACTCGTAGCAGTCGCCTTCTGTGCCGAAGAAACAGTTTCAGTGTGCGTATTGACTTCGCTTGGAACGCCCTCCCTGAAGTTGTTGGCTCAGCGCCCAATACGGAGGCCTTCAAACAGCGCCTAGACGCTTGGCTCTTACCTCGCTGGTCTTTCACGTTGCTAAGATCTGGCCATTTGCCAAGCTAACACGCGGCGCTTCTATCATTTTGCTTCTATCCAACTTTGCCGACTTTACTTACACCACTCTCTTGTTCCAGGTATCCACGTTCCCACAGTCAACTCGCTGAACTCTTGTGCTGTACACCACTACTGCGTCGAAACCCACAACATCTGGTACCTACCGGTGAGATCAGGACCTTGCCATAAGATCCCGAGGCAGAACCACCGAAAAGCTACGCTTACTCGTTCTGCGCAAACCCGTGAAACCCGTGAAAGCATCACAATTTAGCTTGGTATACCGGAACAAAAAGTCCCTCCAGGCCGATTTTTCATGTCAAAAATTAGTCACTCTCGCCATTACTGATCGAGCTTTTTAGGTGAAATATCGCGAAGCCCAGTGTTTGACGAAACACTCGTGACAAAATTTAACCACCGTCAAAATGTCTCTGAGGGCAAGAAAAGTGCGCGAACCCTCCGCACCCAAACCGAGAGGTGAGAAGACGCTCAAGATGCAACCACCTAAACGGGAAACACCACTTAGTGATGCGACCCCCTCAGTTTCACCTAAGATTGTGCAGGCAGGGGTAAAAAACGCCAAGTGTCCACATCGCGTGCTACTCAGACTGCAGCGCCTACTCCAAACACATCTTGTCTTCCAGGGGTACAGGTCGTGGAGACCTCATCATCAACAGCAGTACATCAGCCATTTGAACTGATGCTTCGCTGCCATACAACCATGAGGACCTATGAAATAAAAAATAAGAGGAGGGAGAGAAGGGGGACTTACCTGCAAACCTTAATGCCCTAAGCAAACATTCAGGGTCAAGACGCCTACACCTTGTGTAGACAACATTCCGTCACAAACAGCTGGCTATCGTGCAAAGATAAGGCGGCATCGGCGAGACAGCTTCCTTGCGGCTTTCACTGCCACGCGTCATAATCAGCCATTACCCCGCAGTTAACTCAGCACCAAACACACTTTAAACAGACAATCCGATTAGGAGACGGCAGCAGACGCGCCACTGGTGTCGGTTGCGAGCCATGTCCTGTAAAGTCTCGAGCCAAGCACAAGGTGAGTCACGTGGACTCCAACCCGGAAAGCGAGACGTACCCACGGCACCCAGTTTGGTCGTCAGTGACTTCATTTCCCGCTGCCAAGTCAACTTCTGTCCACCTCGAGCCTTGCGCCATCCTACACCTGGCAGACTGAACAAGGCCCTCCTAAGTAAGCGGTGACCAGGCATATGTAGCACGTGCCCGAGCCAACGCAACTTATTCAGTGCTATCTGTTGTTCTAGGGAGCTAGCATGATCATCACCACCTAGTACTCGCCTACGCACATCATCGTTGCGGACACGCTGGTGCCATCCGACACCAGCAATGCTTCGCAAACAACGATGATCAAAGACTTGAAGGCGCCTCAGATCTTCAAACCGAAGGGGCCAAGTTTCACTACCATAGAGCAGAACGGCCCTCACTGTGGCCTTGTATGCCCGACCTTTCAGACGGAGGGAAACTCCCTTCTGTCGCCAAAGATGCCGCAGGTTCAAGAAGGCAGCTCTGGCCTTTGCAATGCGTGAGCTCACGTCAGTTTCTATGCGCCCATCATTGCTGATGCAGCTGCCAAGATAAGTGAATTGATCAACCACCTCGAGTTCCTCGTTAGCAAGCGTCAAGGGGTCATCGAGTGGCTGGTGGTCCTGCAGCAACACTTTGCACTTTGAAGGTGCGAAGTGCATACCAAATAATGGGACCACTCTGGATAGGCTATTCAGGGTTGATTGTGCCGCCTCAACATTGTCGAAAAGCAAGACGATATCGTCCGCATAATCTAGATCTACTAACCTTTCACCAGACAGCACTTCAACGCCTACATCGTGAGATTCCGCAAGCGAACACTCCATGATAGAATCCACGACGAAATTGAACAAAAACGGGGAAATCGGACAACCCTGACGAACACCACTTGTAGTTGAAAGCTATCCGATAGGACACCATAGACCCTGACGCGGCCTGTAGTGTTCGAGTATAGAGCACGAAGGATGTTCACATATTTCGTGGAAACACCTTTTCGCGCAAGTGTTTCGAACAGAATCGATGGATCGACTGAATCGAACGCACTCTTGAAATCGAGGAACACAGCTATTGTCGGTCTGCGGTATGCGTGGCGCTGCTCTAGCACCTGCCGCAAAGTGAATATATGGTCTATACAGCCACGTCCTGGACGAAAACCGGTCTGCTCTTCTTTAATCCGAGATTCCCGTTCCGCAGTGAGGCGACGAACGATAATCGAGGCCAGTAATTTCGTCACAACTGGCGTTAGAATAATACCCCTGTGGTTCGCACAGTCTGTGCGACTGCCCTTTTTGTATATTGCCACTGTAATCGATTCGCTCCACTTAGCCGACACACTTCGTTCCAGATACGTTCGAATAGGGAGGTCAGTGATTTGCAGATGACCTCACCTCCATCCTTAAATAGTGCAGGTGGGAGGGAATCCGGGCCAGCGGCACGAAAACGATTGAGGGCTGTGATCGCGTTTCGGACCTCGGCCTCCGACGGAGGCTCTAAACTAACCGTCCATGGCTCGTCCTGCATCACCTGAGTAGGAAGAGGTCCGGGAGCAGTGGGCCAGCTGAACTGATCTTCAAAGTGTTCAGCCCAACGAGCCATACAGCGCTCCTTATTGTGTATCAGCGCACCCGCGCTGTCTCACTGACGCCTGGTTTTTTGGGACCAGTGGTGCGGATTAGCTGGAAGAGCTTGTGGTAATTGCCTACTGCTCCTGCCTCCATTTCTCGAGCCCTGCTGGTCCACCAGGCTTCATTGTCAGCACGTAGGCTCCGCTTTAGTTCACGCTTAATAGCCCGTCTAGTCACATTGTGTTCAGAACCAGCCGGGAGGTGTCTTCTAGCTTCCAACAGGTTCACCGACCTCTCGGATATCCAGTGACTGCTGCGGTGACGACTGATAGTGCCACAAGCAGATGCTCCTGCGTCGTGCATAGCGGCCGAGATCCTATTCCACTGAAGTTCAGTGTCATTAGGACAAGACGGCGAGAGTTTGCTATGCAGTGCTTCTTGATAGGCTTGCCTGACCGAGGGCTGGGACAATTTCTCCGTTGCCAATCGGGGGAGACGCTTTGTGCGCCTTCCGGTAAAGTTCATGGAGAAACGACAGCGCACCAAGGCATGATCAGACTCGACACAGGTACTCCAGTACGAGCGGCAATCCAGAATGGAACCGCGCCACCTGTAACTTATGGCTATGTGGTCAATTTGGGTCCATCGCTGGCCAGCTACAGGTGGACGCTAAGTGGCACTTCGGCGCCCACTGTGTCTAAAAGCAGTGCTAGTAAGAAACAACTGGTGCTCCGCACACAGTTGCAGCAGACGCTCGCCGTTGTCAGTCCGTTCGGAATTAACTCCATACTTACCACCCAGCTGAGCTTCTGAAGAGCTCAGACGCCCTACTTGTGCGTTCATATGCCCTGCAAGTACTATAATATCTGAACTAGTAGCACTGCGTAGTAGCGCGTTCAGTTCTTGATAGAATGTGTCCTTGACTGCATTAGAACTGCAGTCGGTGGGAGCATAAACGGAAATCACAAACAAACAGCGTTTTTTTTACTTCGCGAATTCACCTTAGCTGATGTCGTTAAACGGGCTGAACATAAACGGCTGTTCACCGGAATCCAATCAACCAACAATGACTCGCCTTGGAGCTTAGTATGACACCTACACCAGCTTGACCCGTGAGTGCCGCATCGGCATCTCCGGATGCGTGCAATCAATAACAAGAGGATAAGTCGGGTGCAGTTAATTCAATAACCCCGTTAGGGTCATTAATCCTAGTTTCGGACACACAACACACATCAACACCCAGTGTGTCCAAGGTGCGTGCGAGTGCAGCCTGCTGATCTGTTTGTCTTAGAGTGCGGACGTTGAATGTCGCCATGGAAACGGGATAGCGTGGCCTTATAATGGAACTTTTGCCGATAGGCGTCCGATAGGTGCTGTGGGATGGTGGCTGCAGATGGTACTACTCCAGTAGCACTTCGGTTGCTGTCAATTAAGCTGGGAATTATAGAAGGAAGGTTAGTAATGGGGGCCGGGATGGGAGTAAGAGCAAAAGGTGGAAAAGAAAGAAGGGAGGCGCCAGCAGTAGCATGTTTTCGCTTATCCACCCTGCTGTATACAGCAGATAAGGTGACCCTTGATGATCTGCGCGACGGCTGATGCAGGATGAAGTTTGTGTTTGAAGAAAATGTCATGGTTGTATGTGGGCTGGGATACTGCCAGCGCGCCCAGACCTAGACAGGAGGACGATTAGGGTTCTCATCCAAAGCCTTTGGCTCAAAAGCCTGTCCGCAAGGCAGCGGGGAGGTGGCAGTGATTTAGTTTTACAGAAATGGACGCCATCCCATTTCAAACCCCCAACCTGGAGGACCAGGAGACTGAGTTTGTCTGACCTCTCACCATTGACCAACCTGGTAGGAGTAGCTCTCAAGATGCTCGGAGGCATCACCCAGTATAGCTCAATGGGTCAGTGTGGTACGCAAACCGTTGCACCACGTTAAGGTCCAGTCTCGTTGCGACGGGGTCGTGGAGGCAGGCATGGACGTTGAGCCACGGGCTTTTTCGCCAGCAGAACGAAAGAGAAATCGGAACAGAACTGCGCGTACTTATCAGGCAGGTTCGAAAAGCGTCAAGAATGACGGGACAAACAAGCTGGAGCGTAAGACGTACGCTACAGTTGCTTCAACGTCGTCTGATAACTTCCGCCCAGTCTCGTTTCCTGCGGCTAAGCCGGTTGCGGTTCATGTAAATTCCAAAACCCGTGGGGTGAATACACCCCGTCGAGGTGATTCTTTCATGGATAGCAGCGTGATATTCCGTAACGCAGTGGAATCCACTGCTGCACTTCCTGCCGAACGTACATTAGACGACCTACAGTGGTTTAAGATGTGCGTAACGAAGCTTCTTCCACCTGGGTTTCCCGTTGTTACTGTCAGGAAACTGACTAGATTGGTTAACGTCCCAGTTAACGCCCCAAACCCTCGACCGCGCTTACTTCGGGTAGTCCTATCCACCCCGGAGGAACGCAACGCGCTGTTGCGGTTTGCCTTCAAATTGAAGGGTACTAATGTTAGCGTTCAGCCAGACCTCCCATTAGCGGATAGGCTGGAGCTAAAAGAGGCCATTAAGGACCTCAAAACCAGGCGAGCGGCCGGTGAACAAGGTCTCCGGTTGGTGGGTTTTCTGTTGGTCAGCCGGCGGTCTGTTTCCGCCCTACCAGTGCCAGTACTGGTAGCGCACGACCCAGGGCTGGACATTACGACTACCTTCAGATAGTGCTAAGCAATGTGCGGAGCCTAAGGAATAAGATGTGCGAGATAGGTCTGCTTGTAGATGGGTCTCATCCCGATATACTTGCATTCACTGAAACGTGGCTGTCTCGAGACATCACGGACGGTGAAGTACGTCTGTCTGGCTACGCACTATTTAGATGTGATCGCTTCGTTGGCCGACAAG
Source organism: Dicrocoelium dendriticum (assembly GCA_944474145.2). NCBI lineage: Eukaryota > Metazoa > Platyhelminthes > Trematoda > Plagiorchiida > Dicrocoeliidae > Dicrocoelium > Dicrocoelium dendriticum. The sequence goes on along the minus strand of OX104063.1, from coordinate 104,706,713 downwards.
GCGGGGGCGTTGCTATTTACGTTAGGTGTGAACTTGACGTTTCACGCACCTACATGTTTCAGTCGGCAGATAAAACTGTCGAAGCGCTGTCGGTAGTGATTAACACTCCCTCAGCTCAACTTACAGTCATACTTGTGTATAGAAGCCCTGGGAGTGCGTCCAAAGAGGTGCTTGACTTTATTCGCTCCCAATCCACAAACAGGTGTTTGATACTCTGGGACTTCAATCTACCAGAAGTTTACTGGGCAGATCTTTCTTACAACTTTGCAGAAGGTACTTTTGCGGCAGATCTACTTGAGCTTACACTGCAAGTACCGTTGCATCAGTTCGTGGACCTCCCCACTAGGTACATGGACGCCCAACTCCCGTCTATTTTGGATCTAGTGTTTGCCAAGTCACTAGACTTCGTAGGGGACATCACTTACAGCTCTCCCTTAGGTGCTAGTGATCATGTTTGTTTATCGTTCAGATGTAGTCTGACCAGGCGTCACCAGAGCATTGCTAAGCCATTTCCAAACATATGGCGTGCTAACTATCAGGCAATGCGTACCAAGGCTGCTGGGATGCGTTGCGAAATCTCGGTGGTTGATACAGTTCAGGCGGCCTTGGATAAATTTAAATCTTATCTCGCGGAAGTGTCTACTCCCTATATCCCGCTTGCGAGGAGAAAGGAGATACCGGCGCGGCCGCTGTGGATAGATACCACTGGCAAGTACCTGCTCCAGAAGCGTTCTAGGTGCTGGAGGACCTACCGTGCGGCTCCATCAACTAGCACCTATGATAGATACCGCGAGGCTAGAAATAGGTGTAAACAACACTTAAGGAAAGCTCGGCTGGTGTACGAAAAGGAATTGGCTGATGGAGCTTCGGGAAATACGAGGAAATTCTTCGCTTATGTTAAGAGACGCCGTGGTTCAAATTCGGTGATTCCAACTTTGATGCGGGCTGATGGAACTCGTGCGTATGCGGACTCAGATAAGGCTCGTGTACTTGGGGAGCAGTATGCAGGGGCTTTTGTACGTGAGGCCACGTTGACTAGCGTTGAACTTGTCCCCAGGGTACCTGAGGGTTTTTATTTAGCTAAGTTTACTGTGGTGGAAACGCAAGTCCTTAAACTGCTGCAAGAACTGAACCCTTCCAAAGCAGCTGGACCTGATTCAATTCACCCGAAGCTTCTGCATGAGTTGGCGGTGGAAGTAAGTGGGCCGCTGACGATGGTGTTTTAGAAATCACCTGACAGCTGTACATTACCTTCTGAATGGAAGGAGGCTGTCATCTATCCTATCTTCAAAAATGGCGACAGGAGTCTGTCAGCCAATTATAGGCCAGTTAGTCTGACTAGCGTCGTGGTCAAACTGCTTGAAAAGCTGGTGAGAGATTCGTTGGAATGTCACCTGAATAGATTTAATCTACTCAGTAGTGCACAACATGGATTCCGGAAGGGATTTTCGTGTTTGACGCATTTGTTGATTGCTCGTGAAGCTTGGGCCGAGGCAGTGGACAATGGCCACGTGGTGGATGTGCTTTTCGTAGACTTCTCGAAAGCATTTGATAAGGTACCGCACTTGAGGCTATCACAAAAGCTGAGGTCCTACGGCGTATCTGGCCGCGCCCTTCACTGGGTATCTACGTTCTTGCAGGGAAGAGAGCAGTGTGTACGTGTGGGTCGCAGCTTATCCTTTAAGCAAGCGGTCCTTAGCAGTGTCCCACAGGGCTCGGTCCTTGGACCGATGCTGTTCTCCATCTACGTAAACGATCTCCCTGGAGAGCTTGGGGTATCATCCCTATTGTTTGCTGATGACCTTAGGCTATGGAATGTTGTAAATGTTCCTGGGGGTTCTGAGGCCATACAGCATGCACTGGACAGACTCTGGGACTGGTCTACTTTGTGGCTACTGCCCATAAATCAGGCTGTGTTCCGTCCTTCGTATAGGAGCAACTTTCCCCCCTTCGAGCTACGTACTCGGTGGAGTCGAACTCCTCCTTGTCTCCAACCAGATAGACCTAGGTGTCGTTCATTCCTCGTCTTTACATTCTGGTGACAACTGGAAGAAGGCCGCTAGTAGGGGTTTCAGAATGTTGTGGTTAATACGCCGTTCTTTCGGGGTCTTAACTGCCGACATATTTGTGAAGCTGTTCTCAGCTTTCGTCCGGCCCCATCTGGAATACTGCGTCCAGGCTTGCCCGCCCTGCCTTGTTGGGGACAAAATGGAGCTTGAGAGGGCTTTGAGAGTAGGCACCAAATTGGTCGAGGGGTTACGGGGGCAATCATACCCCGAGCGTCTACTTAGCTTGGGTATGTATTCAATGCACTACCGACGGCTTCGAGGAGACCTAATCCTTACTTACCGCATTTTAACAGGGAAGGTTGGACCGGACTTGAGCTGGCTATTTAGCCCGGCTAGGTTGCCTTGTCTTCGCGGTCATCCCATGAAGCTACACAAGCCGGGTTCTGAACGGATCAGGGCGGAAACTCGGTTATCGCATAGAGTTATCGAGCGCTGGAACTCGCTTCCAGAAAGTGTAGTCAGTGAACCTACGGTTAAGGGTTTCGAGCGTCAGTTAGACGCTCTTGGGTGGCAACACGAAACTTTTCCCTTCTCCTGACCATATCTATCTTCAAACTTTTAGTTCTTATTCTGTCATTCTCTTCACTCTTTGGTGTTATCCTTCATTTTAGCGACTCATTCCCCTTTATCTTCCATTTACTTTCTACTTCTTTCTTACTTCACGTAACCTACACAGCGCGGACTGCTAGTGCATGGAACGTGGACAGTAGTTGGTTGATCAGGGTGTTTCGGGTGTTTCGTTTTCGATCTATCAAGAACTAGCACCTTATCATTTCCTGGCTCAACAATTTGCTCAAGAAGGAACACTCAAGGGATTTTCCTATCGTTCCAGTCCATCTGAATCTGAATCTGATTATGTCTAACTCGCAATGTTTGTATTGTGCGAAAGTGGTGACTAAGTGTATGCAGTGCATTGCCTGCAAACTCTGGGCATGTGGCCAAAAGCGTTGCTCGCAACTTACTGAACCACTCTTCAAAACCTATGCTGAGCACAAGGGTTTGCTATGGATTTGTCGATATTGCATCGATGCTGCTGCGTTGGCAAGACGTCCGCCACATCAACATCCTGAAAGACGTTCTTCCGCTCCCTCTGCTAGGCGTGCCAGGAAGCGGAGCAACACATCTTCCAGCGACGCTCCAAAAGTCGCGGCCACCCCCGCCTTGTCTACTTCCCATTCGGACCCAATGATACACATCCGGCCTGCTGAGCCTACGACAAAGTCATATGCGGACGTAGTGAAGGAGAAAGCGACCTTGGCCTCGTTTGACCAAGGTCCAGTCACATGTGTCACCCAGACTAAGACTAAGTCTAAAGAAACCTGAGCTTCCATCTTCTCAGTCACAAATGAAGATAATTCTCAACAGAATTTCTGAGCTGAAAAAGGGATAAAGGAAAATGCATCATCCCGTTAGCCACCAATTCCAGAGCGCATTCAGCGATCTCGTGACCGCTGTCTCATCATCGGGAACGCGGCGGAATCGGAGAAGGCTACTTCGGCAGAGCGAATGTTGGATAGTCAAATACTGCTCGAACGGATGATTTCCCTACTGTTTGATGCAGCAGAACAGGGAATAAACATTGTCTCTGCCTTCCGTCTCGGTAAGAAGCAGGGAAATTCCTCCAAGTTTCGACCCCTCAAGATTGTATGTGAAAACGAAGAAGAGTGCGCGCGCATCCTTCGACGGACTCCACGTCTCAAAGGCGAACCTTTCTACGTGTTACGAGACCTCTCTCCCGAGGACCGAATTAAATTGAAGAAGGTTGTAGAGGAGCTCCGAACGCGCCGGGCGAGTGGTGTGACCGACCTACATATCGTGAATTTTTGCGTAGTTCGGAAGAGCACAAGAGTGCGCTGGAGGTCGATTCTTGTCACCCTCAGACAGTAAAGCATAAAAACGGACTACGCGTGCTGTCTGCCAATGTACGCAGTCTAGGGAATAAACTGGACGAAATTCAGTTGCTTACTTTGAAGACTCGTCCAGACTTGATGGCCTTCACCGAAACCTGGCTATTCTTAAATATCACGGACTCGGAAGTGTCTATCCCTGGATATCACCACTACCGGTCCGATCGCCACGAGTGAGGTCAGGTGGTGGAGTAATTTTCTACTGGAAGACAGATCTCAAAGTGCATTTAGTTGAAGCCAGCACCGACCAGGATGACAGTTTCGAAACCCTCTGGTGCAGTGTTCATGATGGATGCAGATCTTTCTTAATCGGTGTCGTCTACAGTGCGCCATCAGGTCCCGAGCGCGCTTGTTGGGCTCGATAAGGATGTATGGTGGGCACAAAGACTGTCTAATCTTGGGGGATTTCAATGCACCGGATATTGATTAAGACCTACTTCGCCGATCTGTCTCTTTCGATGCCACATTGCTTAAAACCGCTCTCGACTGCAGCCTTGTTCAACATGTCTTGACGTCTACTCCTTATTTCCCAGACCAGACCGCGCACATCCTGGATCTCGTGCTCTCCCCGGCAGATTCGGATGTCACGCACCGAACCGTTCTTCAGCCCATAGGCAAGAGCAACCTTGTGTTGTTATATTCCACTGGATTCACCGTCTCACGATCCATAGGCACGGTGGTCACCGTCGGAATTTTTGGCGTGCCGACCGACCCACTCCGTCTGAAAACGGCCGCAAGCACTACGGATTGGGGTATCCCTGAACACATTCACCTCGACGACGCGTGGAATCTTGTACTCTCCAAAATGATGTCGTTAATTGAGCAGGTCGTTCCTTCCATCGAAAGCCCTTCGCTAGAGGTCCACCTTGGATAGATCGAGAGTTAGGTCAACTATGAATAGAAGGCGCAAACTGTGGGGCCGCTTTAGGCAATCTCATTCAGAACTCGACTTTTCTCACTACAAGACTGTCAGAAATGTTTGCGTCGCAATGAAGCGCCAGAAACGCCAACAATACGAACTATCCTTGGCAAAACACTCCAGAATCGCGCCTAAAATGCTCTATTCTTATTTGAAAAGAAGCACTAGAGCTGGTAATGGCATCCCTGCTTTGTGTTCCTGTGATCATCAAGGATTACTTCACGTGGACCCTGAGAAAGCTAGTCACTTGGTTAAGCAATACGTTTCTGTTTACGCGAAAGAAACACCATTTAGTGACGGAGTTGTATCCACTTTTCATCTTCGTCCGCCCAAGTAGATATTAACACTGATTCTGTGATGAAACTTCTCCCTAAGTTAGATCACCATAGCTCACTCGGCCCCGATGGCTTGCATCCTTTGTTCATCAGGACTGTGCCGGAGTACATAGCTACACCCACATGTCAAATCTTTCATCGCTCACTAGAAGCTGGCCGTCTTCCTTCAGCTTGGAAAGTGGGTATCGTCAAACCCATTTACAAAGGAGGAAGTCGACATGATCCGGCCAATTATCGTCCAATCTGTTTGACGTCAATAATGTGTAAAGTTATGGAACGGATCCTAAAACAGGCTATTAATCTTCATCTTGGGGGACAGGATGTCATTTCTTATACCCAGCATGGGTTCCGAAAAGCACGCTCCTGTACCTCGAACTTGCTCGTTGCTAAGGAGACCTGGGCAAAGTCGCTAGACTCCGTCAAACGCTTGGACGTTGTGCTTGTTGACTTCAGCAAAGCTTTTGACAATGTCCCGCATGAACGCCTTCTGTTTAAGCTATAAGTAATCGGTATTTCTGGAAACCTCCTGTCTTAGATCTCCGACTTCCTAAACGACCGCTCTATGCAAGTGAAGGTGAATGACACATTTTCTGCTCCTGTTCTCCTGACGACTGGGGTCCCACAGGGCTCTGTCCTCGGTCCCATACTTTTCAACATCTTCATCAACGACTTACCATCCACTCTTCAGACGGATTGCCTAATCTACGCTGACGACCTAAAGCTATGGATGGAAGTATCCAGCCTTGAAGACGCGGACAGATTACAAACTAAGCTCGATATACTTCATAATTGCTTGATTAAGTGGTAGTTGCCCGTAGATCGTGACAAATGCTTTGTTCTCCCCGTTGGCTCTTCTAACCCATTTGGAACTTACCACATGAGTGGTTCCATGCTCAGAAGCGCAACCCAAGAGAGGGGCCTTGGAGTGATAGTGTCATCAGACCTCAAATCTATTCAAGACATCCGGAAGAGGGTCGCCGCGGACTACAGGATGTTCTATTCAATACGTAGAGGGTTTTCTCTCCTGACCCTCGGGACTTTTCCGACTCCTTTTTGGCCCGCATGTAAGCCCGATTCCCGAATACGAGCTACCCGCTGCCTACCCTCTCACCAAATCCGAATGTGATATGATGGAGAAGTTTCAATGGCGTGGATCCAAGTCCGTCCCTGAGTTTCGAGACCTGTCGTATCCATACCGACTTCAACGACTGAACTTGTTCTCTAGGTTACCGCCGTCACCGAGGAGATTTGATATTCACTCGACGTATTCTCGGAGGAGAACTGGGTTGCGAGTTACAGGACTTCTTTCAACTCAACACTGAGAGTTCGACACTAGGCCACCGCATGAAACTGTTCGGACCGAGAAATCTCCGTGTGCGGCTCAATTTGACCTTATGAACTCGCGTGGTGAATGATTGGAACCGGTTGCCGGATCATGTTGTTGATGCTGAGGCAGAGGAACGTGTCAAACAACTGTTAGATTCTCACTTGAGCACGCTAAGACTCTGCTGCCTCTAAGACAGCTACAATGGTGCACTGCGGAACCTTCTGCCGCAATGACTCACGCCATCTCCGCAATGACCGGGAAGTGAAGGAGCTGACAAAGGATCTTCCTTCTGCTCTCTATCATCCAATGATCCCATGATCATTGGATCATGGGATCATTGGATGATAGAGAGCAGAAGGAAGATCCTTTGTCAGCTCCTTCACTTCCCGGTCATTGCGGAGATGGCGTGAGTCATTGCGGCAGAAGGTTCCGCAGTGCACCATTGTAGCTGTCTTAGAGGCAGCAGAGTCTTAGCGTGCTCAAGTGAGAATCTAACAGTTGTTTGACACGTTCCTCTGCCTCAGCATCAACAACATGATCCGGCAACCGGTTCCAATCATTCACCACGCGAGTTCATAAGGTCAAATTGAGCCGCACACGGAGATTTCTCGGTCCGAACAGTTTCATGCGGTGGCCTAGTGTCGAACTCTCAGTGTTGAGTTGAAAGAAGTCCTGTAACTCGCAACCCAGTTCTCCTCCGAGAATACGTCGAGTGAATATCAAATCTCCTCGGTGACGGCGGTAACCTAGAGAACAAGTTCAGTCGTTGAAGTCGGTATGGATACGACAGGTCTCGAAACTCAGGGACGGACTTGGATCCACGCCATTGAAACTTCTCCATCATATCACATTCGGATTTGGTGAGAGGGTAGGCAGCGGGTAGCTCGTATTCGGGAATCGGGCTTACATGCGGGCCAAAAAGGAGTCGGAAAAGTCCCGAGGTCAGGAGAGAAAACCCTCTACGTATTGAATAGAACATCCTGTAGTCCGCGGCGACCCTCTTCCGGATGTCTTGAATAGATTTGAGGTCTGATGACACTATCACTCCAAGGCCCCTCTCTTGGGTTGCGCTTCTGAGCATGGAACCACCAATGTGGTAAGTTCCAAATGGGTTAGAAGAGCCAACGGGGAGAACAAAGCATTTGTCACGATCTACGGGCAACTACCACTTAATCAACCAATCATGAAGTATATCGAGCTTAGTTTGTAATCTGTCCGCGTCTTCAAGGCTGGATACTTCCATCCATAGCTTTAGGTCGTCAGCGTAGATTAGGCAATCCGTCTGAAGAGTGGATGGTAAGTCGTTGATGAAGATGTTGAAAAGTATGGGACCGAGGACAGAGCCCTGTGGGACCCCACTCGTCAGGAGAACAGGAGCAGAAAATGTGTCATTCACCTTCACTTGCATAGAGCGGTCGTTTAGGAAGTCGGAGATCTAAGACAGGAGGTTTCCAGAAATACCGATTCCTTATAGCTTAAACAGAAGGCGTTCATGCGGGACATTGTCAAAAGCTTTGCTGAAGTCAACAAACACAACGTCCAAGCGTTTGACGGAGTCTAGCGACTTTGCCCAGGTCTCCTTAGCAACGAGCAAGTTCGAGGTACAGGAGCGTGCTTTTCGGAACCCATGCTGGGCATAAGAAATGACATTCTGTCCCCCAAGATGAAGAGTAACAGCTTGTTTTAGGATCCGTTCCATAACTTTACACATTATTGACGTCAAACAGATTGGACGATAATTGGCCGGATCATGTCGACTTCCTCCTTTGTAAATGGGTTTGACGATACCCACTTTCCAAGCTGAAGGAAGACGGCCAGCTTCTAGTGGGCGATGAAAGATTTGACATATGGGTGAAGCTATGTACTCCGCCACAGTCCTGAGGAACAAAGGATGCAATCCATCAGGGCCGGGTTAGCTATGCGGATCTGACTGAAGAAGAAGTTTCATCACAGAATCAGTGTTAATATCTACTTGGGCAAACGGAGATGAAAAGGTGGATACGGCTCTGTCACTAAATGGTGTTTCTTTCGCGTAAACAGTAGCGTATTGCTTAGCCAAGTGACTAGCTTTCTCAGCGTCCTCATGAAGTAAAGCTTGATGATCACAGGAACACAAAGCAGGGATGCCATTACCAGCTCTAGTGCTTCTTTTCAAATAAGAATAGAGCATTTTAGGCGCGATTCTGGAGTGTTTTGCCAAGGATAGTTCGTATTGTTGGCGTTTCTGGCGCTTCATTGCGACGCAAACATTTCTGACAGTCTTGTAGTGAGAGAAGTCGAGTTCTGAATGAGATTGCCTAAAGCGGCCCCACAGTTTGCGCCTTCTATTCATAGTTGACCTAACTCTCGATCTATCCAAGGTGGACCTCTAGCGAAGGGCTTTCGATGGAAGGAACGACCTGCTCAATTAACGACATCATTTTGGAGAGTACAAGATTCCACACGTCGTCGAGGTGAATGTGTTCAGGGATACCCCAATCCGTAGTGCTTGCGGCCGTTTTCAGACGGAGTGGGTCGGCACGCCAAAAATTCCGACGGTGAGCACCGTGCCTATAGACCGTGAGACGGTGAATCCAGTGGAATATAACAACACAATGTTCCTCTTGCCTATGGGCTGAAGAACGGTTCGGTGCGTGACATCCGAATCTGCCGGAGAGAGCACGAGATCTAGGATGCGCGTGGTCTGGTCTGGGAAATAACGAGTAGACGTCAAGACATGTTGAACGAGGCTGCAGTCGAGAGCGGTTTTAAGCAATGTGGCATCGAAAGAGACAGATCGGCGAAGTAGGTCTTAATCAAGATCCGGTGCATTGAAATCCCCCAAGATTAGACAGTCTTTGTGCCCACCATACATCCTTATCGAGCCCAACAAGCGCGCTCGGGACCAGATGGCGCTCTGTAGACGACACCGACTAAGAGAGATCTGCATCCGTCATGAACACGGCACCAGAGGGCTTCGAAATTGTCATCCTTGTCACTGATAGCTTCAACTAAATGTACTTTGAGATCTGTCTTCCAGTAGAGAATTACTCCACCACCTGACCTCACCCCGTGGCAATCGGACCGGGAGTGGTGATATCCAGGGATAGACACTTCCGAGTCCGTGATATCTAAGAATAGCCAGGTTTCGGTGAAGGCCATCAAGTCTGGACGAGTCTCCAAAGTAAGCAACTGAATTTCGTCCAGTTTATTCCCTAGACTGCGTACATTGGCAGACAGCACGCGTAGTCCGTTGTTATGCTTTACTGTCTGAGGGTGACAAGAATCGACCTCCAGCGCACTCTTGTGCTCTTCCGAACTACGCAAAAATTCACGATATGTAGGTCGGTTACACCACTCGCCCGGTGCGTTCGGAGCTCCTCTACAGCCTTCTTCATTTTAATTCGGTCCTCTGGAGAGAGGGCTCGTAACACGTAGAAAGGTTCGCCTTTGAGACGTGGAGTCCGTCGAAGGATGCGCGCGCACTCTTCTTCGTTTTCGCATACAATCTTGAGGGGTCGAAACTTGGAGGAATTTCCCTGCTTCTTACCGAGACGGAAGGCAGAGACAATGTTTATTCCCTGTTCGCCTGCATCATTTTGCTCCATTGTAACCTTAGTGAGGAATAGCGTATCGGGATCATTTTCTGGAGACTGGATTGTTGTTTATTTGAACTACGTATCCTATGGCGTCTGAATGCTTGTGAGTACTATGCGTTAACTCGATTTTCTGGCGTGCCATACTGATCGAGCTTTTTAGCTGAAATAACGGGGTAAGCTGTTTGAATAAACACTTGAAACTAAATTTGACTATTGTCAAATTTCCTCTGATCCAAGGTTTCTTGGGTCGATTAAAGTGGTACTGGCCAAAGCGTCTTTTGCGCTTACTGGTAATTTTTCCTGTCGTTCCCAGTTTTAATCCCGTTTTTCACCCTGTTTTTGCCATTTTTATTGCGGTCGCTTTCCTATTGTATCCTTGTTGTAATTCTGCTCTGTTTTTCACATGAACATGGTTGTCTCGCTAAACGCTGAGGCGGATAGACCCCTGGGGTCCTCGTTTGATAAGTCTAGTGCAGCTTGCGGACAGTCTGTCTAGAACCAGTAACAGATTTATCTGGCGGTATGCAGTGTGACGTCTGCTGCCGCTGGTATCACGAAAGCTGTACCGACCTGCAAGCAGACCAGTACAAGATGCTCTCATCAAACCTTCACTTCCTTTTCAGCTGTGCTGAATGCTGCGCTCTGAGATTGACGCGCCCGGCTATCACCGGTGCTGAACTTTCAGAGCTGGCCTCAAGGTTAACAGGTGTTGAGAAGGCGATAGCCAAACTCGCCTCTATTGCGTCGCTCAATGCGAAAATGGATTTGATTTTAAAATCCCTGAATATTGCGATTAAGGACACTGCAATAGACGACAACATTGCTGACGATTCATCCGCTGGGGTCTGTCACTCGGTCAAGAAGTCGCACATCCTACCGGACACTCCAGGTAGTGTTGCTATCTTCATGAGCCGGTCAAACTGAAGAAAAATAGGGTCTGAAAACACCAGAAGTCCTCTGCTAAACCCAGAGAATTAGTTGCCACGGCATCGAGAAAGATGCCCTCTTTGACAGTCGCAAAGTCATCTGACGGTTGTGCACAGGAGAACATTCCGAAGATGTGGACCGTCTCGGCTGCCACCGAACCAGCCCATACTGCCAAACTGTTGGTAACTGATCAATACGACACAAGGTCAACGGCCCCTGATCCCGTGTGCCAGAAGAAAAAACGGATTAGATCTGCCCGTAAAACTTAAAAGGGGCTTGAAGGCGCGGGCAATAGAGCGAAAAACCTACGCTACCGTTGCTTCGACGTCGTTTGCAATGACGGATAGTCCCACCGCCAGTGGTGAAAATAGCTGGTATAAATGTCGAATCCAAGGCACGTGGGGTAAACAATCCCATTGTGCCGACTCTCACGGATAGTAGCGTTATATTCCGTAACCTTACTGAATCTGCGGCTGCTCTCTCAAGGGACCGTATCTTGGATGACATCAAGTGGCTCAAACTGCGTCACCAAGCTGCATCCACCTGGCTTCCCTGGTGTCACTGTCAGAAAGCTGACCAGATTGGGGAACGTCCCTATCGGTACGCCAAATCCGCGACCCCGACTACTTCACGTGGTCATTTCTACCCCGGAGGAACGCAAATCATTACTGCGGTTTGTATTCAAATTTAAGGGTAGTGGTGTCAGTGTTCAGCCGGACCTTCCACTTGCAGATGGATTAAGTTAAAGGTTATCAAAGATCTCAACTAGACGGGCGGCTGGTGAACAAGGCCTCCGTCTGGTGGGTTTTCATGTGGTCAGCCGGAAATTATTTTCCGCCCTATCAGATCCCATCCTGTTGGCGCACGACGCAGAGATGATCGTGCCGACTAGCAACGTGCGTAGCCCAAGGAACAGGGTGCACGAGTTGGGTCTCCTTGTAGACAAATCTCGTCCCGACATACTTGCTTTCACTGAAACGTGGTTGTCTCCGTATATCACGGATGGTGAGATATGTTTACCTGGCTACGAGCTGCTTAGAACTGATCGCTCCGTTGGTCGCCAAGGCAGATGCGTTCTACTGTATGTGAGCTAACTTAGATGTGCTGAGGATCTGCACATTCCGGTCGTCAGATCAGATGAAGCCCTATCGACTTTTGTGCACTTCTTCTACCCACTTTACAGTTGTAGCGATATACGGGAGTCCTGGAAATTCCTCCAGGGGGATACATGACTTTATTTGCACTCAGTCCTCGAATAAGTGTTTAGTTCTAGGGGATTTCAACCTCCCGGGAGTCCTTTGGGCCGATCTTTATTGCAATTCTGCTTCAGGAACATTCGATACAGGCTTTCTTGAGCTAACTCTCCAAGTGCCTTTGCACCATTTCGTGGACTTCCCCACTAGGTATATGGACAACCAAATACCGTCTACTTTAGATCTGGTTTTCGCCGTCCCTCGACTTCGTGACTGAGGTTTCATACGGCGCACCTTTAGGGTCCAGCGATCACGCATGCATATCCTTTCGGTGTGCTCTTTCAAGGCAGTAACAGACCGCTGTTGAATTACTTCCGAATATTTGGCGGGCGGACTTTAGTGCAATGCGAGCTAAGGCTTTAGATCTGTACTGTGAGATCTCGGTGGCTGACTCTGTTCAGTTAGCTTGGGATAAATTTAAGGCATACCCTACGGAGGTTTCCACTCCATATATTCCACTCATGAAGAAAAGAGGGTTACGGACGCAGCCTCCATGGATAGATACCACAGGCAAGTACCTACTCAAGAAACGGTCTAGATGCTGGCGAACCTACCAAGTAGCTCCATCAGCCAGTACCTATGGTAGTTATCGAGAGATTAGAAATAAATGCAAGCAGCATCTCAGGACTGTTCGCCTCCAGTACGAGCAGGGTCTAGCGGACTCGGCCGCAGCTAATCCCAAGAAGTTTTTTGCTTACGTTAAAAGAGGCAGTGGGGCAAAACTGTCTATATCAGCGTTCTTGCGAGCAGACGGAACCCGTGCGCAAACTGACTATGACAAGGCTTGTATACTTAATGATTAGTATACTGGGGTCTTCGCTCGGGAGACCTCTTTACTACAGGTTGAATTGGTTCCAAGAATTCCAAAGGATTCTTGCTTAGCTGAGTTCAGCATAACGGAGACCCAGGTCTACGAGCTACTGCAAGGCATTAATCCCTCCAAAGCTTCCGGTCCTGATTCAATTCATCCGAAGCTGTTGCATGAATTGGCCACTGAGCTGAGTGGTCCTCTCACATGCGTGTTCTCAATATCGCTTGACAGCTGCGTCCTACCTTCGGAATGGAAGGAGGCAATCATCTGTCCGCTTTTTAAGGGCGGTGACAGCGCTCTGCCCGCGAACTACCGGCCTGTCAGTTTGACAAGCGTAGTAGTCGTTGTTTGAAAAGCTGATAAGGGATTCAGTGGAGAACCACTTGAGTAGATTCAACCTTCTCAGTGTTGCGCAACATGGATTCCGCAAAGGATTTTCATGTCAGACTAATCTACTTGTAGCTCGTGAAATCTGGGCCGAAGCGGTAGACAGTGGCCACGCTGTAGACGTGTTATTCGTGGACTTTTGGAAAGCTTTCGACACTGTTCCTCATCTTCGACTCTCACTAAAGTTGAGATCTTACGGTATATCTGGTCGCGCCCTTCAATGGGTGTCTGCTTTCCTTGAGGGGAGGGAACAGTGCGTACGGGTGGGGCGCATGTTTTCGCTCGGACAAGCAGTCTGTAGTGGCGCCCCGCAGGGCTCGGTATTTGAGCTATTGTTGTTCGCGATCCATGTAAATGACTTGCCGGGAGAGCTAGGAGTGTCATCACTAATGTTTGCTGACGACCTTAAGCTCTGAATATTGTGGATATCCCGGGGGTCCTAAGGCAATTCAGCGTGCCTTGGATAGGCTCTGGGAATGGTCTACCTTATGGTTGATGCCCATAAATAGGGCCAAGTGCTCTGTTCTCCGAATCGGAGCTGCTAATCCTCCCACCCGATATGTTGTCAGCTGTGATGAACTCCCGGTTGTCACTCAGCAGGTTGATTTAAGGGTCGTACATTCATCAGCACTTCATTCTGGCGACAATTGAAAGAAGGCTGCTTGTCGGAGGTTTCTATGATGTGGTTTATCCGCTGCTCTTTTGGAATGCTAACGGCCAATTTGTTTGTGAAGCTATTTCTCGGCATTCGTCTGACCCCACCTGGAATATTGTATCTAGGCTTGTCCACCATATCTTATCCGAGAGGCTTGGAGAGGGTGTTACTAGTGGGCACTCGGTTAGTGCAGAGTCTACGAAGACAGATGTATCATGAACGCTTGCTCAGTTTGAGGATGTGCTCAATGCACTACCGAAGGATAAGAGGGGACCTGATCCTCAATTATCGTAGTTTGACGGGTATGATCAGACGGGACTTGTCATGGTTATTTAGTCCTGCTACGTTACCTAATCTCCGCGGTTACTCACTGAAACTGCATAAACCCCGGTCTGATAGGATTAGGACGGAAACTCATCTGTCGCGCCGAGTTATAGATCGCTGGAATTCGCTTCCAGATCACATGGTTAGGGAACTTACGGTTAAGGGTTTTGCGCGCCAGCTCGATGCTCTTAGGTGGCAACAGCAAACCTTTCCTTATTCCGAACTGACTCACTTTCACTTTTCAGTTCTTTTTTTAATAACTCAAATATCTTGGTATTCTACTTGCTTAGCTCCTTCCACTTTTTCTTCTTGCCTTCTGAGTTTACTTTTTTCCCTTTCTTACTTCAAGTACCCGGCCCAGCAGGGACTGCTAGGGCAGGATACGTGGGCATTAATTGGTTGGACAGGGTGTGATGCGATCTTTTAGGTCCATCAGTATTTCAAAGTCTGCCAACTCCTGGTTCAACGACCCGCTGAAGAAGGAATACTCACCGGATAATCCTATTGTTTCACTATCTCTTGAACTTGAATTTGTGTCACATTTCGCTCACTAGCCGTACAGTGCTCTGAATGTGACGGCCGGATGCATATCGCTTGTTGTGGCATCGGTCCAGATCAGTACGAATCACTACTGCTGATGACTACTCCAGCTATTATCTTCTTCTGTGATGTCTGCCGTACCTCGTTAGATAACAGACGTCTTGTGAATGGGCTGTCCTTGCTCAGCCCTCACCCCCTCCAACGAAACCCAATGCACTCGCCACCCAGGTCCCCCTGATTACTCCTAATTCTCCCCCTTCTGCCTCCGCACCAACCTCCCCCACAAGTAAGCAAAGTCGTGTGCCGTCTGATTATTTCTTGTAGACATTGGCATACGTCCATCACTGTGAGCCCAAGACCAAGATATACGCTGCGGTTGTAAGGGTAAGCACCACCGCTTCTGGCTATGTATAACGCTAAGACTAAGTCAAAGTCTAAATCCAAACCTTACTTCTCTCAGTCCCAGTTCAAAGCTATTCTTGACAAGCTTAACCAGTTGAAAACGCTGATCAAAGATAGCGCAAATCCACCTCAACCACAGATCCCCAGGCGTGCCCAACCACTTTCCCGTGACCGATGTCTCATTATCATGAACGCGCCTCAATCGACCAAAGGTCCTCCAGCCGGAAGGATATTAGACACCCAAGTGTTCATTAAATGACTAATTATTTTATTCGATGAAGGCGAACAGTGAGTCAACATTATCTCAATCTTCCGCTTGGTTAGGAAACAAAGCTCGCCCCTTACGGTTTGTGCCAAGACGAGGAAGAATGTCAGCGCCATCTCCGACGAACCACGTCTCAAACTCGAGTCGTCTTATGTGCTGAGACATATCTCTCCGGAGGATCGGATCAAAGTGACAAAAGCTGTTGAGGAGTTGAGGACCCGTCAGACGAGTGGTGAGACTGACCTTCATATCGTGGATTTTCGCGTAGTTCGGAAAACTCCGAGAACCCGTTGGAGGCTGATTTTCGTCACCCCAGAACAGTGACACAAAAGAACGGATTGCGTATGCTGTTCGCCAATGTACTCAGTCTGCGAAATAAACTTGATGAGATCCAGGTGTTTGTTCTGACTTACTGGCTTTCACTGAAACATGGTTATTCCCAGACATCATTGACTCTGAAGTGTCCATATCTGGATACCACCTTTCTAGGGCCGATCGTCATGGGGGGAAGTCGGGAGGCGGCGTAATACTCTGCTGGAGGGCGGATCTGAAGTCCCATCTAGTTGAGGTCTCCTATGAAAATGACAGCGATTCCGATGCCCTTTGGCGCCGCATTCATGACGGATGCAGATCTTCCTTTATTGGTGTCATCTACACAGCGTCACTGGGCGCTGGAGCTTGTCCGTTGGAATTGATCAGGAAGCACGGTGCAGGAAAGGATTTCCTTATCGTGGGAGATTTCAATGCCCCTAATATCGACTGCGACCTACTTCTTTGCAATTTTTCACCTGATTACTTTGATGCAGCCTTTCTCAATACCTTCCTCGATTGCGGTCTGTATCAACATGTCTCCATGCCCACCTGTATTCTCGTCGGCTAGTCGCCTCATATCCTGGGTCTTGTGCTCTCCCCAGCGCAGTCAGACGTTGGTAGAAGCGATCATTGTACTGTCTTATCCCAATGGACTCGTCGCTTTACCACTCACAACCCATGTGCCGTCCGCCGAAATTTCTGGCTTTCCGATGCTCTTCGTCTTAAAACGACTGCAGGTATTATGAATTGGTGTATTCCCTAACTTCTCAATGCTGTCGGTGCCTGTAATCTTCTGTACTCCAAGCTGACGTCACTCATTGAACTAGTATCCCCATCTCCAAAAAGCGAGCGCTCTCTAGAGGACCTCCGTGGATCACTCGTGAATTGAGATTCTTGATGAACAGAAGACGGAAGCTGTGGGACCGTTTTGGGCTCACACGATGAGAGCATGACTACCTCGGTTACAAAACGGTTATGAATGCCTGTATTATGAAAAAGCGTGAGAAACGTCAATAATATGTACTCTCCCTAGCCACACTCTCTAGAGAGACTCCTAAGACGCTCTTCTTCTACCTCGAACGGAGCACCAGAGCGAGCAGTGGTATTCCTGCCCTGTGTTCCTGTGAGCATGGGGATCCAGTTCACGAAGGTACCTGGCGCGGCAATATTCTTCAGTGTACTCCACAACAGCATCCTTCTCTGACAGTCCTGTGTACACTCTCCCTTCTCTGTTAGAGCACCTCGATATTAGCACTGACGTCGTGTTGAAACTTCTCTGTGATTTGGACCCTTACTCATCGCCTGATCCTGACGGTTTGCACCCCTTGTTCCTCAAGACTGTGGCCCAGTACATTGCCGCACCTATCTCGCAGGTCTTCTGTCGATCGTTTCAGTCCGGACTTCTCCCGACCGCTTGGAAGATGGGCATCATCAAGCCCATCTACAATGCAGGGAACCGGCAAGATCCAGCTAGCTACCGGCCCATTTGCCTTACATCGATAGTGTGCAAAATCATGGAACGGGTCCTGAAACGATCACTTCGTCTACATCTCGTGAAGTTGGATCCGAGATCTGGTGCCCAGCACGGTTTTCACAAAGCTCGCTCCTGTTCTACCAACTTGTTTATGGCTAAAGCGAAATGGGCAAATTCATTGGCAGACGCGTGTATATGGTGTTCGTGGATTTCAGTAAGCCTTTTGGTAAGGTTCCTCATAATCAGCGTCCCTTCAAACCCCGAGGAATCAGCGTCACTGAAAACTTTCTTGGATCTCCGATTTCCTGCACGGTTGCTCCACACTGGCGAGAGTGAATGAAACGTATTCCTATTCTGTACATATGACCAGCGGTGTCCCACAGGGCTCCGTTCTCGGCCCCGAACTCTTCAACATATTAACGATCTACCATCTGAGCTTCAATCGGA
>OX104063.1:104633048-104688299 GCA_944474145.2 Dicrocoelium dendriticum | reverse complement strand
TGTGGTCAATTTGGGTCCATCGCTGGCCAGCTACAGGTGGACGCTAAGTGGCACTTCGGCGCCCACAGTGTCTAAAAGCAGTGCTAGTAAGAAACAACTGGTGCTCCGCACACAGTTGCAGCAGACGCTCGCCGTTGTCAATCCGTTCGGAATAAAGTCCATACTTACCACCCAGCTGAGCTTCTGAAGAGCTCAGACGCCCTGCTTGTGCGTTCATATCTCCTGCAAGTACTATTATATCTGAACTAGTAGCACTGCGTAGTAGCGCGTTCAGTTCTTGACAGAATGTGTCCTTGACTGCATTAGAACTGCAGTCGGTGGGAGCATAAACGTAACTCACAAACAAACAGCGTTTTGATAGAAACATTATAGTGTTGCTCAACCCAGCACTGGCACCCGAAGACCGCGGTTTCGTCCTGGTTGGGACTCATCAGTTCGAGATAGCCTGAGTTGGGCTGGAACTCAGAGCCTAGTGGCTCATGGTTGACACCATAAGCACTATGCCACTGAGATCCACGAGCAACGCTTGGTCCAGCGGAAACGAATGCAAAGTTGGGCATGGAGAATCCGCTGGTGGTTGGGTTGCTACAAGCAACCTCTATTGAGGCCTCGGTTCACTTGAGGTGGACCTCGGTCATTCCGGTCTATAAGACCGTAAGTAAAATAGAAACATTATAGTGTTGCTCAAACCAGCACTGGCACCCGAAGACCGCGGTTTCGTCCTGGTTGGGACTCATCAGTTCGAGATAGCCTGAGTTGGGCTGGAACTCAGAGCCTAGTGGCTCATGGTTGACACCATAAGCACTATGCCACTGAGATCCACGAGCAACGCTTGGTCCAGCGGAAACGAATGCAAAGTTGGGCATGGAGAATCCGCTGGTGGTTGGGTTACTACAAGCAACTTCTATTGAGGCCTCGGTTCACTTGAGGTGGACCTCGGTCATTCCGATCTAAAAGACCGTAAGTAAAATAGAAACATTATAGTGTTGCTCAAACCAGCACTGGCACCCGAAGACCGCGGTTTCGTCCTGGTTGGGACTCATCAGTTCGAGATAGCCTGAGTTGGGCTGGAACTCAGAGCCTAGTGGCTCATGGTTGACACCATAAGCACTATGCCACTGAGATCCACGAGCAACGCTTGGTCCAGCGGAAACGAATGCAAAGTTAGGCATGGAGAATCCGCTGGTGGTTGGGTTGCTACAAGCAAATTCTATTGAGGCCTCGGTTCACTTGAGGTGGACCTCGGATGACCGAGGTCCCAACTTTGCATTCGTTTCCGCTGGACCAAGCGTTGCTCGTGGATCTCAGTGGCATAGTGCTTATGGTGTCAACCATGAGCCACTAGGCTCTGAGTTCCAGCCCAACTCAGGCTATCTCGAACTGATGAGTCCCAACCAAGACGAAACCGCGGTCTTCGGGTGCCAGTGCTGGGTTGAGCAACACTATAATGTTTCTATTTTACTTACGGTCTTTTAGATCGGAATGACCGAGGCCTCAATGGAGGTTGCTTGTAGCAACCCAACCACCAGCGGATTCTCCATGCCCAAACAGCGTTTTGTTTTACTTCGCGATTTCACCTTAGCTGCTGTCGTTAAACGAGCTGAACATAAACGGTCGTTCACCGGATTCCAATCTGCCAACAATGACTGCCTTGGAGCTTATTATGACACCTACACCAGCTTGACCCGTGCGTGCCGCATCGGCATCTCCGGATGCGTGCAATCAATAACAAGAGGATAAGTCGGGTGCAGTTAATTCAATAACCCCGTTAGGGTCATTAATCCTAGTTTCGGACACACAACACACATCAACACCCAGTGTGTCCAAGGTGCGTGCGAGTGCAGCCTGCTGATCTGTTTGTCTTAGAGTGCGGACGTTGAATGTCGCCATGGAAACGGGATAGCGTGGCCTTATAATGGAATTTTGCCGATAGGCGTCCGATAGGTGCTGTGGGATGGTGGCTGCAGATGGTACTACTCCAGTAGCACTTCGGTTGCTGTCAATTAAGCTGGGAATTATAGAAGGAAGGTTAGTAATGGGAGGCGGGATGGGAGTAAGAGCAAAAGGTGGAAAAGAAGAAGGGAGGCGCCAGCAGTAGCATGTTTTCGCTTATCCCCCCTGCTGTATACAGCAGATAAGGTGACCCTTGATGATCTGCGCGACGGCTGATGCAGGATGAAGTTTGTGTTTGAAGAAAATGTCATGGTTGTATGTGGGCTGGGATACTGCCAGGGCGCCCAGACCTAGACAGGTGGACGATTAGGGTTCTCATCCAAAGCCTTTGGCTCAAAAGCCTGTCCGCAAGGCAGCGAGGAGGTGGCAGTGATTTAGTTTTACAGAAAGGGACGCCATCCCATTTCAAACCCCCAACCTGTAGGACCAGGAGACTGACTTTGTCTGACCTCTCACCATTGACCAACCTGGTAGGAGTAGCTCTCAAGATGCTCGGAGGCATCACCCAGTATAGCTCAATGGGTCAGTGTGGTACGCAAACCGTTGCACCACGTTAAGGTCCAGTCCCGTTGCGACGGGGTCGTGGAGGCAGGCATGGACGTTGAGCCACTGGCTTTTTCGCCAGCAGAACGAAAGAGAAATCGGAACAGAACTGCGCGTACTTATCAGGCAGGTTCGAAAAGCGTCAAGAATGACGGGACAAACAAGCTGGAGCGTAAGACGTACGCTACAGTTGCTTCAACGTCGTCTGATAACTTCCGCCCAGTCTCGTTTCCTGCGGCTAAGCCGGTTGCGGTTCATGTAAATTCCAAAACCCGTTGGGTGAATACACCCCGTCGAGGTGATTCTTTCATGGATAGCAGCGTGATATTCCGTAACGCAGTGGAATCCACTGCTGCACTTCCTGCCGAACGTACATTAGACGACCTACAGTGGTTTAAGATGTGCGTAACGAAGCTTCTTCCACCTGGGTTTCCGTTGTTACTGTCAGGAAACTGACTAGATTGGTTAACGTCCCAGTTAACGCCCCAAACCCTCGACCGCGCTTACTTCGGGTAGTCCTATCCACCCCGGAGGAACGCAACGCGCTGTTGCGGTTTGCCTTCAAATTGAAGGGTACTAATGTTAGCGTTCAGCCAGACCTCCCATAAGCGGATAGGCTGGAGCTAAAAGAGGCCATTAAGGACCTCAAAACCAGGCGAGCGGCCGGTGAACAAGGTCTCCGGTTGGTGGGTTTTCTGTTGGTCAGCCGGCGGTCTGTTTCCCATCTAGCAGTGCCAGTACTGGTAGCGCACGACCCAGGGCTGGCCATTACGACTACCTTCAGATAGTGCTAAGCAATGTGCGGAGCCTAAGGAATAAGATGTGCGAGATAGGTCTGCTTGTAGATGGGCCTCATCCCGATATACTTGCATTCACTGAAACGTGGCTGTCTCGAGACATCACGGACGATGAAGTACGTCTGTCTGGCTACGCACTATTTAGATGTGATCGATTCGTTGGCCGACAAGGCGGGGGCGTTGCTATTTGCGTTAGGTGTGAACTTGACGTTTCACACACCTACATGTTTCAGTCAGCAGATAAAACTGTCGAAGCGCTGTCGGTAGTGATTAACACTCCCTCAGCTCAACTTACAGTCATACTTGTGTATAGAAGCCCTGGGAGTGCGTCCAAAGAGGTGCTTGACTTTATTCGCTCCCAATCCACAAACAGGTGTTTGATACTCTGGGACTTCAATCTACCAGAAGTTTACTGGGCTGATCTTTCTTACAACTTTGCAGAAGGTACTTTCGGGGCAGATCTACTTGAGCTTACACTGCAAGTACCGTTGCATCAGTTCGTGGACCTCCCCACTAGGTACATGGATGCCCAACTACCGTCTATTTTGGATCTAGTGTTTGCCAAGTCACTAGACTTCGTAGGGGACATCACTTACAGCTCTCTCTTAGGTGCTAGTGATCATGTTTGTTTATCATTCAGATGCAGTCGGACCAGGCCACACCAGAGCATTGCTAAGCCATTTCCAAACATATGGCGTGCTAACTATCAGGCAATGCGTACCAAGGCTGCTGGGATTCTTTACGAAATCTCGGTGGTTGATACAGTTCAGGCGGCCTTGGATAAATTTAAATCTTATATCGCGGAAGTGTCTACTCCCTATATCCCGCTTGAGAGGAGAAAGGAGATACCGGCGTGGCCGCTGTGGATAGATACCACTGGCAAGCACCTGCTCCAGAAGCGTTCTAGGTGCTGGAGGACCTACCGTGCGGCTCCATCAACAAACACCTATGGTAGATACCGCGAGGCTAGAAATAGGTGTAAACAACACTTAAGGAAAGCTCGGCTGTTGTACGAAAAGGAATTGGCTGATGGAGCTTCGGAAAATCCGAAGTTCTTCGCTTATGTTAAGAGACGCTGTGGTTCAACTTCGGTAATCACAAATTTGATGGGGGCTGATGTAACTCGTGCGTATGCGGACTCAGATAAGGCTCATGTACTTGGGGAACGGTATGCAGGGGCTTTTGTACGTGAGGCCACGTTGACTAGCGTTGAACTTGTCCCCAGGGTACCTGAGGGTTTTTATTTAGCTAAGTTTACTGTGGTGGAAACGCAAGTCCTTAAACTGCTGCAAGAACTGAACCCTTCCAAAGCAGTTGGACCTGATTCAATTCACCCGAAGCTTCTGCATGAGTTGGCGGTGGAAGTAAGTGGGCCGCTGACGATGGTGTTTTAGAAATCACCTGACAGCTGTACATTACCTTTTGAATGGAAGGAGGCTGTCATCTATCCTATCTTCAAAAATGGCGACAGGAGTCTGTCAGCCAATTATAGGCCAGTTAGTCTGACTAGCGTCGTGGTCAAACTGCTTGAAAAGCTGGTGAGAGCATTGTTGGAATGTCACCTGAATAGATTTAATCTACTCAGTAGTGCACAACACGGGTTCCGGAAGGGTTTTCGTGACTTACGAGTTTGTTGGTTGCTCGTAAACCTTGGGCCGAGGCAGTGGACAATGGCCACGTGGTGGATGTGCTTTTCGTAGACTTCTCGAAAGCATTTGGTAAGGTACCGCCCTTGAGGCTATCAGAAAAGCTGTCCTACGGCGTATCCGGCCGCGCCCTTCACTTTGTATTTCACTGTTGCAGGGAACAGAGCAGTGTGTACGTGTGGGTCGCAGCTTATTCCTTAGGCAAGCGGTCCTTAGCAGTGTCCCACAGGGCTCGGTCCTTGGACCGATGCTGTTCTCCATCTACGTAAACGATCTCCCTGGAGAGCTTGGGGTATCATCCCTATTGTTTGCTGATGACCTTAAGTTATGGAATGTTGTAATTGTTCCTGGGGGTTCTGAGGCCATACAGCATGCACTGGACAGACTCTGGGACTGGTCTACTTTGTGGCTACTGCCCATATATCAGGCTGTGTTCCGTCCTTCGTATAGGAGCAACTTTCCCACCTTCGAGCTGCGTACTCGGTGCGGTCGAACTCC
Source organism: Dicrocoelium dendriticum (assembly GCA_944474145.2). Lineage (NCBI taxonomy): Eukaryota > Metazoa > Platyhelminthes > Trematoda > Plagiorchiida > Dicrocoeliidae > Dicrocoelium > Dicrocoelium dendriticum. The sequence goes on along the minus strand of OX104063.1, from coordinate 104,682,862 downwards.
TCCTTTTCTCCAACCAGATAGACTGTAGCGCCTTGGCGAATGCTACACAAGAAAACCGTAGCCCGGTAAGACAGAAGACGGCGGGATATAAAGATTGTCTTGAGAAAATAGCTGTGTACAATAGCTATGTGAATGTAGCTTGAGGACAATGGGAGAAAATGGTGAAGCAATGAGTAACACCACGTAGGAGCGCAACAGCCGGCAACGCGCGGGCAAGATGGCGGTCCTCGTTCAAAATCACAGTCCAGTATATATAGGCTTTGGACGGGTGCAAAGTAAAACAAAATGTGTACAAGTCCGAACGTGATGTTTGATGGAGTAAAATGTCGTGGTCACTACACAGGCCTCCCCCTAGAAGGCCGAGGGACGAGGACTTCGATCGCTGTTGGCTTGCGAAGGTATAAAGGCAGAATCACAGGAGTTCGGTTGTATTTGGCTTATTTAATCTTCTTGTGGATTGGAATGCATCATCGGTGGGCCGTCCCAGCGGGCACACCGGACTACAAAAAGCTGGATAATCCAGAAAAAGGGCCGGTAGGACCTTTCACCGCTGCTGAAGGACGGTGCGCTTGAGAGAGGTCACTCCCCCCACCGCATTCCAATCCACTGCCACAACGAAGCTGAAATCCTGTTCGTACTGGCGAGCCGTGGGGGGCCAAAAACAACGAGCCAGGCACACGAGCAGCCAAAGCCAGGAAGGCGAGCCAAATTGAGCCAAGCAGACCACGATCCAAAGGCCAACGTGGGCGGGGGAGACAACAAAGCGTTGGGGGTAGACTAAAGCATCCAAACGACCAAACAATTGAGGAACAGCCAACCATTGAACGGACGGACCCAAACGTGCCAGCCTCATGACTTTACCTGATAGATGGGGGGAAAAAGCTCGGGGAGACAGATTCAGATATTTACGGAAAAGCATAATACAAACGATGAGAGAAAATGAAAAAGATTCATGAGGTGTGGATGAGTTCGACAAAATCGGAGAAACGAACAGGTTTACGAACTCTTCTACCGTGACTGGTATTAGTTTGAGGCGAATCTGGTGACTGGGATTGTGGTGGAGCTGAAAAGCTGGGCGTCGTTACAGGTGGCTCTGTAGATTGCGTTAAGGTCGATGATGGAACAAACTGTTACTCATCGATGAACGCAGGCTTGACGCGATCTATTGAGACAGTATCCCTTTTACCCCCACGGTCAATCACCAAAATTTTTGAAGACCGTTTAATAACATGGTATGGACCTGTGTAAGGTGCGGAGAGAGGCTGTCTCACTTGGTCGACACGTAAGAATACGTGAGAACATGTAGAAAGGTCTTTCGGAACGTGCACTGGAGTGCGTTGTTCCCTGGGTCTCGCGGGATGCAGCTGACGCATGTGGTGCGTCAGACGAGCTATGTAGCTATTGTAGTTCCATGCCCTCTCCGGGGTTGGGGCGACTAATTGTCCAGGGAGACGCAATGTGCAGCCATAGACGAGTTCAGCCGGAGCAGCGTTAATGTCGGTTTTGACAGTATTTCGTAAGCCAAGTAAAACGGCGGGAAGCGCTTCGTACCAGTCTGCGTTATCATGTGCACATAGTGCAGCTTTCAGCTGGCGGTGAAAACGCTCAACCATGCCATTGGCGGCAGGGTGGAATGCAGTCGTTTGGACGTGACGGCAGCCGAGGGTCTGAAGAAGGTGAGCAAATTTGCCTGCGAAATGCGAACCTCGGTCAGTTGTCACAACCGCAGGACAACCAAAGTGTGAGATCCAGCGCTCTAGAAAAGCGCGAGCGACAGTGTCTGATGAGCAATCTGGCATTGGGATGGCATCAGGCCATCTTGTAAAGCGGTCTATACAAGTCAGCAAGTAAGCGCATCCATTAGATGGGGGCAGTGGCCCAACAAGGTCAACATGGATATGGTGAAAACGGGCATCAGGAAGTGGAAATGACCCAAGCGGACTTTTCGTGTGTCGATGAACCTTAGACGGTTGACAACTAAGGCACGTACGAGCCCACTGTCTAACGTCCCGGTTGACGTTGCGCCACACGAAGCGTTGTGTGACGAGCTTAACTGTGGCACGAATGTCTGGGTGTGATAAACTGTGAAGAATGTCAAACACAGTGCGTCGGAAAGCTTGGGGAACCACTGGTCGTGGTGAATTTTGCGAAACGTCTCAAAGTATGGTTCCATCCGAAGTAGGCAGTGGAACTGGTCGTATGTGCAAGGAGCTAGAATTACGAAGCTGATCTAGCTCTGGGTCGGTCTGTTGAGCGGCAGCCATTGCCGTTAGATCGATACCTTCAGCGGAAGTGATGGAGCTGACGCGAGAAAGAGCATCAGCGACGGAGTTCTGCACACCCGAGACGTGCCGTATGTCTGACGTAAACTGTGAGACATAGTCCAGGTGGCGTATCTCTCTCGGAGAGTATCGGTCGGATGACGAGTCGAGGGCGTAAACTAAAGGTTTGTGGTCAGTAAAGACGGTAAAGCTTCTGCCCTCTAGAAAAGGACGAAAATGACGGATGGCGAGGTAAACTGCCAGAAGTTCTTTCCCGAAGGTGCTGTAACGTGTCTCCGCTGGCTGCAACCGTTTCGAAAAGAAACCAAAGGTTGCCATGTATTGTCGACAGCCTGCTGAAGAACAGCACCAACGGCCTCGTCTGAGGCATCAGTGACGAGAGAAATTGGAGCAGATGGTACGGGATGTGCTAAGAGAGCAGCATCAGCGATTACGTCTTTAAGATTTGAGAAGGCTAATCGCGCGGACTTGGTAAAAACAAACGAACGTTGATTGCCCCGAAGCAAATCAGTCAAGGGCTGCATTATCCTAGCACAACACGGAATAAAGCGTCTATAGTAGTTAACTATCCCAAGGAAACGTTTAAGCTGTTTAAACGATGTAGGTTCAGGGAAATCTTTGATGGCGGTTACCTTCTGAGACAGTGGTTCAATCCCTGTAGCTGAGATGCGGTGACCTAGGAACTCGATCGACGATTTTCCTAGTTCGCACTTGCTAGGGTTCAAGGTAACGCCTCGATCAGATAAGCGTTTGAATAGAATACGCAGATGCTCTAAGTGTTGCGACTTAGAGGCGCTAGCTACTAGGATGTCATCCACGTAAGGATATGCGAAGTCCAGACCACGAGTAACGTCATGGATGAACCGCTGGAATGTTTGAGCAGCGTTTCTTAACCCGAAAGGCATTCGAAGGAACTCGAATAAACCAAAGGGTGTTATAACTGCAGTTTTGGGGATATCGCAGTCCTCTACAGGAATCTGGTGATATGCTCGCGTCAGGTCTATCTTACTAAACACTGACTTACCACCGAGACTACTTGTAAGGGATCATCCAATGATCCCATGATCCAATGATCATGGGATCATTGGATGATAGAGAGCAGAAGGAAGATCCTTTGTCAGCTCCTTCACTTCCCGGTCATTGCGGAGATGGCGTGAGTCATTGCGGCAGAAGGTTCCGCAGTGCACCATTGTAGCTGTCTTAGAGGCAGCAGAGTCTTAGCGTGCTCAAGTGAGAATCTAACAGTTGTTTGACACGTTCCTCTGCCTCAGCATCAACAACAGGATCCGGCAACCGGTTCCAATCATTCACCACGCTAGTTCATAAGGCCAAATTGGGCCGCACACGGAGATTTCTCGGTCCGAACAGTTTCATGCGGTGGCCTAGTGTCGAACTCTCAGTGTTGAGTTGAAAGAAGTCCTGTAACTCGCAACCCAGTTCTCCTCCGAGAATACGTCGAGTGAATATCAAACCTCCTCGGTGACGGCGGTAACCTAGAGAACAAGTTCAGTCGTTGAAGTCGGTATGGATACGACAGGTCTCGAAACTCAGGGACGGACTTGGATCCACGCCATTGAAACTTCTCCATCATATCACATTCGGATTTGGTGAGAGGGTAGGCAGCGGGTAGCTCGTATTCGGGAATCGGGCTTACATGCGGGCCAAAATGGAGTCGGAAAAGTCCCGAGGTCAGGAGAGAAAACCCTCTACGTATTGAATAGAACATCCTGTAGTCCGCGGCGACCCTCTTCTGGATGTCTTGAATAGATTTGAGGTCTGATGACACTATCACTCCAAGGCCCCTCTCTTGGGTTGCGCTTCTGAGCATGGAACCACCAATGTGGTAAGTTTCAAATGGGTTAGAAGAGCCAAGGGGGAGAACAAAGCATTTGTCACGATCTACGGGCAACTACCACTTAATCAACCAATCATGAAGTATATCGAGCTTAGTTTGTAATCTGTCCGCGTCTTCAAGGCTGGATACTTCCATCCATAGCTTTAGGTCGTCAGCGTAGATTAGGCAATCCGTCTGAAGAGTGGATGGTAAGTCGTTGATGAAGATGTTGAAAAGTATGGGACCGAGGACAGAGCCCTGTGGGACTCCAGTCGTCAGGAGAACAGGAGCAGAAAATGTGTCATTCACCTTCACTTGCATAGAGCGGTTGTTTAGGAAGTCGGAGATCCAAGACAGGAGGTTTCCAGAAATACCGATTCCTTATAGCTTAAACAGAAGGCGTTCATGCGGGACATTGTCAAAAGCTTTGCTGAAGTCAACAAGCACAACGTCCAAGCGTTTGACGGAGTCTAACGACTTTGCCCAGGTCTCCTTAGCAACGAGCAAGTTCGAGGTACAGGAGCGTGCTCTTCGGAACCCATGCTGGGCATAAGAAATGACATTCTGTCCCCCAAGATGAAGAGTAACAGCTTGTTTTAGGATCCGTTCCATAACTTTACACATTATTGACGTCAAACAGATTGGACGATAATTGGCCGGATCATGTCGACTTCCTCCTTTGTAAATGGGTTTGACGATACCCACTTTCCAAGCTGAAGGAAGACGGCCAGCTTCTAGTGGGCGATGAAAGATTTGACATATGGGTGAAGCTATGTACTCCGCCACAGTCCTGAGGAACAAAGGATGCAATCCATCAGGGCCGGGTTAGCTATGCGGATATAACTGAAGAAGAAGTTTCATCACAGAATCAGTGTTAATATCTACTTGGGCCAACGAAGATGAAAAGGTGGATACGGCTCTGTCACTAAATGGTGTTTCTTTCGCGTAAACAGTAGCGTATTGCTTAGCCAAGTGACTAGCTTTCTCAGCATCCTCATGAAGTAAAGCTTGATGATCACAGGAACACAAAGCAGGGATGCCATTACCAGCTCTAGTGCTTCTTTTCAAATAATAGAGCATTTTAGGCGCGATTCTGGAGTGTTTTGTCAAGGATAGTTCGTATTGTTGGCGTTTCTGGCGCTTCATTGCGACGCAAACATTTCTGACAGTCTTGTAGTGAGAGAAGTCGAGTTCTGAATGAGATTGCCTAAAGCGGCCCCACAGTTTGCGCCTTCTATTCATAGTTGACCTAACTCTCGATCTATCCAAGGTGGACCTCTAGCGAAGGGCTTTCGATGGAAGGAACGACCTGCTCAATTAACATCATTTTGGAAAGTACAAGATTCCACACGTCGTCGAGGTGAATGTGTTCAGGGATACCCCAATCCGTAGTGCTTGCGGCCGTTTTCAGACGGAGTGGGTCGGTACGCCAAAAATTCCGACGGTGACCACCGTGCCTATAGACCGTGAGACGGTGAATCCAGTGGAATATAACATAACAGCATAACGGAGACCCAGGTCTACGAGCTATTGCAAGGCATTAATCCCTCCAAAGCTTTCGATCCTGATTCAATTCATCCGAAGCTGTTGCATGAATTGGCCACTGAGCTGAGTGGTCCTCTCACATGCGTGTTCTCAATATTGCTTGACAGCTGCATGCCACCTTCGGAATGGAAGGAGGCAATCATCTGTCCGCTTTTTAAGGGCGGTGACAACGCTCTGCCCGCGAACTACCGGCCTGTCAGTTTGACAAGCGTAGTAGTCGTTGTTTGAAAAGCTGATAAGGGATTCAGTGGAGAACCACTTGAGTAGATTCAACCTTCTCAGTGTTGCGCAACATGGATTCCGCAAAGGGTTTTCATGTCAAACTAATCTACTTGTAGCTCGTGAAAGCTGGGCCAAAGCAATAGACAGTGGCCACGCTGTAGATGTGTTATTCGTGGACTTTTCGAAAGCTTTCGACACTTTCTCATGTTCGACTCTCACTAAAGTTGTGATCTTACGGTATATCTGGTCGCGCCCTTCATTGGGTGTCTGCTTTCCTTGAGGGGAGGGAACAGTGCGTACGGGTGGGGCGTAGCCTTTTGCTCAGACAAGCTGTCCTTACTGGCATCCCGCAGGGCTCGGTATTTGAGCCATTGTTGTTCGCGATCCATGTAAATGACTTTCCGGGAGAGCTAGGAGTGTCATCACTAATGTTTGCTGACGACCTTAAGCTCTGGAATATTGTGGATATCCCGGGGGGTCCTAAGGCAATTCAGCGTGCCTTGGATAGACTGGGAATGGTCTACCTTATGGTTGATGCCCATAAATAGGGCCAAGTGCTCTGTTCTCCGAATCTGAGCTGCTAATCCTCCCACCCGATATGTTGTCAGCTGTGATGAACTCCCGGTTGTCACTCAGCAGGTTGATTTAAGGGTCGTACATTCATCAACACTTCATTCTGGCGACAATTGAAAGAAGGCTGCTTGTCGGAGGTTTCTATGATGTGGTTTATCCGCTGCTCTTTTGGAATGCTAACTGCCAATTTGTTTGTGAAGCTATTTCTCGGCATTCGTCTGACCCCACCTGGAATATTGTATCTAGGCTTGTCCCCCATATCTTATCCGAGAGGCTCGGAGAGGGTGTTACTAGTGGGCACTCGGTTAGTGCAGAGTCTACGAAGACAGATGTATCATGAACGCTTGCTCAGTTTGAGGATGTGCTCAATGCACTACCGAAGGATAAGAGGGGACCTGATCCTCAATTATCGTAGTTTGACGGGTATGATCAGACGGGACTTGTCATGGTTATTTAGTCCTGCTACGTTACCTAATCTCCGCGGTTACTCACTGAAACTGCATAAACCCCGGTCTGATAGGATTAGGACGGAAACTCATCTGTCGCGCCGAGTTATAGATCGCTGGAATTCGCTTCCAGATCACATGGTTAGGGAACTTACGGTTAAGGGTTTTGCGCGCCAGCTCGATGCTCTTAGGTGGCAACAGCAAACCTTTCCTTTTTCCGAACTGACTCACTTTCACTTTTCAGTTCTTTTTTTAATAACTCAAATATTTTGGTATTCTACTTGCTTAGCTCCTTCCACTTTTTCTTCTTGCCTTCTGAGTTTACTTTTTTCCCTTTCTTACTTCAAGTACCCGGCCCAGCAGGGACTGCTAGGGCAGGATACGTGGGCATTAATTGGTTGGACAGGGTGTGATGCGATCTTTTAGGTCCATCAGTATTTCAAAGTCTGCCAACTCCTGGTTCAACGACCCGCTGAAGAAGGAATACTCACCGGATAATCCTATTGTTTCATTTTCTCTTAAACTTGAATTTGTGTCACATTTCGCTCACTAGCCGTACAGTGCTCTGAATGTGACGGCCGGATGCATATCGTTTGTTGTGGCATCGGTCCAGATCAGTACGAATCACTACTGCTGATGACTACTCCAGCTATTATCTTCTTCTGTGATGTCTGCCGTACCTCGTTAGATAACAGACGTCTTGTGAATGGGCTGTCCTTGCTCAGCCCTCACCCCCTCCAACGAAACCCAATGCACTCGCCACCCAGGTCCCCCTGATTACTCCTAATTCCCCCCTTCTGCCTCCGCACCAACCTCCCCCACAGGTAAGCAAAGTCGTGTGCCGTCTGATTATTTCTTGTAGACATTGGCATACGTCCATCACTGTGAGCCCAAGACCAAGATATACGCTGCGGTTGTAAGGGTAAGCACCACCGCTTCTGGTTATGTATAACGCTAAGACTAAGTCAAAGTCTAAATCCAAATCTTACTTATCTCAGTCCCAGTTCAAAGCTATTCTTGACAAGCTTAACCAGTTGAAAACGCTGATCAAAGATAGCGCAAATCCACCTCAACCACAGATCCCCAGGCGTGCCCAACCACTTTCCCGTGACCGATGTCTCATTATCATGAACGCGCCTCAATCGACCAAAGGTCCTCCAGCCGGAAGGATATTAGACACCCAAGTGTTCATTAAATGACTAATTATTTTATTCGATGAAGGCGAACAGTGAGTCAACATTATCTCAACCTTCCGCTTGGTTAGGAAACAAACCTCGCCCCTTACGGTTTGTGCCAAGACGAGGAAGAATGTCAGCGCCATCTCCGACGAACCACGTCTCAAACTCGAGTCGTCTTATGTGCTGAGACATATCTCTCCAGAGGATCGGATCAAAGTGACAAAAGCTGTTGAGGAGTTGAGGACCCGTCAGACGAGTGGTGAGACTGACGTTCATATCGTGGATTTTCGCGTAGTTCGGAAAACTCCGAGAACCCGTTGGAGGCTGATTTTCGTCACCCCAGAATAGTGACACAAAAGAACGGATTGCGTATGCTGTTCGCCAATGTACTTAGTCTGCGAAATAAACTTGATGAGATCCAGGTGTTTGTTCTGACTTACTGGCTTTCACTGAAACGGTTATTCCCAGACATCATTGACTCTGAAGTGTCCATATCTGGATACCACCTTTCTAGGGCCGATCGTTATGGGGGGAAGTCGGGAGGCGGCGTAATACTCTGCTGGAGGGCGGATCTGAAGTCCCATCTAGTTGTGGTCTCCTATGACAATGACAGCGATTCCGATGCCCTTTGGTGCCGCATTCATGACGGATGCAGATCTTCCTTGATTGGTGTCATATACAGAGCGCTACTGTGCGCTAGAGCTCGCCTGTTGGAATTGATCAGGAAGCACGGTGCAGGAAAGGATTTCCTTATCGTGGGAGATTTCAATGCCCCTAATATTGACTGCGACCTAATTCTTTGCAATTTTTCACCTGATTACTTTGATGCAGTCTTTCTCAATACCTTCCTCGATTGCGGTCTGTATCAACATGTCTCCATGCCCACCTGTATTCTCGTCGGCTAGTCGCGTCATATCCTGGGTCTTGTGCTCTCCCCAGCGCAGTCAGACGTTGGTAGAAGCGATCATTGTACTGCCTTATCCCAATGGACTCGTCGCTTTACCACTGACAACCCATGTGCCGTCCGCCGAAATTTCTGGCTTTCCGATGCTCTTCGTCTTAAAACGACTGCAGGTATTATGAATTGGTGTATTCCCTAACCTCTCAATGCTGTCGGTGCCTGTAATCTTCTGTACTCCAAGCTGACGTCACTCATTGAACTAGTATCCCCATCTCCAAAAAGCGAGCGCTCTCTAGAGGACCTCCGTGGATCACTCGTGAATCGAGATTCTTGATGAACAGAAGACGGAAGCTGTGGGACCGTTTTGGGCTCACACGATGAGAGCATGACTACCTCGGTTACAAAACGGTTATGAATGCCTGTATTATGAAAAAGCGTGAGAAACGTCAATAATATGTACTCTCCCTAGCCACACTCTCTAGAGAGACTCCTAAGACGCTCTTCTTCTACCTCGAACAGAGCACCAGAGCGAGCAGTGGTATTTCTGCCCTATGTTCCTGTGAGCATGGGGATCCAGTTCACGAAGGCACCTGGCGCGGCAATATTCTTCAGTGTACTCCACAACAGCATCCTTCTCTGACAGTCCTGTGTACACTCTTTCTTCTCTGTTAGAGCACCTCGATATTAGCACTGACGTCGTGTTGAAACTTCTCTGTGATTTGGACCCTTACTCATCGCCTGATCCTGACGGTTTGCACCCCTTGTTCCTCAATACTGTGGCCCAGTACATTGCCTCACCTATCTCGCAGGTCTTCTGTCGATCGTTTCAGTCCGGACTTCTCCCGACCGCTTGGAAGATGGGCATCATCAAGCCCATGTACAATGGAGGGAACCGGCAAGATCCAGCTAGCTACCGGCCCATTTACCTTACATCGATAGTGTGCAAAATCATGGAACAGGTCCTTAAACGATCACTTCGTCTACATCTCGTGAAGTTGGATCCGAGATCTGGTGCCCAGCACGGTTTTCACAAAGCTCGCTCCTGTTCTACTAACTTGTTTATGGCTAAAGCGAAATGGGCAAATTCATTGGCAGACGCGTGTATATGGTGTTCGTGGATTTCAGTAAGCCTTTTGGTAAGGTTCCTCATAATCAGCGTACCTTCAAACCCCGAGGAATCAGCGTCACTGAAAACTTTCTTGGATCTCCGATTTCCTGCACGGTTGCTCCACGCTGGCGAGAGTGAATGAAACGTATTCCTATTCTGTACATATGACCAGCGGTGTCCCACAGGGCTCCGTTCTCGGTCCCGAACTCTTCAACATATTAACGATCTACCATCTGAGCTTCAATCGGATTGCTTGATTTATGCGGATGATCACAAGAGATGCTCGATCATAATTGGTCGATTTAGTGGCGCTTATCCATTAATCAAGATAATTGTTTCGTCCTGCCTATTGACGCTCCTGAACCATTCGGCGCTTACCGCACAGGTGGTTTCTTGCTCAAAAATGTCACTTCAGTAAGTGATCCAAAGAGCCTTCTGATGCCGGAGCTCTTTAGACTCCTGTGTACCTCGCATATGCGCCCGATTCTAGAATGCGGCCTTCCTGCTGCCTACCCGCTTCCCGAATTTGAGCGTGACATGATTGAAAAGGTCCAACGGCGTGGATCGAAGCCCATCTCCGAGTTACGTGACCTGCGTTATCCCCTTCGGCTTCGACATTTGAATCCGTTTTCTTTGGATTATCGTCGCCGTCGAGTGGATTTGATTTTTACCCGACATATCCTCAGGGGAGAGCTAGGGTGTTACCGGAATTCTTCCACCTCAACGTTCGGAGTTCGACTTGAGGCCACCGATGGAAAATATTCAAACCAAGGAGGATCAAAGCACGATCCATTCTTGCTCTATCCACTCTCGTTGTAAATGACTAGAACCGGTTACCGCAGCCCGTCGCTGATGCGCAGACGGAGAACTGCTTCAAACGACTACTTGATTCTCACCTGTTGAATATACCGGGATTGTGTTGCTTCAGCTACGAGTGCAACGGCCTCTCTGGAGTTACCGTTGCGCAATGACGCGAGCATCCCAGAAATGATCGGGAAGCGATGGAGCTGACAAGGGGTCTTCCTCCTGCTCTCTGTTACCCAATGAACCTGCGCGTGCATTGTGCATTGCACCTTTGGTTATCACGGCTTGCTTCTCATGTATCACAGTTCGAGCGTTTTCTATATAAGCTTTGTGTCGAAAGTGTTTAGTTAACACTGTACAGATATTGGACTCTGTGTTTTGTTGCTATTTCTACGAGCGTTCTATTTCTATCGACCGAATTCCGCTTGCAAACATTTTCACTTCTCACAGGCTGTCTAGAATCATAGTTTGACCATTCTCGTGTTGTGTGACAGGAACTTTTTCTTCGCTGATATACTAGTTGTCGGATCTATTTGCTGGCACTGTTCAATCCATGCAGCAAAATTACTTTCATCGATTCCCTACTTCACCTCTACCAGCACGGCTGACGTCACCACGCCCGGTCTGGTTCTTTTACCGATAAGCAGCCCAGGTTTCCTGACACTTCGACCCAAGTTGCTGTTTTTGACTTGTTGCTGACTCGAGTGTGGATCCATACCGCTAATTGCTTCAAATCTCTTTCCCGGTGGGTTTGTTCCGGTATATTTTTATTGCTTTTATTGGTACCTGGCCACAACTAAATTGTGACCTCAATAATCGCTGATACCCTTGATTCATTTGCACTGATCTTGACTTCTCAGGTACAGTGTGGTGAATATACGTGTAACACCGTAGTCACAGGAGGAATTCAGTGCGATAGCTGCTTATTCTGGTACCATAATACCTGTTCTAGGTTAGATCAGGATTGCATTGCGTTATTCCAAATTGAAGTGAGTGTTTTCATTGTGTTTGTCTAGCTGACTGTTACTCCCGTATAATGCGTGACCGATAGGTTGACCAACATGCTGGTTATGATGAGCGTATTTGCAAAGGCAGCAGAACAGTTTATCCAAGATCAGTGACCCCTTATCGACATGTTGAGAGTGCGATTTGAGATGCTATCATTGGAATATTTTATCCGAGGCGCTGGAATTGCAATGGGTCGCCAGAGGAATGTACTTATTCATAATCATGAGGATCCGGTAGTACGAGAGGCTAAAATTAGAGGGGTTTTGGATAAAAGTTGGGTGCAAGCTATTCTCCGAATTGCCGACATACCATTACACGTTGGTATCAAGAGGATTCGCAGAGTCGGTCGTTGGAGGGATGCCGAAGCACTGAGTCATACGGGTCGTGCAAGGGCGGTGTTGGTGGAATTCGAGACCCCGCTTCACCGGGATTTGCTGCTTAGCCGAGCTGGTGTAATAGCAAATGATACTAAAGGTCGATATCACGCAGCACCGGATACAGCAGTTTCATAGAAATCGTGTAGGTGAACTTGGGGGGGGGGGAATACGAACGACCCACAGCCAAGCTGGTGATCACCCTCATTTAGCAACCCCCGTCTACAAAATGGATTGAAACCCTTTTCCTGTTGAAAGAATTGAAGATCGTATTCCTTATGTGACTGCTGAACGTGTGGAGGAATTAGAAGGTGCGATTGCATTATCGGCAGGAGAAAATACACCTGATAAAGTAGACTTGAACACCGTGGCTGGATGTGGGCAGTCGAAATCATCTGACGTTGCCGATCCTGATGCAATAGAAATGACATCTTCAACTGTGGACAGCTCTTCAGTAGAGGGTACAAAGAGAAGTCACTTAACTGAAGGCAAAGGTGCCCATATTGGTAAAAAAAAGTGACTAGCATGGTCCAACCTATTTAAAAGGCAACAAAGAAAACAGTCGGTGAACGAACCAAAAAAGTACCTCTGTTGCAGCTGTCAAAGCAGAACTCATTCTGTGGCGTTCTGCTGTTATACTGATCCAGAGAGTCGGGCAACTGAGGTAGGCAATCGTCTTGAAAATGTCTCAAAAATGTGCTATCCCCTCAGGCGTAAGACCCGAGGGGAAGCTTACAGATTTGATAGATTAACATTTCGATTGCTCTCGTCAGTCGCTACGCAATACAGGCAGAAAAAACACGCAATATATAGGGTCCACACTTAGTAACATAGATAAGCAGATAAAAATGATGGGAATGACGTAATCAGAACCAAGGCAATCTAATTGATTGTCTCCGTTGTTTCTGGGCACAGAGTATGGCACACTTCAACCTTATCAGTAGCGCCTCTCCGTTTGCCAACAACGTCGGGTTCCTGTTGCGCAATAGCACCTTGAATGAGTCGATTGGGTTCACCTGGTGGCGAGTCAGCAAGTGGTGTTTGGAGATAGACGAGGCAGGGTTCAAATTCATTCTTTGTTTCGCTCCGCCTTGGTTAGACAACAACTGCCTTAGCCACAATGGGAAATGTTCCGCCACCCTTTGAGCTAGCCGGCGACCGGTTTTGCCTATGTAAGTGTCACCGCAACTGCAAGTGAACTGGTAGATGATGTTAGAGGCCGAACTGATTGGCGCGCTGCTCGAACGGATGTGGAGAGGAATCCTTCGTGTGGTGTGAATAAGTCGTAGTTGGGCGGTAGAGTAAGTGCGCATTAGAGCGGACCTGAGCTTGTGACCAACTTCATTTGCTAAGTGATCCCCCTTGAAGGGTAAGAACAGGTAAACATTCTTCTCCGCAGTTTGCACGGGCAGCTTCTCCTTGGGGGGTCTGCTATGGGTCTGAATGAATTTCTCCGGATACCCATTAGCTAGCAAACTCCGGTATAAAAACTCTTCTTCAGTCTTGAGTACTTCCGGATTGTATATCCGCCTGGCCCTGTAGAAGAGAGCTTTTACAAGACCGCGCTTGTATGCAACTGGGGCGAAGCTGGAAAAATGTAGGTATTGTCCACCCCAGGTCGCTTTTCTGTACACCGTGCGCTGCAATGTGCCATCGGTCCTTCTCTTGATGAGCACGTCAAGAAACGGCAGTCTGTCTTCTTGTTCCTTCTCCTGTGATACAGAAAGGTTCGGGTGAATTGAGTTTAGGAGGGCAGCAAGACGATCAAAATGTTCACCATTAGTGAAGACGAGAATATCATCTACATAACACTTGTACAGCTTGGCTTCACCTATGCAGGCAGCAACTTTCCTTTCAATCATACCTAGGAAGATGTCTGCCAGAACTGGTCCCAAAGGACTGCCCATAGCGACGCCGTCAATCTGTTTGTATGCCGTCCCTTCAAACTCAAATCGCACATTCTCAGTACACACCAATATCAAGTCTCGCAAGAACTCTAGTGGAATGCCCACAGAGAGGTTCCGACTCAAAAGAAATTGGCATAGGTCGTCAACCGTGTCCAGTTAGCCTAGGATCACTTTAAGGCCTACCTTACAGAGGATACCACTCCCTATATTCCCATCATGAGGAAAAGAAGGTTACGGGTACAACCTCTATGGATAGAAACCACAGGCAAGTACCTACTCAAGAAACGGTCTAGATGCTGGAGAACCCACCAAGCAACTCCATCAGCCAATACCCATGATAGTTATCGCGAGATTAGAAATGAATGTAAGCAACATCTCAGGGACTGTTCATCTCCAGTACGAGCAGGGTTTAGCAGATTTGGCCGCAGCTAATCTCAAGAAGTTTTTTGCCTTACGTTAAAAGAGACGCAACGGGGCAAAACTGTCTATGCCAGCGACAATTGCGAGTAGACGGGACAAGTGCGCAAACTGACTATGACAAGGCTTGTACACTTAGTGATCAGTATACTGGGATCTTTGCTCGGGAGATCTCTTTGCCACAGGTTAAATTGGTTTCAAGTTCCCAGCAAATTCTGGCTTTGCTCGTGTTTAACATAAGAGACTCAGGTCTACGAGCTGTTGCAAGGCATTAATCCCTCTAAAGCTTCCGGTTCTGATTCAATTTATCCGAAGCTGTTGCATGAATTGGCCCCTGAACTGAGTGGTCCTCTCACATGGTGTCCTATCTTCGGAATGGAAGGAGGCAATCATCTGTCCGATTTTTAAGAGCGGTGACAGCGCTCTGCCCGCGAACTACGGGACAGTCAGTTTGACAAGCGTAGTAGTCAAGTTGGTTGAAAAGCTGATACACGGAATCAGAAGAGAACCACCTGAATAGATTTAACCTTCTCAGTGTTGCCCAGCATGGATTCCGCAAGGGATTTTCGTGTCAGACTAATCTACTTGTAGCTTGTGAAAGCTGAGCCCAAGAGGCAGACAGTGGCCACGCTGTAGACGTGATATTCGTGGACTTTTCGAGAGCTTTTGATACCGCTCCACATCTTCAACTCCCACTAAAATTGAGATCTTACGGTATATCTTGTCAAGCCCTTCAATGGGTGTCTGCTTTCCTTGAGGTGAGAGAACAGTGCGTACTGGTTGGACGTAGCCTTTTGCTCAGGCAAGCGTCCCGTAGGACTCGGTATTGGGGCCATTGTTGTTCGCGATGTATGTAAATGACTTGCCGGGAGAGCTAGGAGTCTCTTCACTAATGTTTGCTGACGATCCTAAGCTCTGGAATATTGTCCATATTCCGGGGGGTCCTGAGGCAATTCACCTTTCCTTGCATAGCCTCTGGGAATGGTCTATCTTATGTTTGATGCCCATAAATATGGCCAAGTGCTCTGTTCTCCGAATCCGAACTGCTAATCCTCTCACCCCATATGTTGTCGGCGGTGGTGAAATCATTGTTGTCACTCAGCAGGTTGATTTAGTGGTCGTCCACTCATCAGCACTTCATTCTGGCGATAATTGGAAGAAAGCTGCTTGTCGGAGGTTTCCTATGATGTGGTTTATCCGCCGCTCTTTGCCAATCCTAACGGCCAATTTGTTTGTGAAGCTATTCTCGGCATTCATCAGACCCGACGTGGACTATTGTATTCAGGCTTGTCCACCATATCTTAACCGAGACAAAACGAACTTGGAGAGAGTGTTACGTGTGGGCACTCGATTATTGCAGGGTCTACAGGGACAGACTTATCCTGAACGCTTGCTTAGTTTGGGGATGTACTCAATGCAATACTGAAGGATAAGAGGGGATTTGATTCTCACTTATCGTATTTTGACGGATAAGATTGATCCGGACTTGTCAGGGCTATTTAGTTACGTAGCGTTACCTAATCTCCGCGGTCACCCACTGAAACTGCATAAACCACGGTCTGAGAGGATTAGGACGGAAACTCATCTGTCCCGCTGAGTTACAGACCACTGGAATTCGCTTCCGGATCACGTGGTTAGGGAACCTACGGTAAAGGGTTTTGCGCGCCAGCTCGATGCCCCTGGGTGGCAACACCAAACCTTTCTTTTTTACTAACTCATATTCAATTTTCAGTTCCTTTTTAATAACTCAAATATCTTGGTATTCTACTTGCTTAGTTCTTTCCACTTTCTCCTTTTGCGTTCTGAGTTTACTTTTTTCTCTTTCTTACTTCACGTAACCGGCCCAGCAGGGACTGCTAGGGCAGGATACGTGGGCATTAATTGGTTGGACAGGGTGTGATGCGGTCTTTGTTTTACGTCCATCAATATTTTAAAGTCTGTCAACTCCTGGTTCAACGACCCGCTGAAGAAGGAACACTCACGGGATAATCCTATTGTTTCATTTTCTCTTGAACTTGAATTTGTGTCACATTTCGCTCACTAGCCGTACAGTGCTCTGAATGTGACGGCCGGATGCATATCGCTTGTTGTGGCATCGGTCCAGATCAGTACGAATCACTACTGCTGATGACTACTCCAGCTATTATCTTCTTCTGTGATGTCTGCCGTACCTCGTTAGATAACAGACGTCTTGTGAATGGGCTGTCCTTGCTCAGCCCTCACCCCCTCCAACGAAACCCAATGCACTCGCCACCCAGGTCCCCCTGATTACTCCTAATTCTCCCCTTCTGCCTCCGCACCCACCCCCCCCACAAGTAAGCAAAGTCGTGTGCCGTCTGATTATTTCTTGTAGACATTGGCATACGTCCATCACTGTGAGCCCAAGACCAAGATATACGCTGCGGTTGTAAGGGTAAGCACCACCGCTTCTGGCTATGTATAACGCTAAGACTAAGTCAAAGTCTAAATCCAAACCTTACTTCTCTCAGTCCCAGTTCAAAGCTATTCTTGACAAGCTTAACCAGTTGAAAACGCTGATCAAAGACAGCGCAAATCCTCCTCAACCACAGATCCCCAGGCGTGCCCAACCACCCTCCCGTGACCGATGTCTCATTATCATGAACGCGCCTGAATCGACCAAAGGTCCTCCAGCCGGAAGGATATTAGACACCCAAGTGTTCATTAAATGACTAATTATTTTATTCGATGAAGGCGAACAGTGAGTCAACATTATCTCAATCTTCCGCTTGGTTAGGAAACAAAGCTCGCCCCTTACGGTTTGTGCCAAGACGAGGAAGAATGTCAGCGCCATCTCCGACGAACCACGTCTCAAACTCGAGTCGTCTTATGTGCTGAGACATATCTCTCCGGAGGATCGGATCAAAGTGACAAAAGCTGTTGAGGAGTTGAGGACCCGTCAGACGAGTGTGAGACTGACCTTCACATCGTGGATTTTCGCGTAGTTCGGAAAACTCCGAGAACCCGTTGGAGGCTGATTTTCGTCACCCCAGAACAGTGACACAAAAGAACGGATTGCGTATGCTGTTCGCCAATGTACTCAGTCTGCGAAATAAACTTGATGAGATCCAGGTGTTTGTCCTGACTTAGTGGCTTTCACCGAAACATGGTTATTCCCAGACATCATTGACTCTGAAGTGTCCATCCCTGGATACCACCTTTCTCGGGCCGATCGTCATGGGGGGAAGTCGGGAGGCGGCGTAATACTCTGCTGGAGGGCGGATCTGAAGGCCCATCTAGTTGAGGTCTCCTGTGACAATGACGGTGATTCCGATGCCCTTTGGTGCCGCATTCATGACGGATGCAGATCTTCCTTGATTGGTGTCATATACAGAGCGCTACTGTGCGCTAGAGCTCGTCTGTTGGAATTGATCAGGAAGCACGGTGCAGGAAAGGATTTCCTTATCGTGGGAGATTTCAATGCCCCTAATATCGACTGCGACCTACTTCTTTGCAATTTTTCACCTGATTACTTTGATGCAGCCTTTCTCAATACCTTCCTCGATTGCGGTCTGTATCAACATGTCTCCATGCCCACCTGTATTTTCGTCGGCTAGTCGCGTCATATCCTGGGTCTTGTGCTCTCCCCAGCGCAGTCAGACGTTGGTAGAAGCGATCATTGTACTGCGTTATCCCAATGGACACGTCGCTTTACCACTGACAACCCATGTGCCGTCCGCCGAAATTTCTGGCTTTCCGATGCTCTTCGTCTTAAAACGACTGCAGGTATTATGAATTGGTGTATTCCCTAACCTCTCAATGCTGTCGGTGCCTGTAATCTTCTGTACTCCAAGCTGACGTCACTCATTAAACAAGTTGTCTCCACCTCCAAAAAACGACCACTTTGTAAAGGCCTTCCGTGGATTGCTCGTGAATTGAGATCCCTGATGAACAGAAGACGGATGTTGTCGGATCGGCTCAGGCTCACACGATCAGAGCAGGACTACGTCGGTTACAAAACGGTTAGAAATGCTTGTACCATGAAAAAACGTGAGAAACATCAATAATACAAACTCTCCCTAGTCACACTCTAGAACGACTCTTAAGACACTCTTTTACTACCTCGAACGGAGCACCAGAGCTGGCAGTTGTATCCTTGCCCTGTGTTCCTGTGAGCATGGGGATCCTGTTCACGAAGATACTAACAAAGCCAGCCTCTTGGCGCGGCAATATACTTCAATGTACTCCACAGCAGCGTCGTTCTCTGACAGTTCTGTGTGCACTCTCCCTTCTCTGTTAGAGCACGTCGATATTAACCCTGACGTCGTGTTGAAACTTCTCTGTGATTTGGATCCTTACTCATCGCCTGGTCCTGACAGCTTGCACCCCTTGTTCGTTAAGACTGTTGCCCAGTACATTGCCGCACCTATCTCGCAGGTCTTCTGTCGATCGTTTCAGTCCGGACTTCTCCCGACCGCTTGGAAGATGGGCATCATCAAGCTCATATACAAAGGAGGGAACCGGCAAGATCCAGCTAGCTACCGACCCATTTGCCTTACATCGATAGTGTGCAAAATCATGGAACAGGTCCTGAAACGGTCACTTCGCCTTCATCTCCAGAGGTCAGATCTGATATACTACTGTGCCCAGCACGATTTTCGCAAAGCTCGCTCCTGCTCTACCAACTTGCGTGTGGCTAAAGAGAAATGGACAAGTTCATTGGGACGCGTGTATATGGTGTTCGTGGATTTCAGTAAGCCTTTTGGTAAGGTTCCTCATAATCAGCGTCCCTTCAAACCCCGAGGAATCAGCGTCACTGAAAACTTTCTTGGATCTCCGATTTCCTGCACGGTTGCTCCATGCTGGTGAGAGTGAACGAAACGTATTCCGATTCTGTACATATGACCAGCGGTGTCCCACAGGGCTCCGTCCTCGGCCCCGAACTCTTCAACATATTAACGATCTACCATCTGAGCTTCAATCGGATTGCTTGATTTATGCGGATGATCACAAGAGATGCTCGATCATAATTGGTCGATTTAGTGGCGCTTATCCATTAATCAAGATAATTGTTCCGTCCTGCCTATTGACACTCCTGAACCATTCGGCGCTTACCGCACAGGTGGTTTCTTGCTCAAAAATGTCACTTCAGTAAGTGATCCAAAGAGCCTTCTGATGCCGGAGCTCTTTAGACTCCTGTGTACCTCGCATATGCGCCCGATTCTAGAATACGGCCTTCCTGCTGCCTACCCGCTTACCGAATTTGAGCGTGACATGATTGAAAAGGTCCAACGGCGTGGATCGAAGCCCATCTCCGAGTTACGTGACCTGCGTTATCCCCTTCGGCTTCGACATTTGAATCCGTTTTCTTTGGATTATCGTCGCCGTCGAGTGGATTTGATTTTTACCCGACATATCCTCAGGGGAGAGCTAGGGTGTTGCCGGAATTCTTCCACCTCAACGTTCGGAGTTCGACTTGAGGCCACCGATGGAAAATATTCAAACCAAGGAGGATCAAAGCACGATCCATTCTTGCTCTATCCACTCTCGTTGTAAATGACTAGAACCGGTTACCGCAGCCCGTCGCTGATGCGCAGACGGAGAACTGCTTCAAACGACTACTTGATTCCCACCTGTTGAATATACCGGGATTGTGTTGCTTCAGCTACGAGTGCAACGGCCTCTCTGGAGTTACCGTTGCGCAATGACGCGAGCATCCCAGAAATGATCGGGAAGCGATGGAGCTGACAATGGGTCTTCCTCCTGCTCTCTGCTACCCAATGAACCTGCGCGTGCATTGTGCATTGCACCTTTGGTTATCACGGCTTGCTTCTCATCTATCACAGTTCGAGCGTTTTCTCTATAAGCTTTGTGTCGAAAGTGTTTAGTTAACACTGTACAGATATTGGACTCTGTGTTTTGTTGCTATTTCTACGAGCGTTCTATTTCTATCGACCGAATTCCGCTTGCAAACATTTTCACTTCTCACAGGCTGTCTAGAATCATAGTTTGACCATTCTCGTGTTGTGTGACAGGAACTTTTTCTTCGCTGATATACTAGTTGTCGGATCTATTTGCTGGCACTGTTCAATCCATGCAGCAAAATTACTTTCATCGATTCCCTACTTCACCTCTACCAGCACGGCTGACGTCACCACGCCCGGTCTGGTTCTTCTACCGATAAGCAACCCAGGTTTCCTGACACTTCGACCCAAATTGCTGTTTTTGACTTGTTGCTGACTCGAGTGTGGATCCATACCGCTAATTGCTTCAAATCTCTTTCCCGGTGGGTTTGTTCCGGTATATTTTTATTGCTTTTATTGGTACCTGGCCACAACTAAATTGTGACCTCAATAATCGCTGATACCCTTGATTCATTTGCACTGATCTTGACTTCTCAGGTACAGTGTGGTGAATATACGTGTAACACCGTAGTCACAGGAGGAATTCAGTGCGATAGCTGCTTATTCTGGTACCATAATACCTGTTCTAGGTTAGATCAGGATTGCATTGCGTTATTCCAAATTGAAGTGAGTGTTTTCATTGTGTTTGTCTAGCTGACTGTTGCTCCCGTATAATGCGTGACCGATAGGTTGACCAACATGCTGGTTATGATGAGTGTATTTGCAAAGGCAGCAGAACAGTTTATCCAAGATCAGTGACCCCTTATCGACATGTTGAGAGTGCGATTTGAGATGCTATCATCTCTGGAATATTTTATCCGAGGCGCTGGAATTGCAATGGGTCGCCAGAGGAATGTACTTATTCATAATCATGAGGATCCGGTAGTACGAGAGGCTAAAATTAGAGGGGATTTAGATAAAAGTTGGGTGCAAGCTATTCTCCGAATTGCCGACATACCATTACACGTTGGTATCAAGAGGATTCGCAGAGTCGGTCGTTGGAGGGATGCCGAAGCACTGAGTCATAGGGGTCGTGCAAGGGCGGTGTTGGTGGAATTCGAGACCCCGCTTCACCGGGATTTGCTGCTTAGCCGAGCTGGTGTAATAGCAAATGATACTAAAGGTCGATATCACGCAGCACCGGACACAGCAGTTTCATAGGAATCGTGTAGGTGAACTTGGGGGGGGGGATACGAACGACCCACAGCCAAGCTGGTGATCACCCTCATTTAGCAACCCCCGTCTACAAAATGGATCGAAACCCTTTTCCTGTTGAAAAAATTGAAGATCGTATTCCTAATGTGACTGCTGAACGTGTGGAGGAATTAGAAGGTGCGATTGCATTATCGGCAGGAGAAAATACACCTGATAAAGTAGACTTGAACACCGTGGCTGGATGTGGGCAGTCGAAATCATCTGATGTTGCCGATCCTGATGCAATAGAAATGACATCTTCAACTGTGGACAGCTCTTCAGTAGAGGGTACAAAGAGAAGTCACTTAACTGAAGGCAAAGGTGCCCATATTGGTAAAAAAAAGTGACTAGCATGGTCCAACCTATTTAAAAGGCAACAAAGAAAACAGTCGGTGAACGAACCAAAAAAGTACCTCTGTTGCAGCTGTCAAAGCAGAACTCATTCTGTGGCGTTCTGCTGTTATACTGATCCAGAGAGTCGGGCAACTGAGGTAGGCAATCGTCTTGAAAACGTCTCAAAAATGTGCTATCCCCTCAGGCGTAAGACCCGAGGGGAAGCTTACAGATTTGATAGATTAACATTTCGATTGCTCTCGTCAGTCGCTACGCAATACAGGCAGAAAAAACACGCAATATATAGGGTCCACACTTAGTAACATAGATAAGCAGATAAAAATGATGGGAATGACGTAATCAGGACCAAGGCAATCTAATTGATTGTCTCAGTTGTTTCTGGGCACAGAGTATGGCACACTTCAACCTTATCAGTAGCGCCTCTCCATTTGCCAACAACGTCGGGTTCCTGTTGCGCAATAGCACCTTGAATGAGTCGATTGGGTTCACCTGGTGGCGAGTCAGCAAGTGGTGTTTGGAGATAGACGAGGCAGGGTTCAAATTCATTCTTTGTTTCGCTCCGCCTTGGTTAGACAACAACTGCCTTAGCCACAATGGGAAATGTTCCGCCACCCTTTGAGCTAGCCGGCGACCAGTTTTGCCTATGTAAGTGTCACCGCAACTGCAAGTGAACTGGTAGATGATGTTAGAGGCCGAACTGATTGGCGCGCTGCTCGAACGGATGTGGAGAGGAATCCTTCGTGTGGTGTGAATAAGTCGTAGTTGGGCGGTAGAGTAAGTGCGCATTAGAGCGGACCTGAGCTTGTGACCAACTTCATTTGCTAAGTGATCCCCCTTGAAGGGTAAGAACAAGTAAACATTCTTCTCCGCAGTTTGCACGGGCAGCTTCTCCTTGGGGGGTCTGCTATGGGTCTGAATGAATTTCTCCGGATACCCATTAGCTAGCAAACTCCGGTATAAAAACTCTTCTTCAGTCTTGAGTACTTCCGGATTGCATATCCGCCTGGCCCTGTAGAAGAGAGCTTTTACAAGACCGCGCTTGTATGCAACTGGGGCGAAGCTGGAAAAATGTAGGTATTGTCCACCCCAGGTCGCTTTTCTGTACACCGTGCGCTGCAATGTGCCATCGGTCCTTCTCTTGATGAGCACGTCAAGAAACGGCAGTCTGTCTTCTTGTTCCTTCTCCTGTGATACAGAAAGGTTCGGGTGAATTGAGTTTAGGAGGGCAGCAAGACGATCAAAATGTTCACCATTAGTGAAGACGAGAATATCATCTACATAACGCTTGTACAGCTTGGCTTCACCTATGCAGGCAGCAACTTTCCTTTCAATCATACCTAGGAAGATGTCTGCCAGAACTGGTCCCAAAGGACTGCCCATAGCGACGCCGTCAATCTGTTTGTATGCCGTCCCTTCAAACTCAAATCGCACATTCTCAGTACACACCAATATCAAGTCTCGCAGGAACTCTAGTGGAATGCCCACAGAGAGGTTCCGACTCAAAAGAAATTGGCATAGGTCGTCAACCGTTTCACGTAGGGGCACATTCGTGAACAGTGATTCCACGTCTATTGAATACATGAGCTCCGCGTCAAGTGTTGTTCGTTCCAGCATACTAGAACCAAGACCCTGAGCGGCCTTCAAGGTACCCTTGTGAGAGCGGCCAACATTCCTTTCCCTACCGAGGGCCAGAAGCATGTGCCATCTGTCTACAGCTCGGTTCACGCGAGAACAGCTGGAGGTTCTTCCGCTGGGATTGAAATACCGAATACCGCCGAAGAATGTGGACAGGATCCACACACAGATTAATTTCGAATATCTGTACGATCAACTCAGCGACCTATCGCCGAAATCAACGGATGATGCAGGATGGTTTCAGGCAAAATTAGTGGATATCGCGCACCAGTTCCAGAACGCGCCTATTAGTCAGAAGTGTTGCTTGAGATCGGAACACTGTGTTGCAATCAAGGATCTGCAGAAAATGAAAGATGTAATTTTCCTGCAACCGGATAAAGGTACGGGTGTAGTAATAATGGACAAAGCGGATTACACCGCAAAAATGGAGTCGATTCTCGGAGATGGATGCAAGTTTCGTATTGACAAGACGCCGGACAACAATATATTGGTGGAGAAACAAATTACGAGACATCTACAAATTCTTTTGCTGCATGGTTACATCTCCGAGTCACAATATCGGCAGCTAAAACCGGCAGGGACAGAAACACCAAGAATGAGGGGTGCGGCGAAGCTGCACAAGGCGGGAATTCCACTACGACCAATAATGTGTATGAATAACTCACCCTACCACAAAGTAGCCCGGTGGTTAGCAAAGCTCCTAGAACCCGTGCGTAAGCTCCTGAGCACGCATTGTTTGAAAGACTCCTTTGAATTGGTGAATATACTGGAACGAACAACACTTGACGCGGAGCTCATGTATTCAATAGACGTGGAATCACTGTTCACGAATGTGCCCCTACGTGAAACGGTTGACGACCTATGCCAATTTCTTTTGAGTCGGAACCTCTCTGTGGGCATTCCACTAGAGTTCTTGCGAGACTTGATATTGGTGTGTACTGAGAATGTGCGATTTGAGTTTGAAGGGACGGCATACAAACAGATTGACGGCGTCGCTATGGGCAGTCCTTTGGGACCAGTTCTGGCAGACATCTTCCTAGGTATGATTGAAAGGAAAGTTGCTGCCTGCATAGGTGAAGCCAAGCTGTACAAGTGTTATGTAGATGATATTCTCGTCTTCACTAATGGTGAACATTTTGATCGTCTTGCTGCCCTCCTAAACTCAATTCACCCGAACCTTTCTGTATCACAGGAGAAGGAACAAGAAGACAGACTGCCGTTTCTTGACGTGCTCATCAAGAGAAGGACCGATGGCACATTGCAGCGCACGGTGTACAGAAAAGCGACCTGGGGTGGACAATACCTACATTTTTCCAGCTTCGCCCCAGTTGCATACAAGCGCGGTCTTGTAAAAGCTCTCTTCTACAGGGCCAGGCGGATATACAATCCGGAAGTACTCAAGACTGAAGAAGAGTTTTTATACCGGAGTTTGCTAGCTAATGGGTATCCGGAGAAATTCATTCAGACCCATAGCAGACCCCCCAAGGAGAAGCTGCCCGTGCAAACTGCGGAGAAGAATGTTTACCTGTTCTTACCCTTCAAGGGGGATCACTTAGCAAATGAAGTTGGTCACAAGCTCAGGTCCGCTCTAATGCGCACTTACTCTACCGCCCAACTACGACTTATTCACACCACACGAAGGATTCCTCTCCACATCCGTTCGAGCAGCGCGCCAATCAGTTCGGCCTCTAACATCATCTACCAGTTCACTTGCAGTTGCGGTGACACTTACATAGGCAAAACCGGTCGCCGGCTAGCTCAAAGGGTGGCGGAACATTTCCCATTGTGGCTAAGGCAGTTGTTGTCTAACCAAGGCGGAGCGAAACAAAGAATGAATTTGAACCCTGCCTCGTCTATCTCCAAACACCACTTGCTGACTCGCCACCAGGTGAACCCAATCGACTCATTCAAGGTGCTATTGCGCAACAGGAACCCGACGTTGTTGGCAAACGGAGAGGCGCTACTGATAAGGTTGAAGTGTGCCATACTCTGTGCCCAGAAACAACTGAGACAATCAATTAGATTGCCTTGGTTCTGATTACGTCATTCCCATCATTTTTATCTGCTTATCTATGTTACTAAGTGTGGACCCTATATATTGCGTGTTTTTTCTGCCTGTATTGCGTAGCGACTGACGAGAGCAATCGAAATGTTAACGTATCGCAACCTCTGTCTTCTTACTGCGTTGATGAAGTGGCTGATGGGGACTCAGTGTTTCACGATTTGATAGAGAAGAAGAATCAGCGAGGGGAGCTGAGAATGTGGTACACTAACTGTTGCAGTGTAAGGAGTAAGTGGGAAGAACCGATGGTAAGTTGTAAACTTGCCGATGTAGTTGCAGTTACTGAAACTTCGCTCTCCCAGAGTGATCCAATCGGTAACTTACTGTATGGCTTCTCTGAATATCGAGTGAACAGGCCTGGTAATCAGGCAGGTGGGGCTGTGCTTTTGCTTTTCAAGAACCACTACTCGAACTGGGAGGCCCCCTTCTCCATGTCAACGCCTAGTATCCAAGTCGTTTCGTGCTTTTTGATGTTGGAGGGACGGTTGAAAATAATTATTTGCGCGTATCGTAGCCCGTCCTCTACGCGAATGATAAATACAGAACTTAGTAGGTTGCTCAAACAAACAGTGCGAATTGCACTGAACTTTATGGTCATCGATGACTTCCGCATGCGGATTGGGTCCATGCAACGAACACGATAGATACTATGGAGTGAGACCTGGTAGAATGGGTGCATGAGAATGCTTATGTCCAGCATGCTAACTTTCCGACGAGGACGTTGGGATAACCAGATATGGTCACTGGTCCGAGGTACACGCCGAGGCTGCCAGCGTTAAGGGTGACCACTGTGTGACTACTTTATCGTTAAATTGAAAGGGTCTTCGACAAATCGCCGGCTTGTAAGGTACCTGGGCCGCACTGACCTCACTCAGTTACGAAACCGAGCCCTGCAGATAGACTGGTTTCCTGAACCAGAACAGGCCACTTTAGAGCACCGTTGGAGCTTGATTACAAATGAGCTTGTCCAGTTATTAGAAGAGTTTGCTCTGTTGAGGCCGGAAAAACATGGTGCCAAGTCGCGTTAGTGGGGCTGAGGAATAGATCGAGCGATTAAGCGGCGGAAATTCAGGCATCTGGAGGTTTAGACACTGGCTGCCTTACAAAAGTTGTAGGAATTTAGCGGTCAAATTGAACAGAAAAGCGAAGTACTGCTTTGAGATCTGATTAGCTCAGGATGCAAAAACGAAGCCCAAATTGTATTACAATTACGTTCAGTCAAAAAAATCTTTGGGTGAAGTTGGTAACCTGACTATGAAGAGCGGAAGTCATGATACAGTCGACGCGGATAAGTCCGAGGTGCTGATGCGTTTTTCATAAAGTGTATCGTGCGGATGTGGGTCATCCAGTCCCTTCACACTTACATCGCCAAACCGGGAGTACAATGCCAGCCACTGCTAACGGTGTCAGAAGTCTTTAGTGTACTCGCTAGCTTAGACCCCAACAAATCGGCGGGACCAGACAATGTGTATCCTGCGGTTGTCAAACCACTCGCTGACATACTCCAGCACCCGATCTTGGAGCTCTTCAACACGTCACTTCGAGAAGGCAGATTACCACAAGACTGGAAAGGGGCATCTGTAGTGGCGATATATAAAGGACGTTCCAAATTTGTGCCCGTCAACTATAGGCCTGTCAGCCTCACAAGCTTGTTGCTTAAATGCTTGGAGAAAATTATCAGAAGCCTAATTTGTGAGTAATTAGTTGCTCATAACTTGATGGGAGTAGAACAACAAGGCTTTGTCAAGAAGAATTCATTTCTTACCAATTTGTTGTGCTTGGATGAAGTAACACGTTGCTTTTACAATGGGGTTTTAGCAGAGGTTTGCTATCTTGACTTCAGCAAGCCATTTGATTCGGTAAACCACCGTTTCCTACTGTTGAAGCTGGCCTGGCTGGGGATTCATCCTCAATTATTATCTTGGACATCAGCATTTCTTTTAGAAAGAACCTTTCACGTTAGAGTCGGTAATGCCGTCTCAAGTATAGGCACCGCTCACAGTGGAGTTCCCCAGGGCTCTGTTTCAGGTCCCCTGCTATTTCTCATATGCATAAATGAGTTGACACCTCTTCTTGATGACCGCTGTTACCTCTTTGCCGATGACCTGCAATTGGTTAGCAGGGGTAACAGGGACACGTTGTCCAAGGATCTCTGCACTGCAGCGGAGTGGTCTGTCTTATGCGATTTCTCCCTTAACGCCAGCAAATGCCAGCTGCTAACTTCGAGCAATAATGGGATTACAGTGCAGACTTCAACTGGACCCCTGACATTGCAGCCTGTTGATAAGGCACGGGACCTTGGTGTCATTATTACAAATAACTTCAAACCATCAACACATTGTCAGCATGCTGTCAACAAGACGCGGCAGGAACTCTTCCTCCTCAGGAGGACCTTATGTAACACTAAATCGGAGGTATTCCCCATTATATAAAGCGATGGTACGACCCCACTTAGAATACTGTGTCCAAGCGTGGGCGCCTTATCTCCGGAAGGATGTTATTTGTATAGAGAAGATACGGAAGCTAGCGACTAGAATGATTGAGGGCCAACATGAAAAGCCGTATGATGAACGTCTAAAGAGCTTTGGATTGTTTTCCAAGGAAAGGCGTAGATTGAGAGGTCTAATAGAGCTGTTTCGGATCATAAAGGGCTTCATTGGCATCAAGCCTACCGACCTGTTTGAGCCAGGTACATCAGATCACCTGGGAGGTCATCATCTTAAGCTTAAGCACCGGAGATCTCACCTAGATATCAGGGGGAAATACTTTGCGAAACGCGCTGTCGGCAGTTGGAACACGCTTCCCCTTCGTTGATGAACTGTAAAACGGTTGACGCCTTCAAGAGAGGTCTAGACAAATGTTAGACCTTTTTCCAGAAATATTGTAAACTTATTGCTCGTTGCAGTGAACTCATGAAGTATGAAAGTACAAAGTTGTTTCTTTTTGTTTCGTTTTCTTTGCAGAAGCAAGAAATGCAATTGGAAGTCGAAGTGCCGGGGGCCCTTGATTGCTTTCTGGTGCAAGAAGCAGGACGCTCGTTAGGCGGAAGCCTATACCGTTCTGGAAACCTGACTTGATCTGACCCCGTACGGCTACTTTTCCTTACAACAATTAGCCACTCACTGCCATATGGCACACCGATCAGTATATACTAATCGAACGTTTTAGCTGAGATATTGTGGAAAACAGTGTTTGAATGAACACTCGAAACTTAATTTGACTATTGTCAAATTTCCTCTGATTCAAGATACTTTGGAGTGCAACGCGTCAAATTCTTGGCTCCTGATTTTTCGAGGGTTCTATATCAAAATTGCTACGGCATCCAAGTGCATAGATTGTGACAAACGCACCACTTCCGCTCAAAGTCTATTCAGTGCGCCCTGTGCGAAGGATGGCTGCACACAACCCGCTGTAACATCGATGACGCCTTATACGAATGCCTACAACATTCCGCCTTTCAGGTCGTAAGATCTCATTGTGACTCGTGTCGAGCATTAGTAAATGACAAAAGTTCTGGCTAACTCTCATCTTCTCAGTATATGTAGCGCTGCTCTCTTGGCTGTCTAACATCGAAGATCAGCCACACCGCATCGGCATCGCTACATACATATAGATCTGCCACACCCAAATCAAAGCGATGCCACACTCCCTCCGCTATGTCGGTAGTATCACTACGTCCAAGTGAGAGGAAATGTAGACTGCAAAATAAGTCCAAGACGTATGCTGCCGTGGCGAGCGCCACCGCTCCGATAACTTCCAGCCTGAGTCCAGCTGCAAGCAAGCCCCACGGAGGCTCGCTTCTAAGCTCAAGGTGGAGCCTAACACCACACTTTCGATAAAATTTGTACTTGAGAGAGTAACTCAATTGAAACAACAGCTCAAAAACAGACTTGCACACAAAGTCTTATCTTCTCCGGTTAGAAACAGCACTTCGCCCCTCGATCGCTGCCTGATCATCACTTAGCTTCCTGAATCCAACATAGACACCGCTGCCGAGAGGTTACTCAATGATCAATCCTTCCTCAAGAGAATGTTATCAAAACTGTTCGATGTGGGCGAGCAGGGGATTAACATCATCTCTGCACTTCGCCTTGGTAAAAAAAGATTCCCCGTCTGAGTTGCGTCCACTGAAAATCCTTTGTCAGGATGAGGAAGAATTTCGGCGCATTCTGAGACGTGCTTCATGCCTCAAAGGAGAAACCTTTTATGTCCTGCAAAACCTCTCTCCAGAGGACCGAGTCAAAATGAGACAAGCTGTTATTGAACTCCGAACTCGTCGAGCGAATGGCGAAACCTACCTCCACATTGTGGATTTCCGCATAGTGCAGAAAAATCCGAGAGGTCGATGGAGGCCAATCCTTTTTCTCCCCAGACCCCAAGCGTAAATTCTCAACTACGTATGATACTTGCGAACGTGCACAGTCTCAAAAACAAGCTAAATGAGGTTCAACACTATTTCAGAGCAGCCACTGGATCTAATTGCGTTCACAGAGACTTGGCTGTCATCAGAGATGTCAGACTCAAAGACTCAACTTCCAGGTTATCAGCTCTTTCGATCTGATCGATCCAGTCGGAGATCTGGAGGTGGAGTAATCCTCTATTCCAAATCCTACCTCAAAGTCAACTTTCTTAAAACGGACTGCGACAACGATGATTCGTCAAAAATACTCTGGTGTCGGATTCACAATGGCTTCCAGTCTCTGACGCTTGGAGTAGTCTACAGACCTCCATCAACATCTAACTTCTACCTCCTGCACTCTGAGAAATAATGCGAAGGGCACGAACTGTCTGCTTATGGGGATTTCAGTGCCCCCGGCATCAGCTGAGACCTACTTCATAATGATCTCCCACTGAGTCCTTTGAAGCTCGTCTACTAGACACCATCCCCGAATATAACCTCGTGCAGCACGTCCTAACACTAACATGGATGCTCCCAGGCCAAACACCTCACATTCTAGACCTCGTACTCACTCCCACCCCATCTGACGTCTCCGATTAAACGATCCTCCATCCGCTGGGCCTGAGTGACCACTCTGTCATCTCCTTCCAGTTGACAATTCATGACCATGGGTCACGTCCTCGTAACTTTGGTGAGCCGACCAGTCCAGACTTAAACCAGTGGCAAGCACTGGATTGGAATATTCCGCAGTCTTTGGCAGCTACTACAATCCAAGATGATGCTGCTCATCGAACAACACGTTCCAAACTGAAAAGCCAGACCTTACTCCGAAGACCCACCTTAGATTATTAGAGAAATCAGATTTTTAGTGAAAATACGACGGAAACTGTGGGATCACTACAAGACCACACAACTAGCATCGAGCTACTCAGAGCACAAGGCACCCTGAAAAAGTGCAACAAGCGACCCCATACGAACACAGTCTGGCCTGCAAGCCGGATTTCGTCGAGGTCGCGGCTGCATCGACCACATCTTCACCTTACAACAATTGTTGGAGCAGCGCCATGTTTATTGGCGACCCACCGTTGTCGTGTTTCTTGACGTAAAAGGTGCCTTCGACTCAGTCGATCGATGTGCCCTTTGGGACTGTCTGTTGAGGAAAGGTGTGCCTGATAAATATGTAAATATTATCAAAGCGCTGTACGCGCATAGTTCGGGCAGGGTGAGGGTTTATGGCAAACTGTCGCCAACCTTCAGTATCACCAGCGGTGTGAGACAAAGATGCCCGCTGTCGCCTTTCCTCTTCAACTTCGCTATTGATGAAGTCATGGAAACAGCATTTCGCTGGACACGACCTAGAAGGTGCGGAGCTACTTCCTGGTGAGCGACTTCTTGATTTGGAGTATGCAGACGATATTGCCCTAATCTGTGACAGCTCCCAAACATGCCAAATAACACTGGACCGATTAGCACTGGCTGTCAATCGTTTTGGGCTATGCTTTGCTCCATCGAAATACAAAGTACTTCTCCAAGATTGGCAGGGACCCAACCTTGCGCTAACGCTTGGTGGTGATCTGCTAGAAGTCGTTCAGGAATTCAAGTACCTGGGCAGCTATATTAGCACCCGTGGGATTGAAGATGAGGTTACGAACCGTATAGCAAAAGCTCGAGGTGCTTTTGCCAATCTCCGTCACCTGTGGCGCAGACGCGGCGTTAGTCTCGCCCTGAAGGGCAGAGTTTACAACGCAGCCGTCCGTTCTACTCTCTTATATGGCTGTGAAACCTGGCTCATCAGGTCGATAGACATAAAGAGGCTCGTTACATTCGATCATCGCTGCCTTCGCAGCTTAGCTCATGTCTGGTGGGAGCACCGCGTGAGCAATGAGCGTGTTCGACGTCGCGTATTTGGTGCAGGAAGAGCGAGTGAACCGCTCAGCACCATTATATCACGCACCAGGCTCCGATGGCTGGGCCACGTGTTGCGCATGCCAGCACACCGACTCCCGCGACGTGCATTGTTTGCACGTTGTGGGTGCGGTTGGAAGAGGAGGAGGGGAGGCCAAGTGATGACTTGGTCGAGAGAAATGAAAACCCTCACTTCGAAGTTGGCATCGGTTGGCGCATCCCGATTGCCTGGCTGGGGTCCTAGGGATGGTGAACACGTTTGATTGGACACACTCGCTGATATGGCGAAGAGCCGGCCCCAATGGCGTTTGTGTTGTGAGTTCCTTTGTCCATCCCCCTCCTGCTTAGCATCCCCCCTGCAATCATGATCTCACTTGATAGGTATAATATGACTCTATTTTACGGCAGCCAGCTGTTAGCTCTCCGGAATGATGTCCATCCGTTACTGCGGACTCAGCGGGCGTCACCGTTTGTTTTCCTTTTCTTCTATTTTGTATTGCGGCACAATAGCTGAGGTGTCTTCCACCTCCAGCTAACGTGTAATGATGATGATGGTTTCGCCTCCCAAGGTAAAACGATGCTGCTGGCCCAGACGAATTCCCTGCGGATTTAATTTTCCTCTCCCAAGAGATTTGGATCACCAAAGTAATCCAGCTCAATTGGAGCGTAGAGGATGTCGCGTTCATCATCAAAAAGTGACACTGGAGCCATCTAGGGATTAGCCTCATTTACTCACCGCCCGACTTTTAAGGACACAACCTGGTACGTGAACATCATCATCATCATCAGCTGTATATCAGCCATTTGAACTGATGCTTCGCTGCTGTACAACAACGACCTATAAAACCAGTAATATAAGGGAGAGAAAGGGGACTTATCAGAAAATCTTAATTCCCTAAACAAACATTCAGGGTCAAGGCGCCTACACCTTGTGTTAACAATATACCGTCAAAACTAACTGGTTATTAACCAAAAATAAGGCGGCATCATTGAGACAGCTTCCTTTCGGCTTTCACCGTCCCGCGTCAGACCGGAGTCCTATTGATTGTATCCACATAATCCACTGGATACTCGAGGTTGGTCAGACATTCAACGGGCCAAAAATCGTTGTTTTTTAGACACGCAAACCCTGTTTGACTCAGGGGTCTGGTTCCATAGGATTCATATGGTAAACGTTCATGTTATAAAAGAGGCAACAATGTTGGTCAACTACGGAGTTTTTACTCTACGTCAACATCCTTAAAACAGATATAGGCACAAACCGTATCGCAGGTTGTGGCGCTTTTGCTAATCTTCAATCTGGGCGACGCCGCGACATCACGCTCACCCTGAAGGGTTGAAGCTACAGTGTAGCCGTTTAACCCTACTGTACGGTAGTGAAATCTTACTCATCAGATCGACAGATAAATAGATAACTATGATTAGCTTCAATGAATCACGAGCAATGCTGGTGTTCAGCAAAGCAAATATTCCCATTTCATTAATATGAATCAATATCAGGAATCGCTTCAGGGCAAAGAATTCTTTTCAGTAAACTCTTATCAGACCCAAACGTTTACATAGCACTGCTCGTGGAGAAAGCGTCAGCTCGGGCCGGGATGGACTTCTGGGTTGTTTGAACGATCGAAATCGATAACTTGAGACAGGAATACAGACGGTAAGCCAAGTTACCTAAATAAACATGTATACACAAAGCTTAGTAGTCCGAAGTAAGTAGGTAAGGTAACAACCAGATAACTAAGAAACAGTGTCAGTTGGCCAATATAGTAGTATCGGCCATATGAATCGTTTTTATACACCTAATTCCGGCTTCAGATGGTGGATGTAGATAGCTTCGGCGATGGATAAGAGCTGTTTCCGGAATCATTGGGAAGTGTTCAGGTAGTGAATAGATGACTGTGAAGTCATTCTCGAAAGCTGTACGGCCACATTCAAGGAGGTGCGACATAATTGGGCTGTCTAAGGACCTCATTTCGTCTTTGTATAATCATGCCGGGATGTGCTCACGAATCCTTTGAGATAAGCGACTCGTAGTGCGACCCACGTATCGTGTACCACAGGAGCACGAGTACTGGTAAACGATCATTGAACGGGTCAACAAAGACAGTCTATCTTTCAGGGGTTTTGTAAGCAACGGCTTGTTGTGATAAACAATTCTCAGGCGGGCCGCAAACATGAAATCACTGACATCGTGTCTGGCCGCTGTTGGACCCGCACATCTTCCGGGATGTGGACCCAAAGATAAGGAGTGCCAATGGCTTAACACTCTTGAAGACATGGCCCGCAACCGGAATCAGTGGAAGCATTGTGTACAGAATTGTATTGATGCACATGTTTAATAGTTCAAACATTAAAAAATGACAAAAGGAGAAAAATCAACGTGTGAACAGCAAACTAAAATGTTTTGTTTTATTTTTTGTCAAAATGTTCCTTTCTTCTTGCGGCATAGTAGCTGAGGCGTGTTGCTCATCTTCAACTACTATGTCACAATGATTGCAACGCAGTGACTTTCACCTATCTACTAATCTCCATGGCCTTGTTGGCTCAATGTCTAGTTGCCAGACTGTTGAGATTACATACCTACATACGGGCCGCAAAATAAGTTTCATCAACAGCATCTTTCAGACGTTGGGACAACGTAACAGCTACAGAATCGTCCTTAAATGATATATGTATGAAAATTTCTTAGGAACAAGGATCTTAGGTGGCCTCCGATTTCGTTCCTTCAAATGCTTCGTGATAACTTTATCAGGATAACCATTTTCCCTGAGGGCGTCGCTAATTCTTTGTAGTTCTTCGTTAACGGTATCTGGTGTGCACATACTGCGCGCCCTGAAGGCGAGAGACCTGACTAAACTCCTCTTATGCTGTAGAGGTACTGCGCTGTGGAAGTTAGTGTACTGCCCAGTCTATGTGTGCTTTCTGTATACCTTTCTGCTGCATGATCCGTCCGAGCTACGGATAACTTCTACACCCAGGAAAGGTAACCGGTTTCCGAATTCCTGTTCACAGGTGAAGTGGGGATTCTCGTGTGCGTCATTGAAAGCTTTCAGCAACTGTTCCGCATACTTTTGGGATTTGCAAAGTACGAAGGCGTCGTCAACATTCCGCACGTAGATTACAGTTCCACTGATGTGCGTTGTAAGTGAGCCATGTTTCAATTTCACCATGGAAATATCAGCCAGCGGCCCCAAAAGTTGTTACCTTATCTACTTACTTACTTCGAACTGCTGAACTTTGCGTATGCATGTTTATTTAGTTCACTTGGCTTACCATCTATATCCCTATCTCAGCATTTCGATTTTGACCATTCAAACAGCCCAGAAGTCAATCCCGGCTCGATGTGACGCTTTTCCCACAATCAGTGCTATGTAAACGTTTGGGTCTGATAAGTTTACCGAAAAGAATTCTTTGTCCTGAAGTGATTCAAATATGATTAGGCTAGTTGCGTTCGACCATCACTGCCTTCACAGTTTAGCTCCTATGTAATGGTTACATCGCGTATGCAGTGAGCACGTTCGCCCATTGTGTTTGGTACAGGAAGAGTAGGTGAACAGCTCAGCACCTTAATTTAGCGCACCAGGCTCCGAAGGCTGGATAATGTGTTACACCTGTCAACACACCATCACCAACACCATCATTATACACGTTATCATTATCATAATACCTCAGGTATTATGCCGCAATACATGAGAACGGAAAAAATACACAACAGAATCACGTCAGCTGAGCCACCAATAATGGATGATATCGTTACGGAAAGCTAACAGCCGGCTATTTGCTGTAAAATGTTATTTTCTTTGTCAGAAATGAGATCATGATTGGAGAGGATGGAAAAGAAATTCACAACACAAGTTACTGTGGTCGCTCCCTAGCCATATCAACAAGCATATCCAGTCAGACGTGTTCATCATCTTTCGGGCCCCAACCAGGGAGCTGAGGGGCTCCAACCGAGGCCAAATTGGAGCTAAGGGCCTTCATTCTTCTTGACCAAGTCATCACTTAACCTCCCCTCCTTTTCCATCTACACCCCTAGCGTGCAACAGCGCACGTCGCGGGAGTCGGTGTGTTGGCATGCGCAACACGAGGCCCAAGCATCGGAGCCTGGTGCGCGAAATAACGGCGCTGAACGGTTCACATCCTCTTCTGTGCCATAGGCTAGGCGCCGAACACGCTCACTGCTCATGCGGTGTTCCCACCAGATGTGAGCCGAACTTCGAAAGCACCGGTGTTCGAACGTAATTAACCTCCTTAAGTCTGTCGACTTGATGGAGGTTCCAAAATCATAGAATTAGGTCGAACCAGTTGCTGCATTGTACACTTTGCCATTCAGAGTGAGAGTGATGTCGCGCCGGCGGTATAGGTGACGAAGGTTAGCAAAAGCGCCTCGAGCTTTTACTATACTGTTTGTGACATCTTAGATTCCATCGGCGCTTGTAAAACTGTCCAGGCAGTTGAATTTGTGTATTTCTGATTCCCACCAAGGGTCAGCGCCGGCGGCAATCCCTGCCAATTTTGGTGGGCCACTTTACATTTCGATGGTGTAAAGCATAGCCCGAAACGGTTGACAGCCAGTGCTATCCAGCATAGTGCTGTTTGGTGCGTTTGTGGGATGTCAAAGGGCAATGTCATCAACATACTCCACGCCAAGAAGTCGTCCACCTGGGAGCAGCTCCACACCTAAGTCCTATACAGTTGTGGCGTATGAGTCACAACCTCCAATCCATGTTCACACCCTGCATTGACCATGTACATGTGCCCATCGATTACCCACTTACCAGCAGCTTGGCCTCGATTACTTGATCGATGCTCTGTATGCGTTCTGGCCAGAATACACGTTTGCGTGCTGCCAGCTAGTTGTGTTCTTTTGTCTTTGCGTCGTTCGTCTATGTGCCATTATTGCTTTCGTAGACTAATGTTACTTCCGCATGTGTAGACTTTAACATTGGCGACGGCGATGGGACATAGAGAGTTTAATCCGACACTGAATCATGTCAAACTAAACAAAATAACTCGACGATCCTCAGGAATCTGGCTTTCATGGGTGTCAGTCAATCTGTGAAGGATAACGGAGGGATGTAACTTGGAGGCGATACCGATCAGACTGATTCATCTATGGTTTCCGCATTCTAAACGTGAGCCTCCCTTGAAGATCTAGACAATAACAGAGCGGCCCCAGTCGGTTGGGACAATTTTCTCCCATAGTTTCACTAGTGGCTCGCGTAAATCATCCACAAGAGCGGACCCCACGAGTTTGAAGAGAGCTGGAGGAAGATCATCTAGTTCCGCGGCCTTGTTCAACTTCAGCACTCTGATCTCACTTTCGACTTTGAGCGAGAGGGCGAATCCAGGGAGCAGGGCGATCACTAGCTGGCGAGAAACCTGACATTTCCGGCCGATTAAATTGTCTTTCAAAGTGCTCAGCTCAACGCTCCGAGCACTTTGACAAGTTGTGTATGGGTTGCTCACTCTCACTGCATGCAGTCTCACTAACACCAAGTATCTTACTCCCCGTTCCTCGTTTCAGACGGAATAACTTTCGATGGTTACCAATGGCAGCGGCCGCTTCCATCTCTGATGCATGAAGAGACTACCACGATTCGCGGTCTCTCTTCAGGCTAACACAGAGTTCTGCCCTGAGATCTTTGTGAGTTTTGTTGTGTTCGCTCCTAGCTGGAATTTGTTGGCGAGAATCGATAAGTTCCAGAGACTTAATGTCCAGACTGGCAATTTGATTTACCGCATAAGGACGCCTGCTACTAATAAGGTCTGGAACATGCGACTAGTGACCTTTAGCTGTATTCAGTGAGTGCTTACTCAGCCGGAATACCTGCGTACTTCGATACATGTTCAGAACACCTGGCTTCGCCAGTTGGCTGGTGTCTATGGGTTCACTGAGTCATCAAAGGCGTCCGATAATACGCACCCCTTAGATCAGTACATACAATTGCACGGCCGGTGTCCACACTTGTGCTTCAAATCGAGCGACAGTTCTGGTCGCATCCTCTCCAGCGGAATCTGATCGCAATGTGATCGATTTGCGTCCGTAACTGGTTCGAGGCTGGCGGGCGCCAAGTCACCCTCTGGCGGGTGCTGTGTCGGAAGTTAGTGCTCGCAAGGAATAGGCGAACATCCTCCTACCTATGAAGTAACCGCTCACCGTTGTCATTACGGGAGCCTACACCTTGTTGGTCGCGGAGATGCAGTTTATCAGTGGATAATTTTCCAAGTTCAGCGTTCAGATCCTTAGCCGGCACCACAGTGTCCGTTCTTTTATGGCGGAGCTCGTTCACTTGCCGATAGAAGCCATCTTTTACCGAATCCTCGCTACAGTTTGTTAGAACCTATACCGCAATGAAAACAAGCACCATTTATCTACGCACAACTTCGAAGCTTTGAACGAGCCACCTAATCGGACAACACACATTCGGCTACTGATGAGGATGCAATCAACCAGAACAACTTCAGCCCGGTGATTTAAAGGAATACCCACACCAGCTTTGTCGGTACTCGAAGCTGCATCATTTCCGGATAAACGTAATGGGATAGCACTGCTATTGTCACCTGATGTGAGCACAGAGCTCGAGTCTTGCAAGCGGGTCTCCGATAAGTAGCAGATACGATGAAGAGGACCTCTAATGTTCGGGCAAATGCTGTCTGTTGACCGATCTGTAGCAGTGTGCCTATACTGACGCATGTCAATCTGAGGGAGAATCGAGTGGTCCAAATCGAAACCGATGAACTGGCTTGGACCGCTTGTTTGGACATAGGCTTTTCGATGGTGCAGGGGTGACGCTCCGTGTTTGTTTGTGGTTTGAAACTAGAAGGTAAAAGCCTACCGAAGCAAGGTGGGGGAGGTCCAAGAATTGAGGGTTGAAAACGGGTGGATAACGTGAATTGGGAACGGAACCATAATGGTGAAAAAACGTAAGAGGCGGAATTAAAAGATGGGAAGACTTAATTAGTACCATCCAAGCCTCTATCCACCCTGCTCGATGCATCAGGTAGGGCGCCGTTGT
Organism: Dicrocoelium dendriticum; assembly: GCA_944474145.2. Classification (NCBI taxonomy): domain Eukaryota; kingdom Metazoa; phylum Platyhelminthes; class Trematoda; order Plagiorchiida; family Dicrocoeliidae; genus Dicrocoelium; species Dicrocoelium dendriticum. The sequence continues at coordinate 104,643,834 of OX104063.1, read as the reverse complement.
GTATCTTCTGCGATGACCACAGCATCAAGAACTTGTTGAGGATGGATGCTGTCAGGTTGTCTAGGCCTATATACAAGAACACTTAGGACTCAATCAAAGCCCTTGGTTCGAAAACCTCACCACAAGGCAGTGGGCTATAAAGAGTCCGTCTTTAGGAATAAGGAGCCACCTTTACTCCAACTCCCAAACTGGGGGACCAGGAGGCTGAGTTTCTCTGGTCTCTAACCACTGATAAATCTGGTGTGAGTGGCTCTGAAGGTTCGAGAAGTACCAACCAGCATAGCTCAATGGATCACTGAGGCACACAAACCATCGCACCACGGTAAGGTCCAGCCTCATTGCGATGGATCTATTGCTATTAGAGATATTGTGAACTCAGAATGCAACCATATGGCCAATTGTTAGTTCATATCAGGCCAAATCGACGTAGGCCAATGCAACGAGTGCATTCCAACAATGTTATTACCCCGAACCGCTGAATGGCATCACCGGACGTGAAGCGTCTGTCAGTGGAATTTAAGCCAGGCACTCAGGAGACAACTATCATGTATTTACTAACGAGTAGGGGGGGGGGTTTGATGACACTCTACTGACTCCTCCCAGCAGCTCTGACTCTGAATGTGCAAAATGCACCACCCATATAGCTCAATGAATCACTGAGGCACACAAACCATCGCACCACGGTAAGGTCCAGCCTCACACCGGCATCTGCATCGGGTTGTTTGCACTACCGGGGTGTAGATGAGAGAAGACCAGTTGAAGGCCCTCACTTTGAAGTTGGCCTCGGTTGGCGCTTCCTGATTACCAGATTGAGATCCGAAAAAGGATAAGTACCTTTGGCCAGACGCACATGTTGACGTGACCAGGAACCGACCATACTGGCGTTTATCTTGTAAGTTATTTTTCCCTTTCTCTAACCACAATCTCATTTCTGTGGATTAAAAAAAACAAAGGACATGTTATTTGCAGTCATTTCTTCCCTAACATGTAAATTGATGATGCTTTTACGGGATTGTCGAGACAACTGCATTCGCCTAGTTCCTTCACCATTAATTATAAGCATCCGCAGGTGCTGATTTTGCAACCATTAGGCTGCGTCACCATCATTTGGTTGGATTGCGGAAAATGTGTTTATGGTGCGCGGAATAACGGGTTATGTAGCAGGCGTCATCATCGGTACACGTTAGCTGAGGGCGAGAAACACCTCAGCTAATGTGCCGCAATACAAAAAGATAAGACTAAACAATTACACTACAAAAAATATGACATAAAATGTTATATTATGCGTTTTGCATGATATCGGGATTGGAGAGTGGACCTAAAGGGAGGGGGGGGGCGGACAAAGAAACTCACAACACAAACGCCATTTGGACCGGCTCTTCGCCATATTAGCAAGTGTGTCCAACCGAACGTGTTCATCGGCCTTAGGACCCCAGCCAGACAGTTGGGATGCACCAACCGACGCCAGTTTCGAAGTGAAGGTTTTCATTCCTCTCGACCAAGTCATCGCTTGGCCTCCCCTCCTCCTTCCAGTCGCACCCCCGGCGCGCAAACAGTGCACGTCGCGGGAGTCGGTGTGCTGACATGCGCAACAAGTGGCCCAACTATCGGAGCCTGGTGCGTGATATAATGGTGCTGAACGGTTCACTCGCCCTCCCTGCACCAAATACGCGACGCCGAACACGCTCATTGCTCACGCGGTGGTTCCACTAGACCTGAGCTAAGCTGCGATGGCAGCGATGATCGAATATGATGAGCCACATTATGTCTGTCGACCTGGTGGCCCAGGTTTCACAACCATATAGAAGAGTTGAACGGACGGCTGCGTTGTAAACTCTGCCCTTCAGGGCGAGACTAACGCCGCGTCTGCGCCACAGGTGACGGAGATTGGCAAAAGCACCTCGAGCTTTTGCTGTACGGTTCTTACTCTCAGCTTCGATCCCACCGGTGCTAATATAACTGCTAAGGTACTTGAATTCCTGGACGACTTCTAGCAGATCACCACCAAGCGTTAGCGCAGGGGTGGAGGATTACTTTGCATTTCGATGGAGCAAAGCATAACCCGAAACGATTGACAGCCAGTGCTAATCGGTCCAGTGCTGCTTGGCAGGTTTAGGAGCTGTCACAGATTAAGGCAATATCGTCCGCGTACACTAAGTCATGAAATAGCTCACCTGGAAGTAGTTTCACACGTTCTACGTCGTGGTCAGCGAATGCTGTTTCCTTGACTTCGTCAACTGCGAAGTTAACTAGGAAAGGTGACAGCGGGCATCCTTGTCTCACCCCGCTGGTGATACTGAAGGGTGGCGAGAGTTTGCCATAAACCCTCACTCTGCCCGAACAATGCGCGTTCAGCGCTTTGATAATGTTTACGTATTTATGAGGCACACCTTTCCTGAGTAGTCAGTCCCAAAGGGCACATCGATCTACTGAGTCGAAGGCACCTTTTATGTCAAGAAACACGACAACGGTGGGTCGCCAATAAACATGGCGCTGCTCCAAAAATTGTTGCAAGGTGAAGATGTGGTCGATGCAGTCCCGATCTCGACCAAACCTGGCTTGCTCTTCACGAATCTGGCTTTCACGAGTGCCAGTCAGCCTGTGGGGAATGACAGATGCAAACAATTTAGAGGCATTTGAGATCAGACTGATCCCTCTGTGTTTGCCGCATTCCGAACAGGAGCCTTCCTTGAAAATCGTGACAATGACGGAGCGGCTCAGTCTGTCGGAACAGTCTCCTGATCCCAAAGTTTCACTAGCAACTCGTGTAAATCATCTACTAAATCAGGTCCCCCGAATTTGAAGAGGGCTGGGGGGAATTCTCTCTGCCCCTGCGGCCTTATGCGATTTCAACAGCCTGATCTCACGTTCGACTTCTGCGCGTGAGGGCGGTTCCAAGGAGACGGTCCAGGGAGAAGGTCGCTCAATACCCGAAGAAGAAAGCGATAACTCAGGTTGGTTCAATTGCCTTGCAAAGTATTCGGCCAAACGCTCCAAGCGTTTTGACAGGCTGTGTATCGTCTGCCCACTCTCGTCGCGTATGATATCGCTAACACCAGATCTACTGCTGCCTGTTTCCCGTATTAGACGGAATAACTTACAATGATTAACAACGGTAAGGGCTGTTTCCATCTCCGAGGCAGGATGAGACCACCAGGCTTCGCGATCTTTCTTCAGGCTAGCACGCAGTTTTGCCTTGAGATTTTTGCAAGCCTCATTGTATTCGCTCCCTGCCGTAATACATCGGCGAGCATCCATGTATTCCAGAGACTTTGTAGAGACCTAAGGTCCCGTCTGCCAATTCGATTTGCCACATGAAGACATGCCTGCTGATAGTGACGTTTGACGAATATGCGACCAGTGATCTTCGACGGTATTCAGTGGGCGCTTACTCATGCCGGATGTCAGCGCACTTTGGTACACGTTCGGCAGGCGTGCTCCGTATGGCTTAAAACCAGAATACAACCGCTACGTAGATCGAACCCATTCAGCCACTTGTTGGCTACTATTTTCGGTACTTAGCGAGAGGAGCAGTTCACTACTTAAACGCACACTACTCTTCCTACCAAACTGATTCACAGTACGATCCTTCTTCTTTTCGATGCATTCTTATTCGATATGATGCAGAATGTGTTTGACACCATAACTCGTGTTGCGCACAGACCCACAGCATTCGTACTTGCCTTTCAGGTAACGTTCATTTTTATGCTAATTCATATAGCTCACACGAAATTACTTAATTCGTACTCTACACTGAGAATGCCCAGCCACCGTAGCACTTGATGTTGGTTATTTGCATCCGATCATAATCTACCTTATCAGTATGTCTCCGGCATTGCGACACAATAGTGAGATGTTTCTTGCCCCTAGGGAGCATGTAGAATGAGTGAATGAATGGTATTCTTGTTGAATGTGTCGGTCTCCTTGACATTTTTGTTTCAACCTTATCGTGGCCTTCATAAGGTACTGGGGCTGATCTGGATTATACGGCCAGTCACTCATACGTTAATTTGATAAAAAAGTAAGGAACTTGAAAATTCCCATTTACAGTCAAAAGAACACGAGACCATAGGTGAACAATTGTTTTCGATGATTCTCTTCAGACCATTACAATCATATTTAAGGGTAAAATAATGAACTGAAATCGACTCATTGGGTCAAGTTACATAGTTAATTAACGGATCATTGAGGGAGGCTAAAAGTTGACCATTGATCTGACAGTTCGATTGCATGTTATCGAGCTTGATCTGTGGCAATCGACCTCAGTATCATTCGTTCTAGCTGGCCAGGGAAGCTGTAAGGCATGGAGCAACTTCTTTTGCGAGCATAATGAAAGGTTGAAACAACCGAATGCAAATCGATTCAGCTATCGCGAGCGCACGGAGGCGCAAACCTCTTGATTGATGATGGGGGACCCTATAAATTATCCTGAAGGCTTTTCACATATTCCCTTGATTACTTTCCACTGTTTTTCTTAAGTCCATGTCACAGTTACTCCTGACGATACAAAAGGGACTAAAAACTGTTTTCATTTTCTGCTTTTTGCTCATAGTTACGCAGCTGTATTGAGCGTGTCCTTCTATTATCTGTTCTTTCAGTGATCCTTCAGTTACCAACCTTTCAATGGGCCCAGTATTTTCCAAAAACGATAGCTTGGAATTTACTGTGCTGCCTTCGGAGGAAACTTGCGGACCACTTGGGTTAGGTAAGTCTGAATTTTTCCAATTTGATCAGTTTATCTTGTAAAACGTCTACGCAGATCTAACCGAAATTCCAAGCACTTCAGTTTGGAATCGGATATTACTTTTAACCGCGTCTCCCTAGCAACTTTTCGTTGTTGAATACAGTGATGACAGCGTTGAATGTGGCGTCATCCACCAGCATTCCGTCTGCAAATGGGCATTTTCAATAAGTCTGAACTCTGGTAGCTCGGGTTAGCGGTTAAAGTATTGATTGGTTCTCCGAACTGAGCAGTTTTATTGCAGATGTTTCGCCACCAGTCGTGGTAACATCTACAGTCTGTACCGGAAAGTTCCTTGTTATCAGGCACTGAGATTGGAGCGAATCCAGAGATGGATACCGCCGGCTACGGCGCTGTTCCTTATATACATTTCAAGCGTCCGTAGCCGCGCTTCATTCTGATTGGTTGCCTCCATAAGCATCGGTAGTAAGCCGGTGCGCAGTACCAATGCTTCGTTGCCGCGCAACCACCACTGGTCGCACTGCGATGGTCGCTCTGCCCCCTACGCAGACTCGAAGCCGCGTCGTCAGAGTACAAAACAGACTGATTACCTTTAGGCGACGTAAGATGGTGTCTTGCAATGTCAGTGGTGAAATAGCCTTGGTCACAACGGCCGTTCTGTCCACTACGCGCCATCTTTGCTTTCGATGCACGTCGATGAAAGAGGGCACAACGTTCATTGGACTAGACCGGAGATTCAAATACATGAAGACACAGAAAAGGAAGCAAACTTCTGGAAGCTTGGTTTTCAACACAGTGTTCCTTGAGTCTGCGCATTGATGCTGATCTTGTAAACCAGGGGTGTCCAGACTTTTTCAAGGAGGGTCACATTTTATGAGATAAAACTATGTCGGGCCACATTTAGTCTGACACTAATATAAAAATTACACATCCAGGCCTGGATTTAGTATTTCATGATGAAGGCGCGGGCCAATTGAAATGTTAACGCGGGCCCGCGGGCCGGACTATGGACATCTCTGTTGTAGACCAACAGCTGAGAGGGAGCTAAGACGGATTAGAAGCCATGAATGGAATAGATACAGACCAGCGACGAATAACGGACAAAACAGCCGTTGTAACCATGGTTACTTGCAACATTGGCATTGCAAGGCACCATCTTACGTCGCCGCAAGCTTCACTCCGGCCAACAGAGATCGCTCGTGTATCGCAGAGTGCCCAGGAAGGCAAACGCCCGTAACCCAAAGGTAACAAGCTTGTCTTGTAATCTGACGGCGCGGTTTCGAGCCTGCGTAGGAGGCAGAGCAACCCTCGCAGTATTCTTAGCCCACGTGCGACCAGTGGTGTATGCGCGGCATCGAAGCGTCTGTACTGCGCACCGGCATACTGTTGACGCTTATGGAGGCAACCAATCAGAATGAAGCACGGCTACTGACGCTTGAAATGTATATAAAGAACAGCCCCGTAGCCGGCGACATTCATCTCTGGCTTTGTTAGAATCTCAGTACCTGCTAACAAGTTACTTGCCGTTACGCACTGAGGATGCCATTTCGACTGGTGACGAAACGTCTGCAATCAAACTGCTCAGTTCGGAGAACTAATCAGGCATTTTTAATTTGTCAGAGTAAGAGACGGAACTTGTCTTTCTCTACACCGGGCAGCTACCAAAGACATCGGTTTACCACCACGAATTATGCAGCTGTTGACGTTTTCATCCTATCTAAGTCCCGCCGGCACGTTCATCTCCACTTGTTGGGCCTATTTTTGTATCGCGCCACGAATATCTACACTACTGGATCGTATGGTAAAGAAATAGCACTCCCATCACTCACGATTTCTTTCCAAATGGTTGTGCCTTAGAGAATTGTGATGGATGACGCGTACTGAGCCTTGAATTCCTCGTCTTTATGTGATGTTTTTGATCCATTTTAGGTGACCCGGATTCCCATGAGCTTAGCTCAGTAGAGAAGGATACCATAATACCTGCTCTGATGATGGATCATTTGCGTTCGAAACAGTGTATGGAATTATGGGACCGTGAGTTCCTAAAATGCCCTTTGCTATCACGTTAGGATGGTGTGACTGCAGGATGCGATACCGCTGGGCGGCCACAATCATTTGTCACAAGTGGTTCTTTGATGCGCTGAAATGTAACAAGAATTAGTATGTGGCTTTCTCAGTAACATACATTTCCTTTAAAGCACATTAGACCCTGGATTTTATGAAGAAATGAAAGATTTGTATTTGAAAATGCGCTCGGAGTATCGGCGAACAGGCGTTGAACAGCGGGTGGTTCGGAATGATGGCTGACTTTATTTTTAACACCTCTAGTGGAACATGACCTTTCTGCTCTCTGTACAGTTTGTTTCATGTCTATTAAAGCTCTGTCCTCACTTGATTATTGTTCTGTTCATCGAGGGTCATGGGTGCCGTTAATTATCTCCATTTGTGCCACCTTTTCCGGTGTATAAGCAGAACTGACTGCACCCCAAGGTTTCATGCGCGTGCGCTACTTGACTTTCGCTAGACTTATTTGTTGTTTACTCCTAAGATAGATGCTGTAAATCCTCTCGGTATCTCGATTATAGGACCTTCAATTTGCCCCTCTAAACCCGATAAATTTAGGACAAGTATTTCTAATTATTTCATTGCATTACAGTGCTTTCCAAGTATATTAAACCCGAAGCAGCTAGGATCATCAAATCGCTTTTCGTAATGTTTGTTTGTAATCATCCAGCAGACACTTTACTTGAAAGATATTCACTAGCTTTCACAAAACCTTATTAATGAAATCCTTGTTGCGCCTGAAGGTTGTTCGATCCGACAGCTATTACAACTGCGCGTGTTTTCCACACATCGTTACAGAAGTAGCGCCGCTCTGTCATCATCATCGTCATCATTCTACACGTTAGCTAGAGGTGGGAAACATCTCAGCTACTGTGCCGCAATACATGAAAGAAAAAATATGCGACAGATGCATGCCAGCTGAGCTACCAGTGACGGATGGGCATCGTTCCGGTAAGCTACCAACCGGCTAAGAGATGAGATCGTGGTTGGAGGAGGAGGCTAAGTTAAGAGAGATCGGGAGGGACAAAGAAACTCTCAACACAGACGCCATGGAGGTCGGCCCCTAGCCATATCAGCAAGTGTATCCAGCCAAACGTGTTCATCGTCTTTCGGACCCCAATCAGGAAGCCGAGACGCTTCAACCGAGGCCGGCTTCGAAGTGAGGGCCTTCATTCCTCTCGACCAAGTCATCGCTTGACCACCTCTTATGCTCTTCCGTCCACACCCCCGACGCGCAAACAACGTATGTCACGGGAGCCGGTGGGCTGACATGCGTAACACATGGCTGAGTCATTGGAGCCTGGTGCGTGAAATAACGGCACTCAGCGGTATATTTCCACTTTTGTGCTGTAAACACGGCGTCAAACACGCTCGTTACTCACACCATGTTCCCACCAGATGTGAGCCAAACTGCGAACGCACTGATGGTCGAAAGTAACTAGCCTCTTTATGTCCCCTGATCTAAGGGGCCAGGTTTAACAATCGTACAGTAAGGTCGAACGTACCACTGCTTCGAGCTTTTGCTATACGGTTCGTGATCTCATCTTCGATATCAAGGGCGCTGATACAACTTCCCAGTAGTTGAATTTTTGAACGACTTCTAGCTAATGCCCACCAGGGGTCAGCGCAGGAGGCGGTCCATGCCAATCTTGGAGGAATGCTTTGCACTTTGAGGGCGCAAAGTAAAGCCCGAAGCGGCTGACAGCCAGTGCTGGACGGTCCAATGCAGCTTGACACGTTTGTGAGCTGTCACAGATGAGGGCAACATCGTCAGCATACTCCAAGTCAAGAAGTCATTCTCCTGAGAGCAGCTCCACACCCAAGTCGTGTCCTGTGGACGCGATCTCCATGACTTCGTCAATAGGGAAGTTGAAGAGGAAAGGTGACATCGGGGATCCTTGTCTTACACTGCTGAAGATATTGAAGGGCGACAACAGCTTGCCGTAAGCCCTCACTCTGCTCGAGCTACGCGCGTAAAGCGCCGGGATAATATTTACATACTTCTCAGGCACGTCCTTCCTGAGCAGATAGTTCCAAAGAGCACATTGATCAACCGAATAAAAGGCACCTATGATGTCGATGAACAGGACAATGGTGGGCCGCCAATATATGTGACGGTGCTCCAACAGCTGACACAAATTGAAGATGTGGTCAATTCAGCCACGACCTCGACGAAACCTGGCTTGTTCTTCACGGATCTAGACCTCACGAGCGTCAGTCAGTCTGTGAAGGATGACAGACGCAAACAATTTGGAGGCGATGGAGATAAAACTGACTCATCTGTGGTTACCGCATTCCGATCGTGAGCCTCCCTTGAAAATTACGACAATGACGGAGCGGCTCCAATCGGTTGGGACCGTTTCCCGCTCTCACAGTTTCATTAGTAACTCGTGTACTTCATACACAAGAGCAGGTCCCCCGAACTTGAAGAGTGCCGGACAAAGATCATCTGGTCCCGCGGCTGTTTTCAACTCCAACAGTCCGATATCACATTGGACTTCTGGGCGAAAGGGCGGATCCAAAAAGGACAGCCCACGGAACAGGGCGATCAATGGCCGGCGAGAAATCTGACAAATCCGGCCGATGAAATTGGCTTTCAAAGTGATCAGCCCAACGCTCTAACGGTTTTGACAAGTTGTGGATAGGTTGGAAAGTGAATTTGAAGTACACGTTGTGTGGATGGATTGCGACGCGCAATCTCAAAGTAGACCGCGATTCCCATTGAAGTGAACCTTGGCCATTCGATCACTAGGACCGTAGCTGATGAAGCAGCAGCAAATTGGGTGTTGCCCGCCTGAAACCACTGTGGATAGGTTGTCCACTCTCATCACATAGTTTCACTAACACCAATTCTCCTGCTGCCCGCTCCTCCTATCAGACGGAATAACTTACGATGGCTACTAATGACAGCGGCCGCTTCCATCTCTGATGCATGATGAGACCACCAAGATTCGCGGTTTTCAGGCTAGCACGGAGTTTTGCGCTAAGCTCTTTGCGAGCCTCATTATGTTCGCTTCCAGCTGGAATGTGTTGGCAAGCGTCGAGAAGTTCCAGAGATTGCGAAGAGACCAATGTCCATGTTGGCTATCAGACTTAACGCATCAGGATTTGCCTGCTTATGGGAACGTCTAGCGAACATGAGACGAGTGACCTTCGACTGTATCCATTGAGCGCTTACTCAACCCGCATGTTAGCGTACTTTCCTAGGCATTCAGAACAGCTGGCTTTTTCAATTGGCTGGGGTCAGTGCGCTCACAGCATCGTCGTGGGCGTCCGCCAAAACGCATCCGCATGTCAGCACATGCAAGTGCATGGTCGGTGTCCACGTATGTGCTCCAAATCGAGCGACAGTTCTAGACGCATCCTCTCCAGCGGAATCTGATCGCAATGTGATCGATTTGCTTCCGTAGCTGGTGGGCTCCAAGTCACCATCTGGCAGGTGCTGTGTCGGAAGTTAGTGCTCGCAAGGAATAGGCGAACATCTTCCCGCCTATGAAGTAACCGCTCACCGTTGTCATTACGGGAGCCCACACCTTGTTGGTCGACGAGATGCAGTTCATCAGTGGATAATTTTCCAAGTTCAGCGTTCAGATCCTTAGCAGGCACCACAGTGTCCGTTCTTTTATGGCGGAGCTCGGTCAGTTGGCGGTAGAAGTCGTTTTTTACCGAACCATCGCTAGAGTTTGTTGGCGCGTAGGCAGCGATGACGAATAGACACCTAATAGCTCCGCGCGAATTCGAAGCTTTAAGCGAGCCAGCCAGTCGGACCGCACACATCTGGCTACTGATTGGGATGCAACCAACCAGAGCAGCTTCAGCACGGGGACTCAGAACAATACGAACACCGGCTTGGCCGGTGCTCGAAGCTGCATCGTTGCAAGATAGGCGCCATGAGAAAGTACTGTTAATGTCACCTGTAGGGGGTCACAAAGTGAGCACAGAGCTCGCGTCTCTGATAAGTAGCAGATACAATGGAGAGTCTCTAATTTTCGGGTAAGTGCTGCCTGTTGACCGATCTGT